>VSDK01016768.1:383064-408518 GCA_009767595.1 Symbiodinium kawagutii
TGCCGAGATATCATGATCCATTGATCCATGACAGGCCATGAACAACAGGCAATCACTTAAGGAGAATAGTTTGTCAATGACCTCTGCTCAGAGAGAAAGAAGTGGTTGCTTTCCAAAAGCAGAAATTTGATGAAATTTGGACTTATTGACATGCTCTCACTTCTGAAGCTCCATTTCCCGAACATATCACTCCATAAGCCCCCCTTGTGAAATATTAAGCACATTTCAAGCGCTGGGTAAAAAGACCAGTATTTCAGTATTTGATACATGAGCAGAGGGCTTGCGCTACTTTGTGTGTCTTTGTCCGCATGCGTTCCGCTTTCCACTAACGAATGGCGCTGGAGAGAAGAGAGAGAGACAGAGACGGAGAGAGAGAGAGACAGAGCATGCATGGCAAAAGATGATAAAAAAAGAATCCCAAGAGTTGTTTTTTCTTTGAGATTTTGGGTTTTTGATCTGATAGAAACAGATTTCCTGGATTTATATTATATATGTTCTAAAATTTCAAAACTTCATGCCTTTGGGGCCTTTTATGTATATACCTAAGAATTCCTGTTGCGTTTTTTTCTGCCCGAAGCCAAATGGGCTGTTTTTTCTGCCCGATCCCAGATTTCTCGCCTGAGGCTGAAATTTCAGCCCGAAGGCATTTTTACCCAATTGATGAAATCATACATAAACTCTTAAAACACAACAATACACTGCATGTTCCATTGCACGAAATCCATATACTTATTGGAAATGGAGGCCCACGTGATGTTCACCACCGCTATGGAATGGTAAGGTTGGAACCAGTATATAAATATATGTTGTGCAACTATGTAGGCAAATTTATTTTTGTTCACCGTCTTAGGGTCACTGCAGCCAAGATCTGGCGACAGTTCATGAGATGGTATGTGAAACATAAAGGCTTACAATTTCCATTTTGAAACAGCTGTGAATTTCCAAGACCCGTCAAAAAGCTGGCGTTAACCACTTCATGGAACGCAAATTCTCGCCCGTTTCCCGCCGATTCTCGCCCGTTTCCCGCCGATTCTCGCCCGGGCAGATTTTGGGGAAAATCCCTGAATACCGGCTCATGTTTTTTCCACATTTTTTGGGGTGAACATGATGGAGGATTTCAACCCCTTTGAGTGCACCAGCCGCCATCCTTTTGAGACAGCTTTTGGTTCAAGTTGATCCCATCTAAGACAACTAAATTATGAATTTTCCACTGCACCATCAGGATTTCAATGGGACTGTTCAAACAACACAGCCTGGTAGGCCGGTGGGAGGATGGCACCTGTATCCTCCAGGATGGCAATGTAGGTGAGGATTCCTAAGGCCTACGATTGAGCTTGTGGCAACACCTCCGGGGATGAGGGAAATCAATGAAAATGGGGAATTCTGCCCGCAGGCTGTTTTCTAGCCATCAACCCCCTTCAGGCTGCTTTTTGGTAGTCAGGCTGAAATTAGCGCCTTTTCGAAGATCCAGGTATGCACTATCTATCCTTGACAGCACCTGTCTGGAAAGAAGATGGCGTTGCCTTCACTTGGGCAATTCGACAAGACTTATGACAGATAATTATTTCATAATATTTCGCACCCAGCATGTTTTCTTCGTCACGCCTATGGCGCTGCCATATGATGCGATATGTCCAATGGGCAGGATGCTGGAAGGAAGGTGGAGTCTGGAAATGCTTAGACCGTGTTTGCTTTCTTGGCATGCTGGAAATAGTGGCGGAACCCAGTCTGAGAAATGCTGGATCCATATCAATTAATAAACAACCTATTGATAAACAACCTACTTGGGATATCTCACCAGCTGAGGTAAACTTGGAGGTATATAGTTTATTTGATTTGGACCTATCACTACCTACAATACCTACAGGACCTTCCCCTTCCTGACGCAAGCAAGAGATCCTCCAACTCCTTGCTTTCTTGGTGCCGCCGAGGCCTACTGTGGGTCTTGCTGGCCATCGTTGCTGTCGCCACTGGGCTCCGGAAATACCAGCTGCTGGTACGGCAAGCTGCATCCATGGTAACCCCAGCGGCAGGAATCCCCGGTGCAGTGGTGGGGACGCCCATTGGAACAGCTCAGGATGGCAAGGCTGGGTGACTGGTTGGAATGCCACCAGTCGCTTGCGGGGCACCGGCAAAGTCTGGCCTCTGCAGGAGCTGAAAATCGATGCTGCTGTCGCTATGCTTTCGCTGGCAGTTGCTGAAAGGTTGGGTCCATCACTGCGATTGATTTAGCACTGCATTCTCAGGATAGATTCCCCAGTTGTAAGTTTTTGGGGCACCATCCTGTTTTGCCAAATCCATGGTGTGCTCATGGTCATCAATCTAAATCAGAAGTTGGAGGTGGAGCGGGAGTCCAGCGTTGATAGACCCTCTGGAAAACTAGATAAATGGTGGACAAAACTTCCAGGTTGGTTTCCCAGAGGGTATATTATATCACTTGTTGTAGTCCAAACTCCTGGAGCATTCCGCGGTTATACTTGTGGATGTGGTCTTTGGGAAAGGTCAGCCGTTCCCGGCCAAGGTCTTGACTGTTGAGCCGTGCCCTCGGTAGCTGCCCATGGCTGCCCTGGACCTCCTGGATGAGGGCTATTGACAGTTGGTAGTACCAGATATGAATGTGGATGACCCACGGACTACCCTTGGGTTACCCGTGGATTACTCCTTTGTATCCAGTACAGCATTTCTCAGCTGTATCAGTGTTCTGTTCGAATCATAAGGTAAGAATAATAAAGACAAATTGAATCTACTCAGATCGTGAATCATTAGGTCCCATTAGTGGTTCTACTCAGATCATGATCATGAATCACTGATGCATCCTTTCTACCAATCAGTGATCCTACACTGTATAATTACTCCTGATCAGCTGCGAATCGAGGCCAGGAGTCTATTTCATGGACTATGCCCTTAACAAGGCCACTCACCAGCCGACCAGCCTCGCACCGTGAAAGCATGTGGTGGATTGCACACCGAGACTTGGTTTATCCAAGGCGCTGGAACATACCGGCTTTCTTCATCTCAGTTGAGGTATAGCTTGGTGGAAGATATCAAGCAAGTTCCCCCGTCCCCTTGAGGCCAAAGAGGATCCTGAGCTCAACAAGTTTTTCAACTGGGACCGGTTGCAAGACTTCAAACATTTCGGCGGCATTCGTTTGGAGGACAGCATGCACCAGGTGGCACGGATGAGGTGTCAAGACTTGGAAGGTTAGGACCATCCACGTTTTTCACGGTGTTCTGTCAGACTGCAACCAGACCAGCGTCCAAGGGTTTCTGATGGTGATGCCAGCAAAGCCGAATAAAGCTCATATGAAGCCGCACAAAGCTGATATGTTTGCGATATGCCCAGTGTTTCCGATCCGTGTGGCAGCCTAATTCCAATTTGTTTTCATCTAACCGCAATTGGAAGTTGCGGTTCAGTAAGCATGAGAAAACATATCAAAGTTCAGCATCCTTCACCCAGCATAGTCTGCATTGTATAATCACTACTGGCTCTTACTTACCTTGCAGGGAGGCATGGTCAACGATTTTTCCCCATTGATTCTTAACATAGGCAGGCTTGGACTCGACGGTGCGCGGGCGAGACATTGACATCCGGCGAGGACAACGTGTTGGTGACGGAGGATGGCATTGAAAACTTCACCGTCGCTCCCAGGACGGGGGCTGAAGGATGCAACAGCCTTTGTGACACGATAGTTGGATGCTTTGGGCGAAATGGATTGTAATGGTAGATCCTTTTTGATGATTATTAACCTTTGTAGTTGAAGAAATTCCAGTCTATTACAATCCATTTGTCATAAACAGTCCAACAAATACATCAATAAATAGATGACAGATCAATTATCGCCTAAATATCAATAAATATCAATAAATATCACCAATAAATGTCAATATACATAAATCACATGAGATCACCAGCATTTTTTCTGAAACCTGGATCTCTCGTCAGCTTCACCACGCAGCTGAGCGCCAGGACTGTGGAGGAGGTTGAAGCTGCTTGGTGCCTCAGATCCACTGCAGCAGACCTGTTCCATGCGTCGAAGCTGACGCACGCGTTGACCACTCGTCCTTGGCAATGATGAATCGAGGCTAGTTGATGATGCCTCAGTACCACATATGTCTATTCATGACATATGATTTTGACAAATACGAAAAAAGTTATAATGTATATATTCAGTCAAACATTTTATAATACATGTTATATTGTATAACGCATTCACAACAACAATTCCTGGCACAAACCAAGTGTCATAGTTACAAAGTTGGTAAGTAGAATGAATAAATAACTCCGATAACTGGTTCATGATGAATAGATATTGGTAGTCAGTGGTTCGTGAGACAGGTGTCATTTTGGATCCATCAACTCGAGCCGCGTGGGTGCAACTTGTCAGCACCAGGTCATGCGCGGAGAAATCGCTGATTCAGTGGCTTTGATTGCTTGGAGGCGAGGGCCGTATGTGGATGCACACTTTGGGGGTCAACTGCTGTCCTCGGCCAAGGACGGTCCTTTTGGCACTTAGAATTCCCGTGTTCAGGGCTGTGCTTAGGAAATTTGGAACTTCGAAAGAAAATTTGAATGCAAATAGGTTGGATTTCATGTTTGGAGGCCTCGAAGCCAGTCCTTAGCAATGGCCTGAGGGCGCCCAACCACGCCCAACAACTGCCCGGCCCCAGGGACGAGCGCCAAGAGCAAGGGCAGCTTGAGGAGGAATATGCCTGATCTCAGGATATCTCAGGATATCTCAGGTGCTTAAGATTCCATAGCACATTGGCATCATGATAGTTTGCGACCCGCCCAAATGTGGGCAACATTTTTTTGATTTGAACCTACTTTGAACCTTGCCCATATTGATGGAGAGATTAGAAGAGCAATTGCAAACATCGATCTGATGTACACACCAGTTCAACGCATACACCATTACACACCAGTTCAATGATTCCGACACAATTGCGCACATATGCAAGTTTATTATGCATGCATATACCTCATCATCCGTGCCAATAAAACACATACAACCACAGTATTAAGAGAGAGAGAGAGAGTAATTATTGGTCAGGCCTGCCTTCAGAACCAAAGGACACATCCCTTTCCCCATAAGAGTCAGGGGGTACCCGAGCAGCTGGATGCGGTCGTTTCACTGTCACAGTTTTCACCTGCCACAGAGTGGGAGTTTTCAGTCGCCGAAAATTCGAGCAGTTGGGCAGATGAAGGCAAGGTAAAGGGAGGTCAATGATGATATAATATTACATAAAAACCGCCCCCAAAAAGTATGTTTTTATTACTTGAGTTTTCATAGATAGTCACTGATTCACCATCAAATCTGAGTGGATTATTTAGTTTCTTGGCTTCGCCATGCTGAATTTGTTCAGATTCGCAATGTGTTGCCGCCGGTCAGGCTGACGAGTTCGATCGTGACCCAGAACCAGGATCAACCAGTTTGTTGACAGCGAAAAGGCCAGGAAACCATGGCACATTTTAAAGTTTTGGTTTCCTGACCATCCTTGCAAATGATGGTAAATGATTTAATGATAAATTGAATCATTACCAATAATTCTTGTAAGTAAGCCACTTTCCTTGGTATGTTCCTGTAACCGAATCCTATGACATGATATGAAATGTTTTTAATGGTTCTTGTTCGGATGGTGTTTGACACCTGCAGAATTGGGCTCCTGATTACCCACCATGCGGTATTAATCCAGGGCTTTGCAAAGATATCCCATGCCCGAAGACACCGAGACACCAAGGCAAACAGTCACGAGTGGCGCAAGTCACGGAGACAAGTCACAGCACAGCTGAGTGGCACCTCCATCGCTCACAGCCACAGCATGTCACAGCCCAGCATGGAACCTCCGATTGAACCACTGCAATGGACCCAGCCCTTGCACTTGCCGCGTGCTGGCTCTGGGGAAGATTTTCTGTGGTCTCAACCGGGCAGCTTCCAAGATCGGGACAGGGACTGCAAGGGTTGATGATAGTTGTGGCGAACGGAAAGCAATAGAAGTAATTTAATAATGGTTGATAAATTTCAGTGGCCAATCATGCTGATGAAAGTGATTATTTGAGGCATACCATACACTGGTGAACGCTGTTGACCTATGATGGTGGTTCCGAACAGCAAAGTGGAAGGGCATGCCCTCTTTGGCTATCCAATATTGTCACTTGATGTCACATGAATCTTGAAACGGAAGCATGAGTAAGTACAGAACAATACCAACCACAAAATGAGCAGATGAAGACCCCAACAAAGGCTACAATTCTGGGACGTGCAGAGTGTTGGCTCACAGCATAATTAGTTCAATTGCAGGCAGTGTAAACATGTAAAAAACAAATGCCTACTTTATTCACTAGTTGAGCTCATAGATGTCATAGTTTTTGTCACTTGTAATCTTTGTCACTTGCGCACTGCAGTCGGTTTGGGTTCCGTGGATGTTGCGGTTCGCAGGAGGTCTACGGTCATTCGGCCACCGTGGTGGGCAACACCGTATGGGTGCTGGGTGGCAAGAATCAAGCCGGAAAACGGATCAGCGTGTCCCTTGGCAGTGCTGGGTCGTTGCGGTGGAAGATTATTTGCAGCAGTTGGCTCTGACCGATCATGGGAGGGTGTGAAAATCAAACAAAAATTGGATGCCAACGGGTTGTTTGCATTTCTAGGTGTATGTGCCTGTGCTTGCGTGTTTGTGTACTTGAACGATCATGTATGCCGCTGTTCGTTCATATTCAATACGGGGGTGAAGGGTGGTGCAAAAACCATTGTTGGGACGGGTCACCATGACACCATATGCACTTGCTGCAAACATTTGTGCATGTTCATCGCAGCTCAAGCCAATATTGTTTTTCTGTGTGTGTACATGTCTTGTAGTTGGCATGATTGCATTATGGATGGGCTTGGGTGGTAACTGCAGTTCTACTTTCATTGATAGTTACTGGCCGGGGGGGAACCCATACTGATTAGCGTAGCTTGAGCCTAAGTGACCCTTGTTTTGGCGGTTTTGACCCATGAAATTGGGGTTAAGTATTAACATCTAGTAACCAACCAAAACAAGGGACACTTTGGTTACAGGTAGTTATAGGCAGCAATAAAGCCACGGCGGTTATAGCCGGCTATGAAACCGTACCTTTAGATCAACATAGCCATGATAACAAACCATCACAACTACGCATGCCGGATCCGTATTCACACCATATTCACAAACCACCTCCAGTTTGCCCTAAAAAGCTGGTAGGTTACCATCATATATGGGGGAATATTGATATGGATCCAACAGTATATGCTTCGTGCATGCCTCTTTGAAGAACCTGTGAGGCATTGCTTTTGTCCCAAGACTTTGACATGGTCGGACCGAACACCCAAAGATCGACATGCCCATGCTCCCTGCGCTCGTTGGGGGCACTCGGTGTGCGAGGTGAATGGCACTTCGGACGCAACCAGAAGTTGCAGACACAGACTGTACACTTATATCTCCTTTGGCGGATCATTCAATTATGTATAGAAAGTTGGGGATGCAAACATATGCATATGCGATGATATGTATCTGTGAATTTCTAAATGTGATGTATACAATTTATTTTTACAAGGAACATGTTATACCAGGGATCCAGCTTGGTTGTTTGCCTCCAGGTTCACTGATGGTCATTGGCGGCTTTGATAGCAAACATAATCTGCGAGATTCCTGGCACTTGGATGCAGAGGACGGAAACCGGGGGAGAAATGTCTCCTGATGCGCGGCCGGCATACTTGCAGTAATGGAAAATGGTTGACCACCAGGGTATTTAGTATTTTGATTTTTTACGGAAACTATAAGATTGATTTATGGTTTAAAAGGCTTTGCTGCTAAAGGTCTTTAGTTTCCTTCGGGCAAACCCCCCCTGGACGCCCCAGCAAAAAAAACTGTGGTTGTTATGGTTTACAATATATGATTTTTAATTATTGAAAAATGGTGGACCATCAGTGATAGATACTGATAGTAGATGGTGACAATGATGATATTACGTTCAGACAATTACTGGCACTAATGCTTCAATTTATTGTTCATTATCATCAGGATACCATTAGTTTTAAATGGATGTTTATTGATTAATTTTGAGAATGACGTTGATGCCCAAATTTACGACAATCATTGATTAGTGAATCAATCACTAGCCCATGGGTACTACCCAGCATGCAACAATTTACAGAATAAAGTCCCCTGCTCATTTATAGACTCGCCACTCACACTTGACAAAATCGGACATACAGGCATAGTCAGGCATACATAGATGCAAGAATGAATGCATACATGGATGACATCACACATCAGAACCTTGAAGTATCAATGGCCATGATCACGCACGGTATTGCAAATATATACGCATTGCATAGCGGAACGGGTTACCGGACACATTGCACACGTTGCATACACTGCCTGCACATGCGCACACATACACACAGACACAGGCACGCATATGAACATGCACACGCACATACACTACATTACAAACCACACACATGCAAACAGAATGCCACGATGTATCTTTATGTGCCATATGACGAGCATAGAATATTTCTGCTAAAAGGCAGAGCTGCACCGTGACAGCGTGAGGACGGTGTTTTCACCGAGCTGTGCGATGACTTGCTGGTCTTCGGCGCATACCACGCAGCAGTGTTTGATTCAGCGACCAGCTGGGTGATACTGTTTGGAGGGCAATGCTGCGTGAATGGCCCCTACGAATACTACAATGAGGTGACCGGGCATAAGGGAAGATGGCCGTGGGATGTACGGATGATCGTGTTGAAAGATCTGGAAAGGCAATAGACGAAACGGGTCAAAATGAATTGTTCTCGTAGAAGCAGGAGACAGCTGAATATATCCAGTCATAGCTGATTGGTCATGCTTCAGTTAGGTCAGGAAATTCTTTGGGTAGTTGCTGGCTCAGAGCGCATCATTTTCCTTTTACCCGTCGTTCACTGTTTGGCAATCAAGCGATAGTATTGCGGATATGGGATGAGATGGATGCGAATGGAAGTCGAGACATGTCGAGACCCATTTATTTGCTCGCTCCGTGGTTCGCTGAAACAGGCAAGTTTAGCAAAGTGTTCTGCATTTTAACTTCACAAACATTTGCTGCCCACAATGGATTTCTCTCTTGTTGCTATCCTGGATGTTGGCCAAGCGCAGCCCCCCAAAAATCACCGGACCAATCAGCTGGGCCCCAGCATTCGGTCACGTTTCAGCTTCCAAGCGTCCTCCTTTCGAAACGAAGACCATTTATACTATACTGCTAAAGTAACAAGCTATATCTACGCCATGAAACAGGTCTCTGAAGTACAAGTCACCCACCACCCAAGCTGTTGGATCATGTCGGTAATTAATGATTTGGGGGGTATGATGGGGTACCATTTGGTAGAGGACTATCACTTTTAACCAAGGACTCATGTCATCCTGGACGTGATGATCCCCGGGGTAAGCTTACCAAGAGGTTAGAGTGGTTGCTCATCACCTCTTTTTGCGGACAATCATGCCTGAAATATTGGTTGGTCATGGTCATGTGGCTTGTAATTGTTGGAAACATGTGTGACGTTAGTTCAACGACCCAGTGCTGCAGATTGGAGGTCCATATGCTCCACTATGATCCAGAGGAGGATATTGAAGGCGCCCCGGTTGGTGAGGAAGAACTATGTGAAGAGATTATGAGTTTCCAATTCGTGGGGAACCATGTAAATCGCAAACAGTTGCACAAGAAGAAAGATTTGGAAGGATACTTGTACAAGGGAAGATGATAGCTCAAGTGAACACCATGAATATTAATTGAAAGATATTGGAGGTGATGCAGCGCCATATATTGCCAGTTTTGCAAAGATTGTTGGCTCACCCTTCCAAGACGGCTAGTGATTGCGGATCAGGCTGGTTGCCAGTGCCTGTGCAAGGGGCGGCTCCAGCACCCCGGGCACAGCATGGTGCAGTTTTAGTGAGATGCCGGGCACCAATTCAGGGGAGCCGTGTGGCGGGTCCCAGCAGTTGGTTTCGATAAATTGTTTCATTCCATGGCTGTGACTTGCACGGTGAGTTCTGCAATTATGTGGCTGTGAGTCAAAAACCTGTACCCCTGGTTCCCCTACTATTCACCTTTGTTTTCCCTATTATTGTTGGTGGAAATCCCCCATTAGTTGGTTGGTTAATATTGACCCAGCTCGCCATTTAATGCTTAGAAATTTTGTGAAAAGGTTTCTAGCGCGCAGCACTCACGAGGGCATCCATGGCGCTGTGTGTCTCAAGCACTGGATGCCCTCCATGCCTCCATCTTCGTAGGATAAATGGGTCCCATGTCCTGTGGCTGGCTGATTTTGATCCCGGCGTGAACTTCTGGTCTGAAAAGATAGGACCTGAGTCACGGTCTGGAACCAAAATTTAGAACAAGCACAACAAGCAATGAACTTGTGCCTCTCCTTCAGACTGAATGGAGCTCCCAAACCCATAATGTGCAAAGCATTTTGGAGTACGTGGATTTCCGCTTGACATTTTAGAGTGAATTCATGTTATTTGTTTTTCCATTTTCAAGGTTCGTTGGGAGGGGTCCAATCTTGGGAGGGCCAGCACGCATGTACCTCATTTTAGGCTCGAGGCATTTTAGAGCGCACCTGCCTGTGAATCTTTTTAGACCTATCTAAAAAGAGGGGCACCACTCCAACTTGGGAATTGACACGGGGATTGATTTTGGCCATTGGCCATGCTTCGGGCCTCCCAGAGTCAGATATGAGCTGTTGGTTGCAAATCCTGAAGGAGAATGACCTCGACCTCAACAGCCAGTCGGCCTGCCCTTTTGATTCAAAGACGTATTCAAAACGGGAAAAAAAGAATGAATTGCTGACCAAAATGAAGACGAAGGCAAAACGTGATAAAACCGGGATGGGAATGGCATGGAATGGCACCTGTAGCAGGGATGGGGGCAGCACCTGCGTGCAGAATGCCCCCGCAAAGGGAGGGTCCTGGAAACTTCTCGCAACCTTCTGAGGTCGACTATTCTAGGCCTTCATGATGGGATCAACACCCGCAAGCCCGCTCCATGGATTTATCAAAATGGCCACTCCATGGCAGAGCCGATTCTATATGTTGTTCTCATCATATACCACCTTCGACTTGGATGTGCTCCCCCTTGTGAAGCCCGCGTTTCTTGGGGTGCTTGAAATGGTACTCCTGGAATCCGGGAACGCGCAAATAAACTCCAACAGGGAAGGACCAGGTCGATACCAAACTAAATTCTTTCTCAGGATCGTGTTTTGGAAACGAACCCTGCTTTTTTCTGGAATTTCCAGAATTTTGAGGCTCCAATTAAGTGATAATCAATTGATATGAGGCTGGGCCATTCTTGCTGCCCTCAAGCTGAGGAGATCAGATGGTGGTCTACGGTGGGGCCAATGCCACGAGGCACATCGGAATGGGATGCTCCGAATTCTAGCGCTATTACTACTGCAACCTACAAGGGATAGAGCACGCAATGGCATATCCTGCATGAAATGGTTCTATAGATTTTTTAAGATTTTGTATATGATCACAGTATGTCCGGATATGGAGTCAGTTTTTGTTTAAGTGTTGCACGTAAGGTCGCCCCATTTTCAATTTGGGCGGGGTACGTGCTTCTTATGCACTTCTGCCTATCATGGGATGCTTGGTGGCGCAACTGGCTCCATCAAAACACGTCACAATCTGTTTGTGTTCCAGAAACTCCAAGGCGTGAGCACGCGAACTCAGATCCATCCCATGGTGCCCAATGTGCCCAACTTCAAAGCCAATGGATCTTGTAGAAACTAGTGACAACTACTAATGACCATTAACCATCATGAATTAACCGCTACCAACTGACCAGTATACTAATGACCATAACCACTACTAATGACCATTAACCATGACCATTAACCACCATTAACCATCATTAACCACTACCACCTGTGGATATCAATGACCATGGCATCCTGCCTCCAAGTGGCTGGGAGGCAGTTCAACGACGTGTGGAGCCTGGACCTCCGCAGCTTCACCTGGCAGGAGCTCGGTCGTAACATGCTGAGCCAAGCGCCGCCCGTAGAGCTGGAGCTCAAGGAGCAGCACTTCAGGGCCACTGGGAGCGAAGGAATCCCCGGGTGCGCTTCACTTCCAGGGCTAGACCATCTTACACCTAGCTATTTGAGTTGAACTACCTTTGAAGACGGCTAAGTTTTGTTGAATCTTACTTTCAGTGACGATTTGCCAACCTCGACCCTCATGATACCTATCAACCATTGCTATACCATTGCTTTACCCTCGGCCTTGCTGTCATCTGACTCTGTAGTGCACCCTTCAGGCTCTGAGAATTTGAATTCCATGGACGGCTACAAACTCCAGGAATCACAGGACAAACCAGCTAATAGACATTTATGTATGGTGTTTATTTGGTGGTTAATAGTTAATAAAGCCTAGTGGTTAATAATGGGAATTGTTCAATTGCCAACAGCATCCAACCAGCATCGGGATCCAGTCGTTGCAAGAACCCATCGTCAGCTAAAAACTGGGTCGTGATGTAGCATCATATTGAGGATGTTTATCGAGCTAGATCTCCCAATGATGGCGATTCATTTTGTTAAATGGCTCTTTGAAAATTTATGGCAAAAGGATATGGACCAAACAAAAATATTGCAGCCAACCAGTACCCGACAAAAAAACAAGGATATGTTATGTTCTACAGTACATATGACCAGAATTCGGAACGATCGCAAAGGCAATTATAACCAATTGTTCACCTGAGCTTTGATCAATATCGATCTTAGCTGTGTTTTGACTAAAGTGGTTGATGCTAGCAAATGAGCCGGTATGTAATGGGACGCAGCCAGCAACAACAATTAGGATACGGTCAACTGTCTATGGTGATTAAGCATCATTGGATGAACCCTGTGAGGGGAATCCATACCATTCACCCGTATGGCCAATCTTGACCATGGCCAATCTGTGGCTCAAACTACTTCCGTGGCGAAGGCCTTCAAATTGGTTCGGTTGGATGCTGCGGGACCTCAACCGAGCAGCCATCAGCTGTTTGCACGGGGCCTGGCTGTGGGTCCTTGTTGGTAACTCTGGGTCGTTGAAGTAGCTGCTTCTATTGAGTTGAGTGCATTGGAACCCATGACATGGTAAAAGTATATGTAAAAGTGTGGGATGATTATAGGGGGCTTAGTTAGCTGTAATTCATTGAACTGCCCATGTCCGAGCCACGCCCATTCCAACGGATGTCAGTGTTTCCAGCGACGTTTTGCCCAAGGCAGCTTGGTTGTTCGGCCTTTGATGGACCACCGGGGCCTTAATTTCCACTCCCAAACTGCGATGCAGGAAAGCATAGGACCATAGGAGAGCACTGATCACCCCACGATCGTTAGAAATGGATGGTGATATAATATGATTCTGTCCTAGCGGAGGATTAATGAGGTGAATAATATTTGCTTCCCTGCAACAGCTTGAGATACATTTCGAGAGCTTGTCGTTTGTCCAAGGTGAAGTCCTGCAGAAGCATTTTGGCATTGCACCAGATGAAACTGCTGGTGGTGGGCGCAGCAAGAGACAGCTCAACATCCAAGAGATATGGCCTCTATGTGTGCCTTGTCGGGATATTTTTGTCGCACATTTGGCACTTGCAGTTGATATGGAAACGTATGCAACGTTTCCTTTGGCATAAACGCATTTGAAGATTCAGCATGTTGAATCATGTTTATGAAAGCCACGTAGGATTGGGACCAACCAAAAGCCTTGCATATGGCACATGAAGAATTTCATAATCATGTAGGCTTTGATGTCACCACACAAGTTTAGTACTTCACATTCATGAGTCTACTTCACATTACTGCGGCTGGATGGTAGGCAGAGGTTGGGCTGGGTCTAGAGTCTACTACAAGCGGTTTCCTTTACCATCTGCAATTGACGATGGTGACAATTATGTTGTTGGTTCATGTTTGTTCCTTTGAAACGCCGTATTCTGCCAAATGTTTTTCCGAATGCAACACTTTTCTGGTGAAGATAGCCTCCCAGCCATGCAGAAGCAGTTTCATCGCTGATGATTTATGGTCAAAGTCAGAACTGAAGATGTCGCAGGTTTGATCTTGAAAGCCGGGAGTGGAAAAGGGCGCCAGTGGTCCACAACGGCATCCTGTGGCGCGGCAATGCTGCGGGATGGATTTCCAAGACCGCTGGAGGTGATGAGGAGCTCTGGGTCCATGGGGGCCACCTGGGCAACGACACGCAGCCGCGACAGATTCTCTTGCGACTTCACACGGGGCCCACGCGGCTGGTTCGGCAGACCATTCGCGGCATCGGCGTGACTTGGAGCAGTTCAGTGAGAGGTAGAGATGAATATATTAGAACAACCTGGCAGTTTCTCATAAGATCTCCATGACGTGGATGGACTGGTAGTGAGCATCCCTATTTCCAAATCACGCACCGATGTGTACAATTCTGGAGCTAGACTTCTGCTATCCTCCGGAAATGTCCTGGGGACCTTGTGGCCACCCAGGCTTTGCCACATGAGAATCTGAAGCTGGTCTTCAGTTTCCTCAGCGGATCTGTGGCAGATTTAATCTAGCGCCGCCACAGGAGCCGTAAGATCTGCATGCTGCCTGGCTGCGTTCCCGGAACAGGCGGCTGGTACAGAGGGTGGCTCATGGGAGCAGGCCACCAGACAGAAACAGACAGTTTGAAGACACCAGTGCTAAGATGGCTGGCCACCGGTACAATTTGTCTTGAGTCAGTTGCAGTGCCGATGCACCTCGAAACTGGAAGGAACAGTATGGTTGGATGCAATTGATAATCAGGTTGGAGGTTCTGAGGATTTTCTTACATGCAGCCCAAAGTGGGCCCACACGTTTACAGTCCGCAGGGTGACGTGGTTCTGATCCCTTTGAACTATTTGTCATTCGGTGCATTTTTGGTGTGGCACCACTGGCTCACCCACAGCAGGAACCGAATGTAAAACACGCAACCACACCTGCCACACCGGTCATGGCCCAGGTATTGAACAATCAGGCAGCCTCCAATTGGGCCGTTGCTCACCAAGGGGCCTTCGCCAACGCAGTGAGCGGAACGGTCACAAGTTCACACGTTGACATCCGTGCTCTCACAAGCTAAATGCTGATTGATGATGATCCCCCCCGCTGTCCACACACACACACATGCACACAATCACACACACACACACACATGCGCGCACACATATAAATTGACATCATACAACCGATTTTATTGACTCAATATGATTTTTTTGAAGAAAATTCACAAATAGATCTGTGCAACACAGGTATCGTTGTTTATCGTTATTGTTCGTAATTATATGCCTATGACTTTCATGTACATACTAGAACTCTCGCTGGCTAGGGGGTCATATGGCCCAATGCATGCCTTGAAACAATGGATCACGGGCTGTTTCGCTTGACAGATGGCACTGCTATGTGGAACTCGATTTGTAGAGGCCAAACCCACCTCACGGGCGTACGGACACTTTATGGATTTTCAATGGAGTGCAGCATTCACACAATTTGAAGGCTTCATGAGGCTTCAAGGAATCCATCGCGAAATGCCCCGAGAAGCTCTCAGGACCCATGGTGTCATTGTGGCATGTTCAATCACCATTTCAACCTCCTCCCATTCTTGTTCCACTTTCTTGAGTGTCCGGCAGAAAGGAACGGCTCGTGCATCCTATGGTTCCCATTAAACCTATAAAATGTGCAGCCGACATCTGTAATTGCACAAGACTATGTTTTTTCATCGCGTAATATCGCATATACTTACTTTGCATTTTTTTCGAGGGGCATCTAATGATTAGATTGACTAATTAATTAACTAAGAGTTGACCTGGCAGATTTGGAAGAGCATTGGCTGCATTGGATTTCCTGGACTCTGTTGTAGGTTGATTTCTACATGTGCCATCCCGTTTTGCACCCTGGTGGGTTTGGCTGTGGGTGTGGCCCAGTTTTTCCGGAGCTCGTGCTCCTGCAGTTGAATGATGCCCCAAGCATCACATGAGTTGATGAGTCTGGCGCTAGACCCTTCCTTGAAGTGCAGAGATGACAAGATGGAGTTAGTTGGAGGTATTTTGAAGTTTCTTTTTGCTATTTGAACAATGTATGCAGAATCCCGAATGACCACGTCAATATATATCATGGAAGAAGAAGAAAGAAGAAAGGATCCATTTCAGCACAACACCGTATGAATTCGGGGTTTGAACCTGTTCGCTGCAACCCTGCGGTTTGACTGCCCCCAACTGGAGATCCAATATACGGCGTGTAGTTTTGTGGGGGTGGGGGTGGGACATTCGATGTCTCATATCCTCAAGTGGCAGTTTTCCAACTAATAAGTATAGTTCCCAGATAGCAGTATCTATGAAGCAGATAGTATTTCGGGGGTAGGACATTCGAAGCAGTAGTTTTTGTCCAAATGGGTCCCCAATGCAGATATCAAGGAAACGACGTACACAGTAGTTTGCGCGGATGGGACATTTGTTGGCCCTTATCCACAAGGATTAAGCCTTTGATGAAGTATCTATGAATAGTATAGTTGCATGGGGGTAGGACATTTGATGACCTTCTTGTTGGGGGTGGTCGAACGTCCGAGTTGCAGACAGCATGTTTCAACATATTTTGATTTGGAACAAGCCCCAAATCATCCGAAGTGGCTTGCGAGCAGTGCTTGAGATGTCCTTCTCTTCATCTTGCACTTGTAGTTTAATCATTGATGCGCAGCGTTGGCCGTCACCACAGATGGACACAGTGCTTGCGCAGCCTGAGGACAGCAACCCCGAAGTACTGCAGTGAACAGGCTTGATTCGATGAATTGGGGAAACCAAATCCATCAAACAGTTTTCATTGACAATGTTTCGCTAAATGCAGTGCCTATAGATTCTCAGCAAGCCAAAAACAAATTCTTGGTAAGGAGACCGCCATCAGTTTTGGAAATACCAAAAACTGAAACTATGCTTTGAACTGAGGTCGGCAGACATAGGGTGCACCAAGGAAAATCAAGCCTGTTAGCCAAATCCCAAGCAGCACAGAGAAAAAAGAGACAATCGGAGACTGTTTGAGGCATCTCCAGCCAAGCATGGACGCACGTCCTGACTGAATGAACACTACAGTCGCTACCATCATAACAGAAGGAACCTTGTTCATTCCCATCAGGGATTGGTTAATTGGAAAAAAAACTCTCGCATTTTTGCAACATGCCGAAGCTGATTGAAAGGGCAGCGATGGTCCAGATTTGCTGCTGATTTGTTGGCTCGCAGCATGTATGCAAAGTTGGGGCCGGTAACTGACGACCTTACATCACATGTGCATCCCTCAAGTGACAAAGGTTTTTACATGCTGTACGGATGCCCCACTTATGTACTTTGGCAACGCCTCTCCAGAATGTCTTGGGAATGTCGAAGTGGACCTGAGGAAACCCGCACCTAGACGCTTGTTGGCGCATGGTAGCCCATCTCGCATACACAAGGTAAGGCAATGGTGTGCAGTCGGTCTGCCAATAGGATTATGCCTCTGCTTTCTTGCAAACGATCGAGGCAGGGGTGGTGCCAAACAATCAGTCAAACTCTGCCAGAGAGGTGGAACTGTTTGATGGTGCCTTGATGGACAGGGACCGCACCATCCAAGCGCTTCCTGTTTGAAGTGGTGTAATCATTTTATCAACCACTATTGATTGATATGATTAGCCACTACTTAGTAATAGTGGTAGATTAGCCACTACTTCGTATTAGCCACTACTTACTAACCATATATACTTATGAACCACTACTTAGATTATAGTTCATGAACGATTTCAGCCAAGACATTTTGTATCAGTGGCTTGGGCTCTCGAACGTCCTGCTGGCCAGTTTGTGCTGCGGCTTGCTGCCTGGGCCTGAGGGAAGAGGGGAAGACTCCAGCGGTAAGAATCCGCCGTTTCAGCCAGGTTCGCATTGGTCATACCTCCCCACACCGAAACACTCAGTGACCTCATGTCAATCTAGACACTTCAAGTCAAGTGGTGACGCTCGCCTTCAAAAACCGTTGCTCAATGACTCGATGCCCGCAGACAGGAAACCCACAAGACGTCACAGGACTTATTGCATATACCCTTTGCTAATATGATTTGATATGTTTACTATCCTTTAGCTAAACTTTAGCATTCTTGGGTGTCATTTTTGGCTGACACCCTGGTGTTGTTATCACACACCAGCTGCTAGCAAATTTCATGAAAATGGTATGGCTAACGGCGAACTCTCTCTCTCTCTCTCGACGGTTCTCATCGTCCCCTGCGTCGCTTCTTGGGAAGCAATATTTGATCATTGTAAGTACGACGTGCGCATAGCCCGGACATTAGCAGTTGGTGCGTACATGCTAGATGGTTCACCCCCCTTGCGATGCAAGAACATGTTTACCGTAATTCTCAACACTGGCTTGGGACCCTGTGATGATCACTCTCTTGTTTTGGTGGCAGCTGTTTTTCCACCATTACTTTGGATCAGTGACCAACCAAGTAGTATTGTTCAATATTGATTGTTTCTTGCTTGCTTTTATCTCCAATGATAACAGTGGCTTCACCGTCATGCATACCAGCTAGATAGCGAGGCTTTTTCTCGCGCTGGTCCAGCTCGATTGGCGAAGAAGTCCATCCTTTGCTCAGCTGCTGCACGGATCTTGGTAGCGCAGCTGGGTGGAGCTTTCCTCCTTTGGCTGTCCGCGAAGCTGGTAGCATTGGTAGCTGAGGGATGCTGATCTCATGGGGATGATAGGTGGCCCCCGAACAAGGTGATCCCTCCAGAAATAGCTGGTTAATAAGACCTTGTTAATGGTTCATGGTGATCATCCCGCACGATTTATTGAAAGATTCTGTTGACAAATGCCACGGAACATCTTTTCGATGTGTCTGGTCCCTGAGGCCGAGGGAAAATGTTGCTGCTGCCTTGAGGCCTTGTGACAGCAGTGGATGGCAGCAGCACTTGAGCAATCTTGAGAACTGAATTTGTTGTTTTGACATGTTTTGACATGGGTTTTGTTTGTTTTTCCCTGGGAGGAGGAATGCACCTTCCGTCCATATGCATCCTGACATAATGAGTGTTTAAACATGAGCAGTGCCAACATCTCAGAAACCATGTTCTTGCTTTCGTTGGAGCTATGTGTATTTGCGAAGACTGGTTCAAACTGTCTTCTGTGGTGAGCGGTGCTCCCACGCAGCAGCAGTTTGAGAAGTATATAGTGTTTTGGAAGGGGTCACGCAAGGTCAAGCACGGGAAAGTAAGGTAGCGGACATGCAGTTTGAATGCGTGTTCAAGAGCAGAGAACTGGATTCGATCAAAAGAATTTGAGGTCAATCTGGGATGCTACGCATGTTTGTCGCTGCAACTCTTCCTAGTTGTTTCTGACATGCCGGCGTCCTCGCGTCGCTGTTTCCTGAGCATCAGCATCCAAAACTATACCAATGCAGGGCCAGCAGAGGCTGCTGCAGTGAACGCGGCTTTGAGACGGCTGACAAATGCGGAAGCAGATGCCGTGGCAATGGAGACATTTTTCCAACAGTTGGGCTACAGGAGCTGAGGGAAAGGCAGAGAAAAGGTATGAAGATTGACAATCTCATAGCTAGGGTTTCAGTTGGTTTGCTGAGAAGTGGAGACGAAGTGAGGCTTGATCTTTCAACATTCCAAGTCCCGCCCAAAAGAATTAAACATCAAGGGCTTTTGATGGGAGAACGGCCTTTGTCCTAAGACAGCTCCATGTAGCTACTATAGTGGAAATGGCCGACTGATCTTACAATTTCGTTGTTCACAAGCAACTCTGTACAGTAGCAATTTGCAGGACACAAGGCGCACGTGAGTTGAGGAACATTCAGGATGTCAATAAAGCCCTGAAAAAGTTCAAGGAGCAGGTCGAAGTGGATCCTCAGCTGTACCTTTTGGCATGGTTGCTCAAGAAGGTATGGTTGATTTGGGTCGAAGATGTGGGCATAATAGCATTCTTTAGGGTCGGAGGGTCTTGAGGGCAAAGGAGAATTTTGATGCAAAATTGTTCAAGGTTTTAATTGAATTGGGCAGCTCTGGAAATTCCGGCATTGGGATGGATGACAATAAGTATATAATCTTATGGTAGTACTGCTGAAATTTATTGCAGCGAGTTCCCCTTTTGAATATGGTTGACGTCACATTGTTCGAGCCACCACCTGCACAGAGGTTACGACATGACAGTGTCAGCCACACTTCAATGCACGTATGCACACAGACACACCAATCGAGCAGCAAATTTGTGGTTGCCTTTTGGCTACATACAGTATATGCAATGATTGCTTTCTGCGTTTTGCTGCCCCTCGATTCATTTTGCAACAGGCCCACACAATCACGATACACAATCGAAAGGAAGACACCGAGTGCAGTTGAAAGACACTACATTCAAATTGGCTCAACTGCATCCTTCTTCGGTTGCAAATGGAGCATATCAATCTATCAGCTGGGGATCCATTGTCGGATTAACCCCCCCGCTACAGCCCATTCTCGAGCCCCTTCAGCTGTTCTACCAATTGACGAACAAGGGAAATGTAGATCATACTATATCATACTGCCAACATTCAATTTTTGATTTCCTGTGCCTCCTTAGAGTCCATCCGGCAAGGAAACAAAAGTCATTGTGGTCTACTTGGTGGGCCATGGAATCACAGCAGCTGACGGCAGTGCAAGATTACTTCTACGAGACGCAAAAACATGGAACGACGGATCCGATGGCGTTTTCTTGGAAGTGGACAACTTGCTGAACCAGCTTCTTGCAATGGACAGTGCCCCGGACTGTTTTGTGTTTGTCATCAACGACTTTTGCCGCAGCAGGATCTCCAATGCTGCGCAGCAGAATGTTGCAGCATCACGAAAAAGGTGGAACGTATGTCCAAAAGCCACATTGATGACCTGAGGAGCACTGGTAATTACATGGTGCTACGGTCCAAAATGTCAAACATGTTTAGTTTGAATAAGTTTCACAGTTGGCAAATGTTGGTTTGCGTTGGTTTTGCTCATCCCTGCAGGTGGCTCCAGCGACGTTATGCAATCCTCTGGTCAACCGGCGCCGATGAGCGTGCCAGAGATGGACAATTGGAAGATGGACATGGTCCTTGCGTGGCAGGGTTCCTGAAGTGCGTGGGGGAAAACAAGGACCCATCGCTAAACACCCTGGTAGACAAGCTCTGTGATCATGTCACACTGGCCACAAACGGCTTTCAAAGAATTTTCCTTTACGGTGGGAGTCTCCAAGGTGTTCCCTCCTTGTTTTGTCCAGAACATGCGCACGCGGAGAGTATGACCACTGATGTGGAAACAGGGTCCAGGTCAAGCCTGTTGACACAATCTACTTCTTCAGGGCGAAATCGTCAGACGAATCGGGTGTGTTCATGGGCCCCCCAGATGCTTTGCCTTCTACTTGTCGCTTTCGCGGGTGCAATTGCCGGTGTTTCTGGGCGAAGATCTTTGCAAATGTTCTTTTAAGGAGTCTCTTCTGTGTTTCCTTCAAGAAGGTGGGGCGTCATATGGGGTGCTTTGCTTCGGACGCTTCGGCAAAACCTACTGGCCAAAAATAAGGTTTCAAAAATGGCAGCGGTGCTTCCACGATTGAGCATCAGCGTGGCCTGTTTTTGGCATGAAAAAAATGAAAAGGTAGATTTTAGGATTTGCCTGGGGGCCCGTCCAAAATCCTCACAGCTCTAGTCTATTCCGACAACCAGGCCGACAGGGCATATTTGTTTGCCAAAATGATGCGCCCAGCAAATGCTGACGTTGGATTAGATATGATCATTGTCAGGGAGGTAATCCGCGCTTCCCAATACTTCCTAATATTTGCCGCCCACTAATGCAAAACATTCCTAGTTTGTTTTATTCTTTGTGGAGGTGCCCAATAATGAATGAAAACCTAATTAGTGCTATAGAAAAAAGAAACAGTTTCCTCTTTGCAACCTTTTCCTTTCCAAATCCCGTCTTTAAAAGTAATTAAAAATAGTGACAAGCCGCTATAGAGGAAGGAATCCCCTATACTACATTAAGCAGCTCACAATTAAAAGCTGATGTTTGTGTTCAACGCTAGTAAATAGTAAAAGCCCCCGCCTGGTCTCCTGGTCAAGTATTGTTATTATTGTTATTAGTAATCAATGTGGATTTTCTTGAATTTTGATTCTTGGCGTTTTCCCCTTGACTGTCGATTGCCACCATTAACAACTGCAATTGACCAAGCCCCAAGAGCAAAGAAATAAATCCACCTTTTTCTCGGGGGCTGAGGGTAGTAATAGAAAGTGTGGATGGCATACCTTGTTTATGCACACCTTGGCATGCTGTCACATACCTAGGTTGCCACTTTGCTAGTTGGCAAAGGTCAGACAATTCAGAGCTGCAAGTTCGGTCCTTGGCAAAACGGACCGTGCAGTGCCAGTTGTGGAGGAGGACATCAAGAGCAACGACGAAGCACCGCTGAGGCACACAGTTTGAAACCTGTATTCTCTAGCCTTTGATGTGCACACATGCCTGGTTCACACGCACAAAGACACAAAATATGTAGGCCAATTGGCATGGATACGTTTTCGACTCCAATATTGATAGAGCAATCTGACATCTTGGGAAACACCTGATATATGATGGTCTTGATATCTGCATGTTCAGCAGTCGGGGTCAGGTTCGCTAGAACTGATACACTGTAGGTTGCTTCAAATTGAAACATGTTGAAACAATTTGAGAACATGCTTTGGTGCCTTCAGGGACAGGGATGATTCTGAAGCTACCCCAGTGTCAAACCATTGCCAATCAACTGAACCTGTTGAGGCTTGCCCAGACGCCTTGAAAAGGACTGAGACCAGGACAAGGCAGTGCAACATCTTGGCCTGTCCAGCAGACTGCTGCTTTGACTCAGACTGCCCTTTCCTGGTCGACTTGATATGCAATGATACGACCTGTCATCCGTTCATAAACATGACTGTTTGCGAGTTTCCGGAGCCTGGAAGGATATCCTTTGATAGCACGTTGCAGGGGCGGGAAGTTCGCTGGTCTTTCACGGGTTGGCTTAGGTCTGATGTCGTGGCAGTATTGGATAAAGACACAGACATCATCTCCACTGACACATTGAGCAAGACCGCCGCAAAGCCAGCCAAGCAGAGTGTTTGCGAATGCTTAGAAGGATTTGCTCGGGTAGTCCTCAGGAAGAAGTTCAACGGTTCTTGCGTGGACTCTTGAGAAACTTGGTGTGAGGAGCCAATCTTCACACTTGTGTCCTGCCAGACGCAGAGTTCTGAGATGCCAGCAGTCGCTGCATCTGCAAGAACTAATTCGGTTGCCTTGATCCACCTAGTGTTCGACAGTGTTCGAGAAAGTCTAAGAGCTGGCAGGATGGCAGTTGCAATTTGTTTTGGAAGTTCCACTTTCACACAACAGAGCAGCTTAGAACACTTACATGTTCGTCAATGCTACTGCTTGATTGGCCATTTTAGGCTCATGTTGATGATTAAGTAACATTCATGATTAATCATGACTGACCAGGATATCTTTAGCCAAAAAGGACGGTTATCACTTATCATTGTCAAATCAACGTGTAAGGAAGTGGATGCTGATGGTGTACTCTCAGGCCAGCAATTCGTAGGCTACACATGGCTGCACACCTTTTAGGGCAAAATCAATCACAATCACTAGGGAACGATTCCAGTGCACTTCTAGGACAATCGATTCTAGTCGAAACTCCGACTGCATCATGCTGGTTTTTCATTCAGCACATTCTTCAACTTACCCCACTAATGTTTGGCCTTGAGCACCTTTGGGGTGGCCTGACTTGTGGCTGAACAGTCTCCCTGTTCTTAGGGTGTAGTCTTGGATGGGTGTTGGATGGCATATTGACCATGTCAGCACGCATCCCTACTTGCACAACAGCGAACGATTACGACTCATAAGAGGATAGAAGATAAGACATGTGTACTTGCATTATAACTATACTTTACCTGTTTACAGCATGCAGCATGCTTTTGCTTTCTTCAGTGAGTTTTTGCACTGCCTCGAGAACTCGGATGTTTATGCGCTTTTTTGCACACTACGAATGGGCCCACTAAACCGGATCAGAGGGGGCCGGCTTTTATTTTAGTTCAGGCTCTATGGTTGTTAGTTGTTCAGAATTGATACCTTCTGGAACTCTCCGAACATTTCCAAACTATATCGGATCCAAAAATATTACTGTAATCAGATCAGCGGCCCATCGTGAGCTCCTCGTCTCAACGGTAGATGTGGCTGACGTTCGCGCCACGCGTCCTCCTGTGCGTTCAGGCCTCCTCCAAAGACCAAGGCTTTCACAGGAGGCTCGACACCTTAAAAAAGCGCACGGTTTCTTCGGGGTACGATGTTTCCTGTGGTGCCTCAGGTAGCTGCAGGGGTCTGAAAAATGGATGGAAAGAGGGGGAAAGGCAAGCAAGGGTTCCGGTTTTGCCCTGGCAAGGCCAAGTCTTTTCTGGAAGAGGCTACAGGCGGGCAAAGCTAGCAGCTTCCGATGGTAGATGCCAAAGAAGACCCGAGATTGACCTGGGGTTGGTGTAGATGTTGGAGCAGTTGCAGCTCTAAGTTCCATTCCATGGCAATCCATGACACAATTTGGCCAAAGCATTCTGACAAACAGGGTCGGGTTTGGGGACTTTGTCACCATGAGAATCTGAAGATTAGGGGCAAGTCTGTGGACCGAATTTTGGTCAGGCAGCAAGTTGCAGCAGACGACTTTTTTTCAGGCGCGGGGACCATCCAAACCTGGCCATGACATGCCATGGAACGGGAACATTTAGGAGTCCGAATCTTTGGAGGGAGCTTACAAATGATCATTATTGTTGTTACCAGTAGTACCGCACAAGGCGGTGGCGGAAGTTTCCAAGATAGGAGCACTATAGGAGTGTGCAGTTGTGGTTGCGACCATTGATTGTCCGAGGGATCTGAGAACTGAACATCACTTGGGCCTGACTTCCTACCAATGTGAGCATCGATCTGGCTACTTGACTGGCAGCCTATCTGTCTAGCTATCTTTCTATCAGTGGATCAGTTTTCTTTCTGTCTGTCTGACTGTCTATCTATCTATCTATCTATCTATCTATCTGATGATCTATTCGTTTATCTATCTGCCTATGTACTTGTCGTTCTATCTACCTCACTATCTATCTCGCCCTCTTTCTGGCTATGTATCTATCTATCTACCTGTCCATCTATCTATTTATCTATCTGCCTGCCTATCTATCTATCTGTCTATCTATCTACCGAATTATTTGTCTGATCATCTATGTGTCCATCTGTCTATCTTTCTGTCTATCTACCTGACTATCTATCTACTTTTCTATCTGACTCTCGTTTCGTCTACCTATCTGTCTATCTATCGACCCATCTAGCCATCTGAATCTGGCTATCCAATTGTCTGTCTATTCCATCTATCTATTCTAGCTATTCTATCTATCTATCTATCTATCTATCTATC
>VSDK01016768.1:409241-432031 GCA_009767595.1 Symbiodinium kawagutii
GATTTTGACTTGGAAATGTGCTTCGCGCCTAGGTTTTTTCACGATTTTGCGAGTTGCAACTTCCAAAAGTGCTCCGACACTGTAGTGTTTTTACGATTTTGACTTCCAAATGTGCTTCGCGCCTAGGTTTTTTAACGATTTTGCGAGTTGCAACTTCCAAAAGTGCTCCGAACGTGACATGTTTTTACGATTTTGACTTCCAAATGTGCTTCGCGCCTAGGTTTTGTAACGATTTTTGCACACACCTTCCGCCACAGTGGTCCGCACCCGCCGCTTTAGCGAGGTACCCTTCTGGACCCTCATGATGCACAAAACCTTGCAAAACACAGCATTTCGCGACTTTCCTAACATTTTGGCGCACTCGCACTCTCATCTTTCTCACATCTCTTCTGTCTCACATCTGCACAGGCGATCTACCCTAGCTGAGTTGTCCGTCCATATTGTCGGAAGTTAGACTTCTAAACTTCCTTCGATTATTTCCATTATGCAATGGATAGATATGGATAGTTCATTCAGAGATTATCGGGTGTCCATGCTGTCCAGATGTTCGCACAATATGTGATGTTTGCTCAGTCGCGACGGCTGTGCCGAGCCTGAGGTTTCACTAGTCACTGGCTCGTAGTCCTTTCCACCCTATGGCATCCTATTGCTATACCTTCGCTTCTCCCTCAAATCATGAAACCTAAGCGGAGGTGATGCGGGAAAAGGATCGCTTGCCCTGTGCCCTTTCCACCATTTACCACCAACTCCCGCGGAGCCGGGCATTGGCTTGGCAGATGGCGGCTATCCATCGTTAAGACCTTCCACCCTGGTGGCCAACAAGGGTGAAGGCTGGGGATTCCGACAGGGGTGGGTGGCGTGCAAGATGCGCTTCATGTGACGGAAGAACCACCTTGTGACGGCTACATGTGCAAATGGAGTTTGGGTGTGGATGCTGTCGAGCATTGGCACGACTGTACATACCCTAGTTCTGGTGTGGGATGAATGCATGATGTCATGAAGATTCAGTCCAGGCTGGCAGCAGGGTTTCGAAGTACAAGCTGTTGGCTGGCCACGGGATGTTGCCAGGCTATGCCGCTGCTGTCAAGGCCACACTGCGCCTGGGTGACATCATCGCCAATCACCACTGACCATAGTTACAACTGTGGCATCCTTAAGATGCGAAAGTAATGGCCATGCAGGAAATTCCAGAGGCAATGTTTGTTTCAGAGGGTAGAGCGGAGTGAGGCCTTTTCAACCACCAGTTGTTTTGCCAATTGCCTCCCTGCCTTCCGCGTATGATTCGCCAGACCAATTGGGAAAGAGCTACGTGGGGCTATGGCACGTGGAGTGCTTTCCAGGCTGCAGACCCAGCTGCTAGTGACTTTATTCTAAAATTTGTTAGCAGCTCTTGTAGCTAACATTGGCCCAACAGAAGCGCAAAGGTCGGTCCTCATGATGTTCACAAAAATGCAAGGGCGCAGCTTCCCGAGCCCAGCGACAGGTCGGACATGCGGTGGCCACCGCGCACTTCGCTGATTTTACAGTGGCCCGGCCCCTCAGACTGCAGCAATCCCAGCAGCAATGGCGTCACCGGCATGAGAAGCATGGGATCATGGGGATGGTGGGGTATCTTCAGGCACATGCGCTGTTAGTGGTAGGTAGGGGGTAGGTTTTTACCTATCTCTTGCCCCATTTGGATGCAAGCCACTCGGTCAAACTCGGTCACCGTCGTACTGGAAGCTGGATGTTGGATCAAAACTACTTCAGACGTGCAATTTTTCTCCAAATGGGTTTGCTGTCCTGAATCCCACATTTCCAGGAGTTGATAATAATGATAATAATCAGTTTTCAATTGCTGTAGCCGTTGCAATAATTTAAGTCACTTTCATTTTTGAAGAGCTTGGGTTTTGCTGCATTTGTTGCGGGCATTGGATGGGGGACATTCTTCACTGGCACATCAAGGCTCCCTTGATTATGACAGCTGTCCATCTGGCCTGTTCTTGCTCACCAACTGGCGTGAACTGCCCACAACACCTAGCTGAGGGATTCTGCAAGTGGGAGATGCAGCTCAAGCACTGATGGGTGGTGCTTGGTGTCGCGAGGGAAGTGAAACCAATAGTTAGGAGAACCCCTCGTGTTTGGAATGCACCCGACTCTTCGGTTTGCTGCCCATCACAGTCTAGCAGTTTCGTAGGCAAATATACCGCCTCAGGTTAAATAAGCAATCTACGACTAGATGATCCAAGGACATGGTTTCAGTTGTACGCCAGGTGTCCTGCAGCGTTTTGCGCAGTGCCGCTTCGCGGGATCGCTTGAATGGTGGTACCTTCAGGCACGGCAGTTGGGATGGCCAGCGGATGGCCTCAGGTGGGCAAGATGATGCAATGCACACTTCTTCAAACGGGATTGCAAAGGGTTGCAGTTTTGAAGATTCTCGCAATTACTGGATATCAGGCTATTATCATTTGAGATATTGATTGTGAAGCTGATTGTTCACAATGATTTTTTTTTAGGAAATCCTTGAGAGCTCTTGCCCACTGAGTCAGGGTTCCTGTTGCTCTGAGGATGTTAGCCTTGGCTGTGATGGGCGCCAGCACCCTCTTTCTGTTGAAGGGCGTCATGGATTTGGGTGCCCTGGCAGCACGGTACAGGTGGGATAGGGACTGATGGTGGAACCAGCATCGCGTTATCATGTGCGCACCTAGCAAGTAGTGTCCAATCAAAACCATTCAAAACCCACGCGATTTTTGCATTGAGTTTAGAAGATGGCACTTGGGATAAGTTGGGTGGAGTTTTATTGTGAAGATATGTTAAGATTGTGTCCCAAATTGCTGGCGTTCCCACTGTTAAGAACAGCCAATTTTGGATTTGTCGACCGAAAAAAACGGGAACGGCGATGGATATGCCCAGAATTTCGCTCTGCAATGACGTTGCGATACGTTGCGCCTTTAAGGCGTGCTGTGGCGATTGCAGGGGCCCAAGGGCCCCAGGTGGTGGCCAAAGTCCTGTTGACGAATTGTCACCTAGGGTGCGCCACGTGGCTCCACTTGGTATGCTGAAGATTTTTCATATCCTGAGAACGTTTCTTTGCAAACTGCATCATGGGATCGCAAGGTTTTGGCGTGTCCATGGCTCCTGTGGGTTTTACACTACTTTCATCTACTTTCGCTCCAAGGGATGGCTAGCCATTTTGGCGTGACTCCCCGCTAGCAGGCTGAATCCGAGGGCAGCAAATAGAATCGCAATGATTTTTACGGTGGCTTCCCAATACAAGGGACCGTCTAAAAATCTCAAAAATAGTTGGTAGATTAGAATGATCAGTGTCGGATGGTTCAGCGGTGCCCCATATATGGACCCACATCTTTCCAATTTGGTCTCATGATGAGGTTGGAATCCCGATTCCGGCAGAGTTACTCAGATGTTGCTTTGAGATACCCTCGAATTTCCCCATGGGTTCACTTAGCCAAAACCCATGGCCAAACCTGCTTCTGTTGTTGGTTTCGAGGCTTGGAGCTCGGCCAGTCCCGTTGAGAGCTGAGTTCTGTGCCCAGCCACTGCTGCATGTGCTGACGACTTCGTTCGCTCTGAGGCTGCAGACGGAAGCCTTGCTCCTCGCTCAGGTGCCGGCTGACGTTTGGGAGCTGAGGAATTGAAACCTTGAGGTAGTTGGTTTATTAATATTTATTACTTGTACATGGTCGACATTGGATGATTTGGGGGTGCCCACATTTTGAGAAATCACCAAGTATGATCCTGAATGCGGACGGTATGTCTCAAACATTTTGTACTGATTCGCGAATACCTCAAAGATACATGAAGATCCTTGAAGCCACAAAGACAAAGATGACAAAGATGGCAAATATAAGCGACTAGGTCCATGCTCGGCCCGAAAGAAAAGTGGATTTGAGCAAGAAGGACCTGGCATAGCCCCTGAATGGTTCAACCAATCTTGGAACTACGACTGCAAGATGGGTTGCTCGAGCACATTTGCGCACACTTCCCCAGCTCAGATTCTACAGTCCGCACCGCGGTGAACCCTGCACACGTAGCTCATCCTTGGACCGGAGCATAAATATCATCGGTGGGGCGGCTTGCTATCATTTTTTTGGGGGTTGTTTGGAATCGACCGGCCTTAGATATTGCCAAATGAAATCATTGCAAGCTGTGTTCGTTGGAGGCAATTGCTCAAACACCCTGCAGCATTTAAGCCCGCAGGCACCTTTGGCGATGGTGGCCTGGTATGGCTTCCAAGGTGGTTATGGCTGGAACCTCGAAGGGTCTGAAATCCTTGAGCCACCAAACCAGCCAGGACGTGGGTCAAATGGTAATTGAATGCAATTGAATGCAGCCAATTTGAATTAGTCCTTGCTATCGATTACTGTGGCCAGTGGCAAGAGCATGGGTCAATAGTAATGTATGAGAATGGGAGCAAAGATGCCAAACATTGTTCGGCGCGTTTTGGGGATACCCTGCAGGGTAGTATCTTAGTCAGCAGCAGGCAACCGAGAAGAAGAGGGTTTTTGGGGTGCAAAAAGATTCCCAAATTCCTACCGGAAATGCGCCAGTGGGTCACTCAGCCACCCACCTGAGGCACCCTGCACCAGCACGGCCTTCCCAAGTTCAAATTCTCGGTTCGCGCAGAGAAGGGTCGCACTTGGCTTCTGACCTTGCTGGCAGTCTGAATCTCAGGGTAGTGATGGAACACCAAGAGTCATGGGGACTGAACGGAAAAGCCACACACGGGTCATTATCATTGTATGTTGTGCTCTTATATTTTTTTACGGAAGAGCCACATGAAGACAAGAATAGTTAGTTCACTTGAAATATAAGGTAAATGTATGTAAAATACATATTTTTGAGTTCATGGTGGTGAAAGCCATCCCTCTTGATCAACGTTGCTCTCAATCATTTCAAGCATCTTCCAGTCACCTTTGAGGAAGTCACAAAGGATAATTTCTGCTTGGCAGGGTGTCCAATGCTGTCCAGTTGCCACGACATGATTTTCCGCAGTGAGTCAGCAGCTGCGAGGTTGGCTACGCGGCAACTGCTGCGCACCAGGCACGGCAACTGGGGAGGAGCTGTGCATCCCATGGGAAAACCTGCCTGCATCCCAGGTGTTCTTGGGCAGCGCCTGCCTCTTCAGTGGTCCCTTCACACTGGGAGCCTTGCGGTGCTTCGTTGTGGCTGCGGTGGCCCATGTCTGTTGGAAGCTCAGCTATGGCAGATCCATGGGCCATGGAGATTGCAGCTGACTTCCTGTCAAAGGAGTACTGAGTAGAGCTCAACGGTAGCTGGGCTTGTGAATTGGGGTATGTTGGGAGTGTAATTGACATCCATTTCCGAACAATTGTTGGGTTTACCAATCATCGATTTCTCGGGATCACCTTTGGAGGGGGTCAGTACTGATTTGTTTCAGACCCCAAGCAGAAATCTCCGTTTGGTAGCTGGGGACCCTGACTTCTTAGTAGAAATTTAGGGGCGCTCTTGAGGAAATAGGATATTCAGGGAAGGTATTATAAATTATAGGGGATTATTGGAGTAGATCCATGTGCTTGACCTGCCTTCGGTGTAGTGTAGACATAGCATGACATGGCTAGTCGCGGTGTTTAGGCATGTTCGGGTCGTTCATGCCGAACCTCTCCTGATTCTTGTGGCACGTTCAACTCACATGATATAAGAGATATAGTGACCAGTAGACAAGGTGCTGGTTTCGTCCAGAAAGTTCCCACTTTGTGCTTGTGTGTATTGAGTGGCGCGCAATTTCTGGAAGTGGATCCAGAGAGATATACCCGTGTATCGTTATTATGCGGCATTTATTTCACTTACTTGGCAAGTTTGCAGCGGTGCCAAGATCTGATGACAGAACATTTTGTTTGGTGTCCGGCACTGGCGGGTTTGGTTCTGAAAGGCTCGAGGCAACCTTTGGACTACACAAAGCGATGGAATACCCATTTGAAGCAACCAGAAACGCAGCCTTACCATGCCGTTTTTTTGAACCTTGAAGCAGTGATTCGCCGCTAATCCATGTCGTTGCTGGTTTTCATCATAGCCTTCTTGTCAAACTAAACAGCTGTTATTTGGATGCTATTGTTGAATGGATGTATGCGCTTAATCTGATGAATTTGATGATCGTTCACTACAAGTATATAGAGCTTTTCACCGGTCTTAGCAAGTGGTCATCAACTAATTTAAGCTTGGTGGCAGATCACAGCAATGCATAGTGCCGATTTGTGCGGATGCTCACGGCATGCTGGAGACGAACGGATGCACAGAGAACGGATGCACAGGAGCCATGGTCAGTACCCCAAGATTTGGTGCCACCATTTGTGGCTTGGATGTACGGTTGGTCACTGCAACCTTGAACACGCAAATGTGTTCTCACATCGGTTCCTTGACGCAACTCACATTTTGTGGGCAACTCATGGATGAAGATGGGATGGGAGAATACGGGTGATTCTGACAACAGGGGTGCCCATACATCATGCTTTATTCATGTTCATGAGACAGCACTGACAGCAGAAGCAGTGCCCTGCCATGCTCAGTCCAAAGGTTTGGACCCATTAGTTGCTGCGGTAAACATGGAAAAGTCAAGGTCTCGAGCTGTCAGCTCAGAACAGAACGGTGACTTTCACGGTGAGGTATCGGTCAACAAAATTAAGAAAAATAGTCAACTAATGGTTAACTAATGACATTCATGGATATATAAAGATATACACTATCATGGCGAATCAAGGGTTACAAATTACAACTAATGAGTAAAAGATATATATATATATATATTTTTACATATATGTATACTGTAATGCCATTTGCAATGGCTAATTATCATTAATGGTCAACTAATGTGCAAATGGTACACGTCTTTTAAAATTATGAGATGGATGTTTTAATTTTGGAACGCCTGACATTTGATTCCTCGATGTTGATGCTCGGAAAGGGCACCTCAAAATCAAAAGACACCTTCTTGACGAACAGATGATTAATGATAGTTCATTGACAGGAAATGATGGTTCATTGATGCTTCACTTACTAGTGATCCAGAATGGTTAATGTTGCTGATTGATTTAATGATGGGTCTTGTGGGAAACCCTTGTTCCTTGGTAGCGAGTTGAGTTGCTGCCAATCAGCAGGACTGGACGATGTTGGCAAAATATATCTCTCAGAGGGCGAAGGAGAAGGCTCTACCCAGATACAAAGACCTGGGTGAGCGGGACTTCATTTTGGAAAGTTGGTAAGACGTTTTCTTCTTGATAGGCTAGTCACCTGCAATGAAGACTGTAAAAAGCTGCGGGACGAGTCACCACAAACAAGATGGTTGCCTCACCTGTACATGGACATGTGCAGAGGGTTCTTGAACCTCTTGGTATCAACATGCCCATCCAGATTTACAAGAGTAGTTGAAATGTTGAAGAGTATAAACAAAGACTAAAAACTGACCGGCTGAGGCAGACTTGCTTGAAGGCCATGGAAAGAGAGAGAGAGAGAGAAACTGACTAGGATTGCCTACCAAATCTTCACAAGCAAGCAGCGGTGCTACTCATTCGTTGTGTCGATCACTCAGTCATTAATCGTCATATTGATTCACGTGCATATAATCATATAGTCATGATTCTGACTCAGCACCTCTCATCATCATTTATCATCATCATCATCATCATCAGCATCATCCTCATCATCATCATCATCATCATCATCATCATTTATCATCATCATCCTCCTCCTCCTCATCATCATCATCATCCTCAATAAACATCCATGATAATCTACTGTGCAATGATTGATCATCATCATGCTTCTACTCACCCTCATCTTCATCATCGTCCTGATTATTTGTTGAATATTGATGCTTAAGACAAGTCTCGAGAGACTCCTTCGCAAAACGCTTTGTTCTCTCATGGTTCTCATCACCTGAAGATGCATGAGATCGAAAAGAACCATGTATGAGATCGATCAAAGATCCATTCAAGATCCGATCTTGACAGATCCATTCCCGCAGGTCAGGTGTCGACCTACTACAAAAAGAAGAAGCCGCGAGCAAACGAGCCAGCAGAGCCGACTGAGGGCCGTCGCACCTGGATTTCCGCTGCTTCCCGAGACAAGCCTCACCTGGGACCCAGCGGCTATGGAACCGGACATGCTGGTAACCGGACAAAGCTGATGCCGGTGACAGGACTTCAGAGCTGGCAAAGTGTTCAAACTTGACAGCTTGGATCAGCTTGGATCAGCCTGGTAGGTAGGTAGATGCTGGCAAAGCGGATAAACTTGGCCGTTTCGGTTTGAGGATAATCCTTTGAGAATCACCAGCGTAGCACGAGGCTTCAGGCTTAGTTGATGTATTTAATGTATTACACGGTAGGGCCGCGGCAATTCGTTGCATTTAAGGAGTTGACAGGGCCACTTCACGGGCTTGAAGCCTACACTTGGTGTTGAGGTGGTCAACCTTAAGATGTGTTTTGGATTCGATTGTTATGGTGTTCTTTTTTCCTTGCTCCCCCTGTGTGATCCAGCATCGTGTGAATATGTTTGGTGAGTCAAGAGCCGCCTAGAGTTATTTTGTACATATTTGTTGAGTTTTATGCTCCTGCCAAGCTTAAGACAGCATTAGGGCAAACCCCTGGATGCCCCGGCAAAAAAGAGCTCAAGTCAGAATGGACTCCGTTCTTGTTTGTCTCCACTGTGAGGACGAATCGCTGGTGCAACTGCTGACTTTTATTTGTTTGTATCTGGCGATGAGGTAGATACAAAGCAGCAGGGGTCTCTACCTGCAATGAGTCGCTGGCCGGAGATTTGAATTTGTAGAATGTTCTTGTTGCAGCCAAGATGGATGGATGGATGGATGGATGGATGGATGGATGGATGGATAGATACAAGTTATGATGTAAAGATGCGCTGTGCTCGTTGTGCTGTCGTTTTTTCGTTCCTGCATTGGTACATTCAATTCTCTACTTCTTCAATCGCCAGAGCAGGTCTAGATGGCGGTTGTGAGGAAGAATACCAAGAGTACTGGGATTGGAATTCGCGCAACACCCGCTTTTTGGATGATGACTGGATCGAGCGAATGTCGCACCCGCAAGTGAATTGTGAGTCTTACTGGTACAACACTTCCACAGGGAGCCTTGGTCGGCGTGCATGCAACCTTAGTGCAAGATTTGCATCCTGCCGTGAAGTGTGGACTTTCGAACGTAAGGTCACATAGATTTCATTTTCAGTTGTAGCTTCCAAAGGTCATTGTGCCAACAGTCCCAGGTGCATCCAGGTCAGGTGATTCTATAGATCTTACCTTTCCAATTGGCCAACTGCAGATGAGATCAGAACCGGGTCTCCCTTCGCAAGTTTTCGCCCTAGGATCACCACCTACGAGCACCCAGCAGTCAGTTCCACTGCTCGAGTGTCACCAGTCGACATTGGTTCCACTGGTTTCTCTACAGATGGTCCGGTGTGGGACTTCACACCGTTCGAGCTGAAACTGGTCGGCGACCACTTTGGCACAGTTTTGTGTGTTCCCCCCTCATTGGCACTAAAAATGCTTTTCATCTTTTGCCTATCATATATGTCATCGTGTGGGAAGGGTAGAAAGCCTGGCTTCCCAAAAAGGGCTGACAAATTCAAAAATTCGAGGATCACTATGACCACTCTGGCAAAATCATCTCCACCTCTTCGTTTCTTGTTGTTTTGAGACGCCGGACCACTACTCAGGAAGTCAATCATGCGAGAGGGTCACGAAAGTGATTTTGGCTTGAGCCCCCAAGAGCTGGCAAAACGAGCTTGCTATGAGTTCGAGACCTGGTTGCCGCGGGTCTTGTCATGGCACGACTACCAGTACCGTTGCTTCTGGTTCTTTGGTGGGAAGGACACGAATGACAAGAACCGTGACTCTGGAGCCTCCAAGAGCTTTTTCAGCAATGACGCGGAAGCACCTTGGCTGTTTCTTCTGCTATTTTGTGCTACTTTGCTGGGCATGAGTGAAATCACTGAAGCTGAAAGTTGAGGTGGCCAGGCCCCATTGGAAGATGTGTTTTTGCTGCTAGGCAAGCCGCCTGCTTTTTGCTGACGATGACTTCTTTGAGGCACGGATGATGTAGCCATATGTAGCCCTTCGGGATGGTTTGAAGTGGTGGACGGTACTGAAAACACACATGCACATGCATGTATAGGATTGTTTGCTTTGGATACCCATTCTTTGACAGCAACTATATCCTTAAATTTCTGCTATTGCTAATGCAATGTTGTGCATGGCATTTGTGACATCAGACCATTTGGGCTGAGCCTCACAGGTGCTGTGGCGTTTTCGTCCGCCCAGGAATGCACACGATTGCTGTGCCAAAGGTTGGAGCGGATGCATCCCATCAATCTCACCTACTTTGTTTGGACCTATGCCAGGGCAGGACAGGGAAGTGGTCAAAACATGTCACAGCTTTCTGCTCCAGTCCAGTAGGTCTTTATTGGTGTGAAAAGAAGAGAGGTTGGCACTTGTGAGTTGGTTTTTTCACTCACCAGCTGAACTTTGATTGGAGAAGATGTTGGTGCCGCAAATTTGGTTCCATGGGGAACAGGTACTTACATGGGACATGGATTTCGTCCAGCACAATGGTTTTTGTACCACTTTTAAGCCAAACCAAACTCCAGACATGTAACAGTGCCCCAGCAAGGGGACCTTCGACGAACAGATTTTCAGACTTCGCGAACTTCGCAAGATTGTCACACCATTCCTTCGCTGGCGTTCCAGGAGTGTATCATGAAGAGCTGCTGCAAGCTGTTGCCGATCACTTTTGCAAGGGCTGGCTTCCCACTATGGATCGATGTTCACTAGGCGAAGCAACCGCCAAGTGTGTCATTGACTGTAGCGACAGCGACCCATCCAAGTGGCCATGTGGCTGTTGACGCATGTTGAAGCATGTTGAACCAGTGGGGACACGTTACAACTTCCAAGCTCACCTTCATATTCGCGGCCCAGTCGCGCAGGAACGATGGTTTGGAACTTCTCGAAGTTGGAATTCCGTCACGATCGGTACTTCGAGCTCTCTGCGCAGGTCTTGGGTCAAGCGATGACTCCCCAGGTTTGGTTTCGATTGGTCAGCTGGAGTTTTGATGCTCCAACCATTTCAGATGGCGCCATATGATGCACCAGCAGGGTGGACAACGGCTTTCAGCATGGAAGGTAGCAACAATTCATGTGCGTCATGAATCGTGGTTCGTGTGGGTGCACGGATAGGTTCGGATTGCTGAACCAAAATCGAACTAGGACGTTTTAAAGAAATGTTGCAGCAGAGCCATCAACAGGGGTTTCTAGGGAGCATAGTTGAAAGGAAGACAACTTAGATCAACTTAGCGAAGCCGACAGGAGCTGTATCGTCCAAACCGTTTGCGGTCGCTGGCACCTCGCAACTTTCAGAACAGCATGAGACTCGACTTCCAGAGGCTGAATGCTTTTTGTTTGATTTCTGTTGGATGTTCCTGAGCAGGCTGTGCAGCTCAGAGCACATCAAGCTTGCATACGCGGACGTGTACGCTTGAATTGGCTGGTATCATTGGGAGTTGTACCAACTGTTGGTAGGTCCCACATGCCCATAAACGGCCCTGATGGCCCGTAATGCTTATGCGTGGTATGCGTTACAGGCATCCAGCAGCTGCGGGAAATCTCAGGATTGCCTTCAGCAAACGAAAGCACTGGAACGAGAAGCTCTTTGAAGCTTTCTGCCGCGGCACTCCTCGCTTGCTGGACAACCACGATCCAAAGTTCCCAAAGACGGATACCAGTGTTCTCTTCTCCTACACCTGTAGGGACGGAAGTCACTTCTTTGCAGCGCTTGACCCTGCCAGAGAACGATAGAGAACGGATGTACAGTGGATGATAATTCTCAACATAAGTGATAAATGTCAATAGCAGCGACAAGATTCAGGCAAGTTTCAGAATGTGGTTGTTGTTGTATTGTTTTTTTTGCCTGTCGCATTGCAATTGCATTTGCGGGCATACAGGTTGGTTGTGTCTCCGTTGGGGGCTGGCCACCTCCCCCTCCCATGTTGACGAGCCAGATGAGCAGCCGATGGGCCGAAACCAAGGAAATTGATGTGTGCAATTGAGTTCGGCAGTTTGATGATTGAGCAGGTCGGAATTTAAAAACAAAAATGGCAGAAATTTGCTGGTTGTATGCCTGTGTGTATATATTACTTGTAGACAGGTAAAAGCCAGAAGCCTGAAAGGACACATTGTAGAAGGGTTTTGGCTTCTACCTATCTACCCTTGATGGGCCCAAAATATTTCCCATGAAAATTGCCAACCTTCGACATGTCAATGGCCTGAGCCCCTGAATCGGTTGACCTGCATTGACTACCGAGGCGAAGTGCCCGCTGATGCCTTTCGCATTGGCTCGTTGACGGTGATCACCAAGGCCTTTCAGGATTTGCGTGCTCATGGCCCAGCGGTGGAGGAATGTATGACGCTTGGATTTCAAGGGCTGGTGATGTTGGTGGAATATGAAGATGGAAAGGATCATGACGAAGAATATGATTGTTTGATGGTGATAATGGTGGTCATTTGGTGCTGAGAGATGATTATTTGATGATGAGGATGAGGATGAGGATGATGATTGCCATGATGACTGGCGTGATGATCACCATGATGACAAGCCCCAAGGAGTGAAACATACAAAGGATGACGCTCTGATCATTTGCGAGCAGCCTCCAATATTGAAGCAGTAGCAGCTGCAGGGACTTCTGGGAGGAGATCCATGGTACCTCCAGGTCAGTTTGTTTGAGTAGCAAAGTGAATTGTGGCAATTGTTGAGTCAGTGGTTGTTCGGCTCGCGATGGGAATCTACAACACCTTTGCCATTTTACCATGGTAGAATCATCTCATCATCCAAGATTCAGCCTAAGACTCTGAGAGATTCATCTTCATAGGATCGCAGATGCAAGTTTGCAATGGATTGTTTTGACATGCTTTGACGAAGGTCAGCCGAATTCGTGAGATTTGGTTCACAAGTGACCTTTGACTTTCAAGCATCATCCATCAAAAAGGGATTCCATTGAGTAAGCACTGATTCCATGACCATGCGCACAAGAGGGTGACAATTTTTGGGACAGTTCGTTTGGTCCCCTTGATGCTTGAGTCGCATCTGGGTTTTCCAACTTTTTTTCAGCCCCCTTTGGGGTCTCAGATTTGCAGCCTTCTTTCTCATGACTTTGGCAATGTCTTGAGGGACCACACCCATTGGGACCCAGCAGTTGACGCCTTGCCATTGATTTTGAAATTGCTCAGTTTGGTTGGCTTGTGCCTGGGAGAACTAATACATCTAAGTTGTCAGGTACTTGTCACTTACCAGATCTTACTGTACCAGCTTACTGACTGCACCGCATCCTGCCCAAGGAAATCTATGCTGGACTATGTCCGGCGCAGTGTTGAGCGATCCCCCGCCATGATGCGGGAACCTGGAGATGCAGTGAACTTCCTGCGTCAACTAGGCAGGAGCAGCGAAACAAGGTAAAATCATGGCCATTGTTTAGAATGGTTTCCATTCTGCAATCTGGAATTGAATTTCTTTGACATATGTCGATCTTTTGATATACATTACACTTGGTCAATTAGTCACTAAGAAAGATGTCATTTATGTGCGTTTACGAATGTCCTATCATTTCAAGTGGGTTTTTTCAAACGGAGTCTTGTAGCTACTTGGAGGTTGGGACACATGAGACACCATGGGACACGCCCGCCCCTCCTCCGCATCACGCCAGGGTTCTATGCAGCTTCCACTGGCTTAGCAGCCTGTCTACTGATGGTGTTTTTTTGTATCTTTTGTATTGGGATGAATTTTTGCTGGGTGGATCATGCGGATGTCAACGGTCGAGAATGCTTCCGCATGAAGGCGGAATAGCATTTGCATGACAATTGAGTGAATGATTGTGAATGTGTGCAAGGAGGACGATAAAGAGTGACGGTGATGACGATGATGACGGATGATTGGTAGGTAGAGGGTTTGAATGGGTTTTTGTAAGTTGACCGCCCATATTTCAAAACAGTAGGACTCACGTACATACATAGAAACAACAGATAAGTCATGACAAGAAGGAGGAAGATGAGGATGCTCAGAAACGCTTGACCATTGTGCAACAACACAATTTTGGGCCTGTTGAGCCTGTGGGTGAGAAACACCTGTTTCCGATATACGTAGCTGTGTCAGTTTCACTGCATGGATTGTGGGAGGGAGTATGGAGATTCAATTAGTCAAGCTATTCAAACATCATGAACATATACCTTTTTTTATCCTTTGTTCAGAAAAATGTTTGTGGAGACTGGAGTAGTTTGTTTCATGGCTGGGCCCCAGCCCCGTAGGCCGCAAACACTCCCCCAAGGGTTGTCAAGGACCTTACTGGCATGCTGTGCAACATCGATTTGGATGAGATGTGCAAAAACGCTTCAGAGCGAGCCGTTGGACAAATGCAGGCGTCGCCCGATTTGGGTGTTATTCGGTGGTGGGTTTCAACCTCCCCTGGGTGGGTAATTATACAGGATGTATGATTTCGTGCACGTTCCAATCGTAGGATCCACACTCGTACGTTTGTGTCACGACTTTGCTTTATTGCTTGATGTCAAAAATATCCATACTTATCCACTGGTGGCAGTTGTCATCAATTGCCGTTGCCTTGGCCAAGTCTCCTGAAGCAGCGCCAAGAATACTAGAAACCTTGGTCTCTGATTTCCAGCTAGCGCAGGCCGTTCGAACCAGTCTATCCCGCTTATATACATCAGAAATGTATCTTATAAGGTGCTTGAAATCCTGGACTTGATCTACACTAGTACATGCACTTGTGGTCGCATAGCTGCGCTAGTATTTACATGTAACATGTATTTTCTGTTGCTTGTATTTGTTTATCTCTCTCTCTCTCTCGCTCTTTTTCTTGTTCTCCACCAATGTTTTAACTCTTTTGCAAATGTCGCTGCATGTGCACCAAGTGGTTTGCCTGTTCCCCATGCTTCTACAATTGGCATGAGTTCCCAGTAATATCCATCGGTGGTTCATAGCTCTCTTTGGTGTGTCGCCATCTTTGGAGTCGCGCTTCAGCATGCCCTAGTTAAGAAGTTATGCTGTGCTGAGGGCATCATAGGCCGACTTGCAGTTGCTCTTACTTGCAAAGGGAAAGATATCAAAGAAACATATGCCTGCCAACTTGGTGGCGTTTGATGACTGTACAGACCTGGTGCCTGCATGGATCTCACATGAATACCATTTGTGCATTTTTTGGATTTCAAATTTTGGACAGTCAGTTGGCAGTCATATGTTGGCGGCTTGCAATCCTTGTCTCGTCCGTTGTGACGGTCGGAGTTTGGGGCATCCCTCGTGTCCCAGTTCCAACGTGTTCCCATCATCGTTGACAGGCTGCGTTGAGAAAAGCGGATGTGACCGTGTGACTTCAGCAGAGCAAAACAGCCTGGCGGAAAGCGTTGCCGTTGGCATCAGGGCTGGGGCTCACAACCATAGATCCAACGGATGATGAATATGATCACATGGGATGTGTCCTTTGCCTGGATCTAGCCTTGTTCAATGAAGTTCAATGCAGTCTACTCATCCTTGAGGGGAATTGATGGTTCTCACTATCACGGTTAACATTTGACCAAATAAACAAGCCCATCTACCAGACCACTGCGAAAAATGATTATAAATTATACAATTATCTAATTTCTAAAAGATAGGAAAACATGATCGTCAACGGGTCCTTCGTTTATCCTCAATCAACTCTTAGGTAGATGAACTGTGACTACAGTTGGTTGTCAGTCTATTCATCCCCTTTGATCTTAGCGGTTGATCTGCCATTGAGCGAAGCGGATGGTGCCACTAAGCTGGACAGCAGTTCCCCTTAGGCCAAACGGCTGCAGTGGCGGGCCCCAAGCGATTGAGCTCCGAAACCTACAGGCGATGTCGGACACCACAACGGGCGACCCTGGTTGGTTGAGCGGTTGCATGGGATGGTGGTTTTTTGGTCATGGTTGGTCTATACGTTTGGGCAATGGGCCTACCTGGTTTGGTGATGTTTGGTGCTTGTACCTTTGGAATGGCACAGATTTGGGCTGGTACGTGGATGTGCAGTGATGTGCACTTGCGGTTGCAGCTGGACTTGCATAGGTCGTAATGGAGATGCACTAAGTAGCAATGAACTTGTGATTCAAAACTCAGTCCACGCAGTTTCTTCTTCCACGACGCGCGTGTTTCAAAGGCTGAGCTGCCAGAATCCTGGCCCCAACCAAAATCATAAACATGCAGAGAGTGGTAACCCGTCCGGTGGGGTATCCTGCACGGGTTTGTTGAGAGCTTCGCCCCATGCAACTGGGGCAGCTTCTGCATCAGGACCCTGAACTTGGCCTTGATCCTGGATGGTTTGGCCCGGATTGCCATCCTGGTGCGGGGCCTCAGCCAGGGTCCAGCAGGGCATGGTGATTGGTCCAGGCCTTCCTGAAGGATCTTAAGGTCCAGCCAGCACCCTGGTGCGTTGGGGTCTGGTTCAAGAAGGCCTGGAAGAGAGCCGTAGAAACGAAAAATGTGGTTGAAACATATGACATGCAATCATGATGGTGTCAATGAGTGCTTTTGTTTGGGTGGGAAATGGAAAAAAACACTAGTATCCAATGAAGGCAAGCTTGATTGAGCAGAAGCAATGCGCTAAGACAAAGAAGGGAACTCAGTGTTCCGGGGGAGGTGGTCCCAACTGTCTACTCACAGGATGAGATTGGGCAAGTCCGGAAGGTTCCATCACGGAACTGCATAGAACGGCATTTGTCAAGTTGGTTGGTTTTGTTTGAACGTCTGGGTGTTTCATCTGAATTTGAAGGGTTTGCTTGACTGAGTCTTAATCGAATTAATGGATCCATGGTTTGCCTTTCCTTTGCAGCGCACAATCAAACATCAATGGTCATCATACACCATCAAATTAGGCCGAGGGACATGATTCCACCAGAAATCATTCATCTCTCTATTATATGGCTATAGCCATCATGAAGCATTTTAGCATTAATTAGCCAATATAAGCCAGCTAATATCACTAGCCAGCTTATTCCCCAGCTTGGCCAGCTACCATCAATACCATCACTGAGCCATCACCAGCTTTTGACTCGTGACCCACTATATATCACCATAGCTTACCAGCACCCCGATCACAGCGGCCAGCTACCATCATTAGCATCAACCTTGACTACCAGCACCCACTGGTAGCTGATCAATAGGCTTGGCCAGCTATCATCACTCAACCATCACTAAACCATCACTCACCAGCCTTTTACCCACTATTGACCAATAACTATCAAAAGTTTTTTTGACCATCATCACCATCACTTAACCATCAGCAGCTTATGAACCACTAGGACCTGATATGATGACCATAACCATCATAGGCATATCAATAGGGGCTGTGACCGGTTGATCATACCACCATCACCTGCACCTACGACCCGTATCAAGGTGGCCACGGCCGACAAGCCGCCTGCGCTCCTGGCAAGTGTCCTAGCAGGGGAGGCCCAGATGGCGCTACACCACAAAGGAGCGGGGCTTGAGGCGCTGGGGCACAGATTTCGATCACCTGATGACTGCATTTCACTTTCAATGATTTTCAATGATTTTAGCTCTGCATATTGAATATGTGTGTAATGTTTACAGGTTCATAGCTTGGCTTTCCGCATTTTCCACGGATCGATCCTGCCCGAAGTTACTGATTGACTTTTTTTTCACTCTTGCGATGGGAGTGCTTGAGTAGATGAGGATGCTGGGGCATCATCTTCTTACGCTGAATATCAGTGGCTGAAATCCCAAAGATTCATGACACTTAGCTTGGAAACCACTTTACAGTAAACCACAGCAGTTCTTTCCTCAAGCAGGTTGGAATACATGTGAGAGATATCGCAGGATCGGGTTCCTGACATTTTGGACGTCTTTTCATGGGGAGTTGGCTAGCTTCGAAATTCCTTTGGCGATGGAGAAACAACGGTGAATGGCAGACAATAGTTGCAGCTTGAGGTTTTTCCTGCCGTGGATCTTTTTTGTGCCCTTGGTGGCAGGGACCTTGGCGACAGTGCACCCATTTTGCGTCCTTTTACGACCATATGATTTGATTGTGGCATTTCCAGCTTCGCTTTCCTCATTGTTTGTTTCAACCTTCCTGTACCTTCCTTCAGTCAACAGTTGTGCGCCAGAGGTTGGTTGATTGGAAAGTACTACAAGCCTTGAGGGCCCAGTGACAGCTTGTTCGAACGGTCATCGTGCAGATTTCACTTTTCCTGCCATTTGTTTCAAATCAAATCTGGTTGAGCAATATTGAACATTCTGCAAATCACAATCGCAATGACAATGCCTACATGCACTGCTAATAACCATGTCAAGATTTGGTTCCTTGAAATTGTCATACCCCTGTTTTATAACGTTTTTTTCGTTCAGTTGTTCAACACAACATTGATCCAACTGACAACTCCAAAGAGAACGCATGACAATGACTGGCCCTGTATTATTCACCTCCAATGAAGGGATTTCTTGTTTCACCCAACCATTTAACCGTGCTTTGGTAAAAGACCGTGGCTGTGCACAGAGGGGGACGAAGGACATCGAAGGACGCATTGGTTTTGCAAGCCAGTAACAGCAGTCAGCTGAATGAGCACGACACAACACGTGTTTGGGCAGGATTTGTTTGCAACAGCAAAATTTACATCAAAACAAGCCAAAATAACTATAAATTGATATATGTTTTACATCTCATCTACCTATATAATATCTGACCTGTAATTGATTCATATCGCACACAGAATTGAATCCATAAATATATATATATATATACATAACTAGTATATTCAGCTTACGCAAAGGCATACAGCCACTCAAATCACTAAAAGTACCTGGCGCGGGCGCAGCCAACCACGGCGATGCATCGCTTCGGGGGGGGGTGGCACGCAGTGCTGAGCCACGACGCATCGCTCTGCTGCGTTTCGCAGCAGCTTGCTGAGCCAGCAGGTAGATGAAGCATCCAAGTTGGGGGGTGACTTCATGGCTGATCTGAACCGCTTGGCTTAATCGATTCCATAGGTTTATCAATTGGGGGGGTGCCATTTCAAACCGTTAGGCTTTTTGGAGATACCACTTGTTAATCAACCAGGGGTTTATTTGATCCTGGGGTGAACATGGCCCTTAAATTCCCACAACCAAGCAACACAATGGATAGGATTGCACATTTCTTCACGGTCAAAACCTTACATTTTAGACGTGTCGCTCAGTTGTATTTTAACCCTATGACCCTTTCAGGGTTCTCCGGCAACAAAATGCTGCAGCACAAGGGCACTAGCAAAGACAGAGACGCTGATCACTTCAACAAGCATCACCTTCAGTTCCACGAAAAAAATCCAACAAAAGCACCGCCACTGCCTAGCATATGGCCGGTCCAGCAGTGATGGAAATGGTGTGGGGCTCGGAGTGGGTGAGGTCGCATGCTTGGGGGGTGTCCAGAACCGTTTCTATGGCACTTGAGCAGCCACATTGTTGCGCTCAGAGCTGTTCGAGTTGGCAAATTTGCTGATAATGTTTCTGCTTTATTGTGTCGTTTGGGGAGCCTCATAGTATGTTCTGTTTCACACCTGTTTCTATTTGTCAGTTGTTTTTCCATGTGCTGGTTTTCAGGGAGCCGGACTAGGTAAGAAGTTCCTCAGAGTTTGAGGCTTGAGAGCCACGGTGGACGGCACCCTTCTGGCTGCTAAGGAGCTCCACTCACCATCCAGTGCCTTGGAAAGCATTGCACTTTTTGGTGTTCATTTTCCCATGCCGTTGCCCGATGGTTGTGGGAACGGATGGTGTTAGCAGTACTTCTTCAACTCAAACCTACCCGTCCAGCAATCACATCCGGATCTCTACTCACCCGCAGGTGTCACTTGTTGTTGTTCCACGTTGACCCTGGTGAATTTTGCTGTAAAAGAGTTCCATCAGAACTCGTTGGGAACCTAGCAACAACATGCTTTTTTGATCATATTAATATCAGTATCAGTATCATATTGTTCTTGCTGATGTGTTTCTGGAAGTGGTTCTGTTGCAGACTGATGTTTGCTTGCTTGGTTGGTTGGTCGGTTGGTTGGTTGGTTGTTTGTTTGGTTGTTTGTTTGTTCGTTTGTTCGTTCGCTTGTTTGTTTGTTTGTTTGTTTGTTTGTTTGTTTGTTTGTTTGTTTGTTTGTTTGTTTGTTTGTTGATTCTTCATGTTTCTGGTTTGTCCTTGCTGTTGTGCTTCTTGCTGGCTGTGAGGTCGACCGCAGGAGCCAGGAGAGGAGTCCGGGAGCCCAGAACCATTGCGAGCTAATGACTCACGATTGCCCATGTGGTGTTTTCTCAAGCCATAGGGGTAGCCCCAGCTATCATCCAGTGATTTCAACCATTCATAGCAAAAATCCAAGATTGTCCATATCTAAGCTTGCTTTCAGTAACCAGATGCAACGAGCTGTTTAAGAAACCCATCTAAGTCTCACGTGCAGAATCATGTTGAACCTTACTGATCCTTACTGATGATATATCAATGATCAACAAACTGGTGGGGCGAATGGCTTGACCACCTAGCACTGGCCACTTGACCCATGGCTTCCAATCATAGCTAGCGGCCCCGAGGCCAAGCCTCCTTCCTGCCTCTCACCGACTGTCGGTGCCACCGCGTGATGCGGAGCCGTGCTTAGTTCTGGGGAAGGCTACTGATGGAAGCAACCTTTGGGATTAATCATTATCAGTTGGGATGACAAAGTCTGTTACTTGGGGGTTGTCATCCAACTATTGCTTGGGATAATGATCAAGCAGTTGAAACTACCACTAGTAGAGGTAGCAGTGGTTGGATGACAAGCACTGACAATCCCCAAGTATTTAAATGGTACAGGGAAATCGGTTGAGTAAACAACTTTGGGGCTACTTTGGGATTAATATTTTTTCTTTCAACTTAGCCCAGCAATCGAACTCACTTCATACATTTTCATACTCTTATTGTTGCTAACAGCCTAACGTTGAAGAAAGACAGCCATCTGTTCTGCTGTTGAACAATCTGACATCATCGTCCAGTGAACCTGCCATGATGAACGTTGAAGTCCCCGTTCTCCCACCTCTATGATCTTCCGCCAATCTACGGTGCTCAAAATGATATGGATCATTGTTGATTGGATGATGGTGAATGTTCATGAATGAAGTGTCACGGGGACAATCGGAATGTATTCAAAAACTGTTACTACAGTGATGTTGTTAATGAACATTCAGAATGCATTCCAAAAGTCACGACTAATGTACACAAATGCTCATTAACAACCATTGAAATTAATTAAATTAATCAAACATGAATACGCTTGATATTTTATTTCAAAGAACATCAAGTAGTATGTCAGCTAGTTGATTTAACATACGTGTTGATTTAACATCAAGTCTTGTCTCTTTGACATATCCTTTTTGAATTGTAGCCATGGCTAGTGGCACTGAGGTGAATCCAGTGGCAAGGCCGGGTCGCTGTACAGATAAGGCATCCACTTTTGATATTCCCAAGCGCATCGTGCATCACGGGGCATCCACAGCAAATATTTTCTGACTTCATCAGACAGAGATGTGTGTACATGTAGTCCAGTTTGCATTTGAACGTGCAAATCAACATCAAGATAGATCAGTAAAGACGTGGAAAAACCCTTTCCGCACTTGCCAGCAAGCATGTTACATGCATTTTTGTTTCTTCAAGTCTTCTTTCAAGTCTTGTTTTCTTTCAAACCGCAAATGTGCTTACAAAAAGGCTTGAAAACGAGCCCAGCCAAACATCCGCTGCACGCTGCTGTTTGGGGATCAAGTCGTGGGCTGTGGAACTCTGCGGTGTGCGACCGCTGCGACCATCAGCATGCCAGACAAGCAGCTCAAAGGCCTGGCATGGAGCTTTGAGCCGGGATGAACCAAGTCGGGTGACGCTGCAATGTGACCCCAAAACTGGCTAAAACATATTTAATCATTTGTTGCATTGAAATATGTATACAGTAATTCTCGTTTATTAATCATATCACTTGTGACCCCAAAACTGGGTGCAATGTGTATTGCTATACATGATTGAAATTTGATGAATTGGGGGCACCCCTGTTTTGAGAAACCAGCATATCCAGAAATGATACATGTGGAGCATGCAAACGCACATGTGTAGCCATTTGTTTTCACATGCACATGTTCATACCATTCGTTTAATGCGATGTGACGTGTGTGTGTGTAATTGTCATGTCTGTATATGTCAGATTTGTATTTTGTAGGTGCTTCATCATTAACCACCATTAGCCATCATTAACCATCACCATCATCAATCATCACGAACCATCACTACGCATCATTAAAGCTTCTCAACCATCATGAAGCACCACTACGCCCTCCCCACTGCGTGCAAGGCACCTCACCCTCCACGGTACCACCGGCGTTCGCCCAGGTGCCACGCCCCGGAAGCCCAAGGCAGCGCGGAAGGTGGACGAAGAGCAATGGATGAGACATCTCTGTCGGAGATCTTGGAGCGGGGGGTGCTGGTTTGGTGCTGTATTAAGTAACGCTTAAGATTGGTGGATCATAGCTATAATCCCCCATAGTTCATATAGTATGACCTAATGGTTGTTTAACATTAGTGAATTGTAAGGGATGATAGCTGTAACTTTTGGGGTAGCTACGAGCATAGGTTGTGCTAACCAGATGGTATGTATTACATTAATGGTAAATAGTGGTCTTGATCAATGAGTCACCGTAATGCGGTGGAAACCCCAACCCTGGCTGATTGCTGGGGCGATAACTGGCCAAGTATAAACTGAGGCTGGGCTT
>VSDK01016768.1:432051-473236 GCA_009767595.1 Symbiodinium kawagutii
TTCCGATGAAGGATCATTGCAGAAGCAATTCCAAGCTCACAACGGGAAGTCGAAAAACTGTTACTCAACCAGCGCCAGCAGCACAAGGATGCATCGCATTTAGCAGCGTTTGTGTGAGCTTAAAACTAACTAGCCTTTGCTTTAGAGCACAAAGAGAAACAAGGAGTTCATCGTCCTTTTTAACTTTTACTTGGACCATGGCATTTGTCCAATCACCAACGCCCAGAGGTTACGTCCCCGACTTGCAGGTACTGGTGCATTCTTGTACTAGTGCTGCAACGGTAGTTCGTGAGAACAGTAAACATTTTGGTAAGACATGCCGAGGCTTTCAGACAGCAACTTGCTTTCTTGTCTTCGGCAACGACCAAGTACTGTAAGGGCTAGTTATGTCTGGTGTGCCTCTACCACTGTTAAACTTGTATCACATATCGGATGTCACCGACACCAGCATATACAACTATCTTACACAATGCTACACTGCTGCTGCAACATGTTTTTGCTCTTTGACCATGATCACTCAACGGTAAGCAATTGCGAACCAACGTATCCAATACAGTGTGACAGAAAGGTTGGCTGTGGTCATCAAAGTTATCTCATCCAACAACTCTAGTGATTCCACCCTGGCAAACTAACCTGACAATGGAACATCCACCATTTAGAGCTGGTTTCCAAGGATTTCCCGCAAAAAAAATGACAAAAATTGCGATTTTCCATTGCTATGTTTGACCACCAGAGGCTAAGCTGCACGGTTGCCACCTGGTTGGTGTCGCTGCCGAAGGTCAGCATGGAGCCATCGATGCTTCATCTCCTGCTGCCCAGAACCATGTGGCGGTGCCCGGTCCAGGAGCCACGAGTGCTCTGCTGGGACGGCCGTGGCCATGGCTACCTTCAAATGGGTGGGCCAGCACCGTGAGTCACCATGCGGTAGTGCTCAACCTCAACTAGTGATCAGCCATCATCATTTTCAGTAATCAATATGTCAATGAACGCTCGTGAGTAGTGTTAATGTCACTATATAGGTATGAGCCATGACTAGTTGGTGTCAACAAGTAATCTTCCGGGAGCAACCACTACTGATTAAACAATATTGGCCACCAGTTGGGATGGTTGGCAACCTTCAAGTATGGACAGATGGATATCAACGTCAACGACTATACAATTATAGAACATTATCGACTTTTGGCACTCTGTGGCCTTTGGCCATTGTTAAATGTCATTGGCCGTCAGTTGCCTTCGCTGGGCATTTGTAGCCATGGGAAGCCAGTATTGAGCAACATTGAAAATCACCAGTCACTATACACCATTCCTAACCATCACTGACCATTAGTACTTATGTGGTGGGCGGTTTCGAACATTCATATGATTTGATTCATCAAACGCTCAAATCGAACTTCGAAAAAACAGTGGTTTTAAAGGGGTGAGGCCACGACCCACACAGGGTCAATATAGGCTTGTCCCAGTGGATGAGGCTCATTCTTTCTGAAGTAAACCCATTTTGGGAATTGATGTTGCTTGACTGACTCTGTGAGTCGCAGGTGCGCTTCCCCCAATCATGGCCCTTGTCTTGGACATTCGGCGGTTGATGACGGCAGGAACTTACAAGTTTGGAGTGCACACGGAAGAGATCATAAAACCCGTGAACTGCCCCCTGGCCAGATCAATGGAATGGATTCTCCGGCGGGTGTGGCGGCGTACTGCCTTGAACAGTCACACAGGTTGGAGAAAAGTGAACCTTTCTGTTCATGACAGTTTGATCAGCTGGGATCGGAGAGACCTGGAGACCTGGATAAAACACAAAGTCACTAATGACATTGTCCCTTCTTGTTTCCAAATTATTCACCATCATCCGCGGCACCATCTGAGACAATGGCACTGGGCCAATCCTTGGTTTCAACTGGGTGCCCTGGCGCCGCATCTCAGGCCGAGTGCTACTGTCCAGACGGCCACGCTTCATGAAGGAAGGCGCCCTGTTCAACCCCGGCGTGGAGGCCAGTGTCCCTGGGCCTGGATCCTATGATACGGACAAGGTCTATGGCTTGGGTGCCTGCAAGATCAGCTCCTTGGTGCATCAGGGACCGACTGGAAGGCCACTACTAACATTGGAATATGGAAACAACGGAATTGTTAGATGTTGTAAGGATGTTACAGTAGGAAGTATGCCACTTTTTTTTCTTCACAATTTTCCGCACATTTCATAGTGGAAGACGTTAGTTTTATTTTTCTGAAGCGAAAGGAAAGCCCAGCAAGCATGTCGATTTTAGTGATGTGTCTTCAGTGAGTGTGTTAAGGGAATCATCTCAGTCACACTGAACACAGGGATCTCATGTTGGTCAGAGAGGTGCCTATCGGTCGCCAAGGAAATTGTAATGAGCTGTTGGGTATACGGGGGGTTCTCAATAAAGGGCACCCCCCAAAATGGCTAGTATATTTCAATGATCGACAGAGAGAATGATTTGGGGGTACCCCTATTCTGTGAAACCATCATATGGTGCGTTTCTGAAGTCCAAACCTTTGGTGAACATCACACAGACAACATGTTCAAAGTTCGGAGATCTATTGGCTGTATGTCCCACGCATGCAAACATACCCACCTTCTTGCATTGATTTTTATATGCACACGCTTGCGGACAAACTTTCCTGAAGCCGCTTTAGTCTCACGGACCCATCAATTTGCTCACACATGCTATTACGGCTCGTTTTCCTGAAACGGTGATTTCTGTGTGGTCGCAAACTTGTTTGCTTTTCCACATGGCCAGTGGGAACGTGAAATGAGATTTTATTTATTTGATTTCATGGCTAGCCCACAGCCTAGCTGCAAAGGGCCGTGACACGCGCAAGAGTTTCTGTAGTGAAACCGGGTTCCATGTCAGAAAAATCGTTTGGTTGGGCTTCAGCTGAGGTAAAGAGAAAGATCCACCGAAGTGGACCATGGGCAAGAGAGTCCTGAGGGAATTTGCCAAGACCCATTGCTGATCCATCACAAGGAGATCTCAAATCTGGGAACAGTGAAATTTGGGTAATTGCATGTGTTGGCACAGAAATGCAGACTGAAGTCAGACTGAAGAATGATCATTGAGCAGATTACGACCGCAGGAATTGCGGACATTGAACAAACTGCTGGAAGCTTCAAATCCATCCGCAGGCTGAAGAGCGGCCTGTGGCATCATGAATATCGTAGGTACGCGGCACGCTACGCTGCAAGAACAATAAACGATAATAAAATATAATAAACCTATAATTAATCTATATCATAGTAATCACAAGGCCAACAACAACCAGCGATTTATGGGGTGAATGATTTTTTAGAATCGTGCGAACAGGGCCCCTCAAAAAAGCTCGCTGGGAGATATGACATATAGGTGAAGGTGCGCGGAACAGTGGAATACCAGGTTGCTTCAAAACTCGAGTTCAAGCATTGGTCGTGGAATCAATGAGATATTGCACGGCACCTGAGCTTTGCCTTCTGGTTTGTAAAGCAACCAGTGGGGTTAGTACAGCCGGGCGCTCGCTGCGAAAAGAGTGTGTTTCGTGTATTTTCGTGTTCTGCCAGGGTCACCCTGAAAGAGAAAGAGGGACGTGAGCGGAGGTATTTTACCACAGTGAACTTCGAGAAATGATCAGATCAGCAGCAGTAGTGTAAGCGCATCTATTGAGCAATTTTTGCATGCAGATATTATCATGGGTCCCAGGGGTAACTTACGAATCCATCATGCTATCCCAACGTTTCCCGGTTGGAATGTTCACCTTCTCTTACAGGGAATGAGTTATCATTGGCACTAGCAATCAAAATCAACCGTCACCAATGAACAAATACAACCAAAAGTAAGCGGATCACCATGAGCAATCAAACATCACCAGCAAACCATCACGCATCAATCATCACCAATCAATCAACCTTCACCCACCAGCAAGGGCAATTCGAAGATCCTCGCCACCAGCAACAAAGTAGAGTTTTTTCACCTAGCTACAACTGAGTAGCCTTGCGCCAATCAAAGGGCAGTAACTATAACCGATGACCAGATACCTTCAACCACTTTGGGTTTTTCGTGGCAGGACCGAAGCAATAAGTTGATGTATCTCCTGCTGAGTACCGCTACGAATTCACCACACATCGGTTGACCCGGACCCTGAATCATTCTTACCCACTCTCCCTGTGTCTATGGATATGTCCAGCCCCATTGATTCACCTTCCTCGAGAAGTCTTAGCTACCAAACATCCAAGAACCATTACAAGTAACCATTCTCCCCGGCGATGGAACAAAAACATTCTGCCCCCATACCATTGATTTACCATTCTTGGCTACTATAACCTCTAGGAAAACTAACCAATCCCCGTCCTGGATATATCCAAGTATTTGTGGCCCGCTGGCAGGTCATGGGGTCCATCTCTGAGTAATTCCTTTGACAGTCTGCAGGATGGGGTGCAGCGACCAAACCAGGGTGCTGGGTTGAAATCAAGGGATGAACCCCCTTACTTTGGAGATCACTACCCCGTTAACTACCTGGTTAACCCAGGTTCATCAACCAAGGTTGTTGTCAGGGATGGTCAGAAAGCCAACCATCAGTTGACATCAGAGATGATCGAAACCAACCAAAGCCGCGACAGATCATGCGTAACCCTTGTTGATTGAGATAAATAATATCAGTGAACTGGTAAGCAGATGGTCAAGAAGTGTCAAGACTAGGTACTAGCAGACTACTAGAAAAGGAATGAAAAGGACACCTAGCACACACAGACCAACAATGGTGGGGAGTGGTTCGTTTTTTGGTTGTCCGTTGGAACCAAAAAGAGGCGTCGCTTAGTGCTTTTTGGCTCATGCAGAACAAATTTCAGAGTATAAAAACATCAATACTTGGGCATGGTGTTTATGTTGCTGGAGGTGCCAACTCTTGCTTGACCCTCCACGGATGGAGGTGCTACTAATCAAAAGATTACATGAGGCGCGTGCCAGCCCTCTTCGGCCGGTTGGTTGGTTGGTTGGTGGTTGGGTTGTGCGGTCGGTATCGATTTGGTTGCTGGTATGGATTTGTTTGGTGTTCAACATGGACATGAGAGCTACCTTCGGGGTTTTTTCATAGTGAGTTTACATGACGTATGACAGATGGAGAATTTGATGAGGATGACGGATGAGGATGAGGATGAGGATGAGGATGAGCATGAGGATGAGGATGAGGATGATGATGATGATGATGATGATGATGATGATGATGATGATGATGATGATGATGATGATAAATGATGATAAATGATGATAAATGATGATGATGATGATGATGATGATGATGATGATGATGATGATGATGATGATGATGATTGATGATTCCGAATGACTCATGAAGGACGGTGACTATGGTGATGATATATAATGGATGCTGTGGTGATGATGATGATGATGATGATGATGCTGCTGCTGCTGCTGATGATGATGATGATGACGATGACGATGACGATGACGATGACGATTACGATGATGACGATGGCGATGACGATGACAATGACGATTATGATTACAATGGCAATGATGATGATTATTACTATTTGTGAGCCATTCACCAAGAATACCCAGGGACGAGAGACTCATGGGAGCACCCTGCGGTCGCTCAACTGCAGGATGTGGCCCGCAGGCCAAAAGCTCAGTGTGATGCTGTTGTTCTGAAAGTCTTTCATAAAATATGCCTAGGTTCTTTAACATTCTGACCTCTACCTCTACCTGTAGAACAGCATGGCCTAAGCCACCACAAGGTGTTCCACCCTGAACAATTGCACAGACAACTGCTGTATACTTTATCCACATCCAGACCTTTTCGATTGTCTCAAAGTCAGGATGGCATCATGATATCCAGCGAAAAAAAGAAGTCTGGTATAATCGCACAGTATCCCACATCCAAAAGGCCTAAGTTTGGTATTTTTTGTTTGTTGGTGGCTTGAATCATGTGTTTATTTTCAAATTGGTTGATTGACTTGCGCATGTTTTTCATAGGGCTGGTTTAATCATCAACCATATTTATCCATATGTGTTAAACCACCCCTGCCGTGACTTCGATAAGGTCAGGGCTGGTTCAACCACCAACCCCTTTGGTTGTGTCAAGCCAGCCACGCCCAGGGATTCGGCGCCCGAACCTCGCCTCAGCCTGTCATGGTCAGCGCCTCCTGTCATGACCCCAGCGACGCTGCGCGACGCTGCAGCGCTGCAGTGCACCCGGTTGTTGTTGTTGGTCGGTCCGAAGGTGTGAACTGGTAGGTTCATGGCTGATCAATGATGATGACCGATAGTTCTGGACAAAGAACTCGTTAATAGTCAATTGATCAAAGGATGGCTAGTAAATGTTTGAACTATGATGGGGATCAATCGTAAAAATAATTATTTGACGATACTTATGGGCTAATTCATAGTTCAGTCTATGGTTCAAACAGCCGTTAATCATGGAGGCTGAGGATGATTACGCAATGGTTTATGCTGAGCCATATGTTTGGTCACGCATCTCACACTGCTTGGCACTTCTTGCCAAAAGGTGCCCCTGACATTCTCCATCTTTATCAGCAGGGGCATTTCCCTCTTTATAGCATGGATGTGTATATCCCGCTTCCCATTACTTTCCAATGAATATTGACGCCCACTACAATCGAAATGCACGGACATGCCTTCAAAGGTATTGTAGGGAGGATGAGGGGCAGCACTTTCCAACTCGGTTCATTGCAACCAGCGTCAGGTCGAGTCCACTCGAGTGTTCGGAGGGTGTCTAAGCTGAACTGCTATTTGCAGCTGGGTCCTTTTCAGGGGCTTGCGCTATGTCAAGGAGAACATGCCTTGCTTCGCAGCAGAATGATATTTAATATTTCACTATATTTCAATAGTTGGGATTTGTGTGCGTAATCACATGTAATTACAGCAATTATGCGTTTTATTCCTGCACCACAGCAATTGATACTATACTTTTATTGTTTGGTTCACCCTCCTTAGTTGAGAGTAGTCCCTCTGGTAACGGCAAAATATGATCATCAAAAACCAGCGCACGGGTTCCTGAGGGATGAAGTATATCCACAGCATATATGGACCACAAACTGTTCAGGTTTTTTGGGTTGAGGGGCGCAGTGATCTCAATCCAATGGCGAGGAATGAAAGGTCAACATGTCTACCAGGACCATAGAGACAAGTTGAAATGCACTATTGTTTTGCTGCTCGATTTGCAGCAAAGATGTCGGGGCTGCGCTGCACCCTGGGGGTCGAGATTGAAAGCTTAGCCGTCTTCACTGCAGAAAGCCATCCCCCGTTAGGCCATGTTAGGCCGCCGGTTGCAACTTTTCTGAGTTGCTACGCTTCAGTAGAGGCTATGCCTGGCTGCATAGGGTTAGGCAAGCATTTGTACCATGGGATCCCCGATACTCCATTACTTGAGGAAACTTTCACACGAAAGAGGTTTGCTACGAACTGTTGGGTATAAAGCTAGCATTCATTATTTTGCTCGAATACTCAAACAGAAACCGTCAGGAATTACATAGCAAACTGGTGCACCAGAGATACAGTGACCCATTGCTTGTCCATTGGCCTCATGCTGCGCTGACCAATCGTTGGCCGTATGTGTTCGTCAGTGGCGAACGAGGTATGCACTTCCCATAGCTGCGCCAGATATGGTGGGAGACAGGCCTTGAACCTGGTTCTGGTTGTGAAAGCGGTGGAGTGAAGTCGTGGATACCCTCCAGCGGCAATGGATGACACTGGTAGGATCAGCAGGGTACAGGGGAGTCTTTTGATCGATGATGGGTGCATAAATCTCGGTTGAACCAGCCCACATTAAAAAATTTGAAATGAATCCAGGGTGGAATCTTAACCACCAGAAGTGCTCCCAGAAAAGTCGCCGAGTCGATGCAGCAAGAGGCAACCTGGATACAACAAATCTGGATAAGGATACAAGGGTTGCCACTTTGAAGCCTTTCCGTGCGCATGTTGGACACATCAGTTGATGGCATTTGTCAGGGAGAAGGTGCGCAGCCACACGTTTGATTTGGGCCTCCTGCAACGGTCGTTGTGGACTCAGCCTATGAAACAACCAGTGGCAGGGCAAATCGGTGAGACCATTGTGGCATTCATTCTGCTACTGATCGTGAGGATGATTTGCAAACGATCTATATATTATATATTGAAAAAATCTACTATTCATGGGAGAGAGATACTTATTGTTTATTGGCAGTACTTGGCATTTGGCATCATTTGACGATGTATGCATGCAACTTCTAGGCTTGCATGGATAGGCTAAAGTGGAGGTTGCTTGTTGCAAGGCAACTTTGGCATTGAGTTTTCATCCAATTGTTTCACTTCTATCATTATTGATGATTTGTGCGATAAACAACCGAGATGCTATGGACTCTCCTGAGACTTTGATCACGTTTGTGTTAGACTAATGCATCATATGCCAACTCAAAATTCCGATGCTAAAGCGATGATGAAATAGCTTCATTCTGGCATTGTCAGTCGATGTTATCGCTTGCTGCTTGCTTTGCTTTTTGCTTGGATGGTTCGTTGGTTAGTTGATTGCAGTGGCTGTGTCGCTGGTGGCGGTTCCTGTCCTTTCTTCTCCCCTTCCCAGTGCCCCATAATTCAGGATGACTGCTTAGTTAGAATCCCATTCAATGAACCATCACTTGCTATCCCATCAGCCAGTTTGGTTGGCAAACTTATCCTCAACATCCTTCCTTACGTACTAATACAGGCGCCTACCCTCCCGATGCCCAACCCCCTTGCAGTATGTTGGTTAATGATGGTTCGGTCTTAGCAATCAACTTGTTTGTTCAACCCTGAAGGCTTCATATGGCTTGACCTAGTTGGTGGCAATATTTGGGATGGTAGGTCGATCAACCAATATTTCGGGATTGCTTAACAAAACACTGAGAGAGAGGTATCTAATTAGTTGATGGTGAACTCAGTTCACTACGCCCTTGAGGGTTGAACGCAGTCATGAACTAAAAATCGCCCTTGTTTCACGAAGGATTGGCTTAGCACGAATGGGAAGGTGAATCTTACGCTTGTTGACCCTTCGACCCAGGATTGAATCCATGATTCACCACCCTTATTGGATTTGGGTTGGTGACCCAGCAACATGCACGAAAGATAGCCCTTCTGCTTGAGAATGACACCAATGTCATGGGCACAGCCAAACATAAACTACATGGGTTGTTGCTTACTGTTGCTCAGCTAGCATGGGCAAAGCCAATCATGTGTACACCTTCTGACGGGTTGTTGATTAAGTAGGCATTATATACTACAACCACTATTACCCATCCTGATTATAACCATCATCATTGTTAAGAGGTTACAGGTTATCCGTTGTCAATATCAACCATCCTGATTATAACCACCGTTGAAGATTCAAATTCATACGGAGAGAGCCGTTGACCGGTTCACCTTGCATGAAATTTGTCACCTCCCGAGCCGCCCAAGGCAATCCCGAAGTTTCGATGCCCCCGGGGAGCAGAGCTGGCGCGACTGGTCCCTTGGAGCGGGCGGCGCTGTTGACATCAGGGGCTCGAACCAGTCAGAGGAATGCTGAAAACCCAGGGGTTGGAACTGGAGGTATCGCAGACAATTATAACCATGTGGTAGTAGTTCCTAGGTGATCATTACAACAAACAAATCACAGAGGTATCGTAGACTGATTCCAACTATACCTATGGACTGATGGCTTTTGATTGGCGCATGGTTCTTGGGGTGTGAAGAACCGGCAGTTGCAAGCCAACAGCTATCTAGATCCATTGATTTTAACTCAGCAGGAGTGATCAAATCGTCAAAAGTATCCCAGAGATGTGGCTGCTGATTTCAAACGATAGTATTCTTTGGGGCGAAGCTTCCAATGAGACAACACAATCAGAGGGGTACAACTACATAGGCCAATCATCGTTGATCCAGGCGTTGTGGACACCCCTTTCTTGGGTCATGACCGACTGACCACCAGCAATGTACGAAGATGTTGATAAATGTTGTTGCTCGTGAAGCGTTTGGATTCAATCAAAAGAGAACAGAATTATGGTTCAGTTTATGCGATTGGTTATCGGTTCTATCCTAGAAGTTGATCTTAAGTCTGTATTTCCCTATTGTATCCAGGCCATTTCGGCTGTTCATTGAATGCTCGAGGATTTGTGCCGTACTGTGTAATGGAATTGTTGGGGATTACCTTGCCCCATAAGCTCATGGATCCTCTTGTGGGCCAGGAAAAGAATTCCGGGTCTCATGTCCTTGGGAAATGCTGTATGTTGTTCTCCGATTTTTTAAAAAGAGCTTTTCCCAACGTCTCCAAAATGTGGGTCTCCGAAAAAATGTTGCTTCTTGAATGGCATCTATATACATTCGTTTGTAATATGCTCCTTTGCATTTGGTGTTCCGTCATTCTTGAGTATTCAGTGTTGTTGTTCGCCAAATCTCATGATAATTTGCGCAGTTCCCATTCTTGCTGGTGATGTGCTTCATACCTGGTGATTTGGCTTGTGCATGTTCACCATACTGGTGGATGGGGAGCACAGTACTTGCCACAAAGTTGGAAGACATTGACAGCGTAAACCTCAAGATCCTTAATTATGTGTTTAGGGTGTCGCCGGCATTGCGGGGTCTTTCTTCACCGCGGCAACACACAGACCACCGATTGTTGATGATCTACGCGTAGGTCAGGTTGGGATTTGTCCATTGCTATCTTTGATCATTTGCAGGTAGCGGTGACATGGCCATCCATAGACATCCTTAGTGATACTTCCGGTAGGGGTCCATCGAACCACATTCAAGCTTAGATCCAGGCCATCTACTCTGGATAACAAAAGAATCATCAAACAAATCAATCAAACTGTTGGACTTGTAGACCCATGCCTGTATTCCCCCACCATTGATCCATGTTCAAAATATTGTTGGATATGCCCATCAATGATGAAAACAATGGAAATAATTGGAAAAAGTGATATACAATACCTATCAACATCTACCAACATATTTATCAACGTGACAAAGTCCTCACATCATTGAACCTTGTTGGTCCATGTCACCCAAAGATTCTCATCAACAACCCGTGCCGGTTGCTGGCAAGGCGACGCTCGAGGATAGGTCGTGGCTTCCACATTGTGCTGGTGTTGGCGCTGGCCTCAGGGAGAGGGCCAGGTCGGCGAAGGTTGGTAGTCTCCAATGGTTGCCTGCAAGATGTTTTTCAAAGAGCCTGTAGCTTCAAAACTGATGTACTGGGGCATGTCTTTCCGTTTTGACCGCGTGAAGGTAACATACGGTATCCAAAGATTAGATTTCATGTCTAGGTCTATGTGCCTGCATATTGATATTGAAAACAAAAAATATATATAGCATTCCCGGGTTGCGATATGTTGTGATGCAAAAGGATGACCCTTCGCGAAACTAAACTATTTTGAAAGTGATTGTTATTTGATGTTATTTTCTCTGAAGGATGCATCATTTTTGCTCCCTCAAGGTTCGAGACGAGGATTTTCAGACTCTGTTCGTATGCAGTGTATCTACAGCCAATTCTTGTGTCCTGCCCCTCCAACTATAGCTCGAATCCCTTGGGGCGGCCAATGTTTGTGCATTTTCTGTTCTTTCGCGTTCAACCACCGCATCCTACACTCAGAAACCATGTAAACACCAACAAGTCGAAACCATTTACCTAATCCTTAGGCTGTTTCGTACACTCTTGTTGCACACATTCTCGAGCTGGCGATCTTATTGCTGATCAATCGTTGATCATGAACATATTTCACTCGGGCAAATCATGCATGGTGTACGATTGCTTCAAACCTTGATTGGATGCAAGATCATACATTTCCCATTGCATATATCGACAGGTTCGCAAAGAGGTTCTTGATTTACCATGATTTACCAAGATACTCATTTCGATATGAAGGAACTTGGATGCACTTGTACAGTTTTATGAGCAATATAATTTGATCTTAGTCACTGTAAATCATGGCCATTTTATGGCCAGCTCCTAAATAATCCATAGAAGATCCACTTGGAAAATCTTGTTCTGCCCACGCACGCACCCTTCATTCCCCAGAGAGATACTCATGGGCAAGTCCTTTACTCATGGCGACCCAGGTGTACATCGCAGTTGAGCCGCGGCCTCGGAGGGTGATCACACTACTGGGGGGTTGTCTTCGTGGATTCTCTATTGATGTTGGGCCAAGGGGGTCACTACATTAATCGCTTCCTCCTAGTACTGAACGTCTTGGTGGGTTAGTAAAAGGGGAAGGGACAATCATCAATTTGCCGTTTGACAGCATCAGTTGCCAGCATCACTTGCCAACACGAGAACGCGTCGCTCAGCATAATTGACACCACCCATCACTGGCTCAAGATCTTTGCGTAAAGATTAAAAGTGTTTCACTTTTTTGCATCCGTGCCCTATTTTCAAATTGATGATTTCTCTGATCCTTGGTGGATGCTTGTCCCGGGCATGGTTCCTGTTGCTTATGGCGCTCGCAGTGGATGCCTTAGAGGATGATTGCCAGAACTCTGCATGCAGTGCCCAGTTTTTGCAGGTCCAGGCTGCCCAGGCCCAACCTCGAAGTGCAAATCAACCCTGGCCACATGCACGGGGAAGTCCAGGGCGAGCCTCGGGCACCACACCGGAAGCATGGACCACTCACTCCCTGCAGTGGACCTTCCATGATCCCAGGGGCAAATACTACAACCTCTTCGCAGGCGGAGCTGTCATAGATCAGGACAGCAACCTTTTCCAGATGACCGACCTGGGCCTCTATGCCTTAAATTCAACAGGACAGCAGCTTTGGCATTATGAGGCACCCGGCCGGTCCAACAATGAAATCACCCTGGCAGGAGACTTGGTCCTGGGCACGACCATCCTTGGCAATGCATTCGCAGTCAACCGCCTAAGTGGAAAGGAAGTTTGGGTTACTAAAATGGCTGAGGATGCTGGAGGGGACTGTGGATATCCAGCAGCTCATGATGGCATTTTCGTTGCAGGGGCACGTATCCAACAAAATCCAAATCAAACAGCAGGAAACACTGGAGGAAACACTCGAGTCTTTGGCCTCGATGTGAAAAATGGCACGAAGTTGTGGGAATACGCGCCTGACAAGACCGTGTGGAACCTGACCCCACTCTTTCCCGGCGATGGCAGCTGCGTCTTTATGGACCTGAGTGGTGGCATGTATCGCATAAACCTTGCCACTGGAGCGGAGCTTTGGAAGACATTGCCACAGAGCTCTCGGGAATCCTACACTGATGGTGGTGCAGGTGTGGGACCAAAAGGACCAGGCCAGATGGTCTATACCTGCAGCAATCCTGGACAGGACAAAGGAGGAGAAGGGACCCCTGGCATTGTCCGAGCTTTCTATGTGTCCAATGGGTCAGAGGCATGGTACGCCAGGACGCCAATGCCTTGCAACAGCTATCCATCAATTGGTCACTTGGCAGGTGTGGAGAGGTTAGCTGTGGTGGTGGTTCCTGGCTCCTTCATGGGCCAGGAGAACCTACATGGTGAGATCCTAGCTCTAGATGCGGCCACTGGGCAGACCTTGTGGAGCCACCCGGTCGAGCCATACAGCGGCCCAGAAGGCCAAGCAGCCGGGGATTTCGAAGGATTTCCCACGCGAGCTGTGAACAAAATTCAACCCATTTGCTTGCCTGCGCATTGGAGTGCTCCACTCATTGACGGGAAAGGCACTGTCATGGTGGGCCGTGCCAATGGGAAAGTTTACAAAGTCTATGGCCCCAGAAGCAGCTTCAAGGGCACTTTGTCCGGCAACATCTTTGAGAGCAATGGGACTGTGGCCGAAGTGCTTCCCATGGGCTCCGCCTTTTTGCACGGAGCGTTTGCTGCCGCTCCTGGTATGTTTGCAATCTCCTCTTGCGACACTCTCTATGTATTCAAGAAATGAGGTGAAAAATGGGCAGAGAAGAGCCTTGGTTGAACTTGGGCCTTGATGTTACCCATGTATAACTAAAAAGTTAAAACCACGGTCTAGTAGCAGTAGCAGAGCAATTCCAAAAGATTGATTGTCACAAATGGTCACCATGGCCAACCATCATGTTTGTTACTTTTTATTTGCTGGAAATGGAGAGTGGTATTGGCAACCGTTCAGTCTAACGTAAGTTTTGCACCGAACCAGTAGTACAGCTGCAATCTAGACACTCAGCACTTTTCTCCATTTTGCACATGCTTGGTAAGACCATTCAATCAGCAAACTGATAGAAATCAATGGAGATAAGTTAAGCGGAGTTAAGCGTCACCTATCCCTTGTGTTCACTTGAGTGGACCCACTTGTTGAGTTGACCCAGCTACCAACCTTGGGCCATCAACAGCCGCATGACATGTGCAGCCCTGGCTGCCATTGCCACTGCCTGAGGGCCTCCAAAAACCTGCTGAGTGTCAAGGCCCTGAAGGGGGAAACAGCGACGGCCCGGGGCCTTGGACATTGCTTGGACATTTGAGGCATTCCCAGATCTGCTCAGAGCCAAACGAAGTCAGTGAAAAAATGAGGTTTGAACCATCTACATATCATATCATCTAACATAGCAAGCCAACCATCCTATTAGCAGTCAAGGGGTAAAGACCATCCAAAATAATCCAAAAGACACCTTCATGGAATCCTCATGAGATTGATGCTTGATGTTGCTGGGATAACCCCACTGGATGCGATCTGAATGCTGGGGCGTTGGATCAGAGGCAATGCTACCAGTGAGTGAGTACCTAGCTACATGGGATGTGGGATTGGGTCTCAGGTGTTCGATGGGTGAACCCTGGCAAACTTGGGGTCCTAAAAAGCAAGTGGTTTCCAAGTCTCACAAGTGTAGAATAAGTCATCGAAACAGCGCCATCGCCTTGGCATATCTTGGAATGACTTCAGGTCAGGTACAAGATTGGTTGGAGCATGTTGGATCCCGCCCATGATGCGCCATGCGGCCCAGGATGGCCAGATCCTCGTGGTGCTTCAAGGAACTGTCCGGGGGCCCAAGTCATGGTGTCCTGGTGGCTCTATCAAACACAGCCAGGGCAGCCATTGACAGCCGAGGAAGGCTGAGGAATAGTGCCCTTGTATGCATGTAGTATCAGCTGTAGTATAGTATATAATATATGATAGTTACTGTATATGATATGCATGTACTTTGTTTCTGTGTGTGCACATGTGGATGTACAAGAGTCAATGTATGTATGCAAGCTAATGCATGTGTGCATGGGGGCGTGCTACACATGTTACGAATTTAGCATTGCTCCTGACTCCTGCGTGCATGTCTAAAGAATTAGGCAAGGCTCACAGAGAAGGTGATGGGAGCAGGATTTCGCACCCTAGAGTTGGCTTTGGATAGAAGTAAAGTCCACTCCAAGGATATAGTGGGTGAACGATGGTGAATGAGGTTTGGATGGCTCTCAGGCCAAAATGTTTTGTTTGATTGTGCTATATTGTGCTGATATGCAAATACATGTGGGTACCCATGTTTCGGCATGTATGTCTATGTGCGTTTGATGTGTGCATGCGTGTGGGCAGGACCTGCTCGCCGATGGAGATGCACAATGGTGATCAATGGTGTTGATATGTGTTGATTTTTAGCAACTTCATTGGTCGCCTAGAGCCACTCTCACCATCTCTCACCTATCGTAATTCGTAGCATGTGATGATTGCAACCATGGCTGGGGCTGTAAAGAGCATGGTGCTAGCTCCGGCCATCGCAGATGCATGTCATATTAAAGCATACCTGTGCGTACGATATGGACGTGCAATAGCAATTATTGACCCTTATGAAATTGTCATTGACCGTCATTGACCATCATAAACTGTCACTAGCCATCAAATACTCATTATTCCGATCGATTTGGTTTGGCTTCATAGCTTCGGGCCACGGCCGAGGTCTCTTTGTTGAGTGGTTTGATCTTCACAGCCTGTTGCGAGGCTGACCGACTCAGGGTTGATTGGGACGGCTGTGTAGCAATGGGAAATCTATAGCTCTTCATGACCTTTGCATGATTTCATGGCAAATTACAAGCTAATTGTGGTGAAAGTAGGGGTTGTTGGTGGGACTAGGGCTGGTTGATTAATAGCGATCTCGCATTAGTGCCATTTTTGTTCCGTTGTTTGACAGGCAAGCCCTGGGTTTACCCGGTGACCATTCCTGATTGCCTTGTTATCGCAGTGAGGCAGCTGGTCCCAGTAGGCTTGATGTCGTCACCTTGCGGACGGCGACAGTTGGTAACCAGCCCTGTAATCCTGAGACGCAAACGTAAATATGGTGGTTCCCATGGTTTTGTTGGTGGTTGAGCGGTCAAAAAGGTCAGCAAAATCACCGCCCTCACTGCCCGTAGAAATGGCAATCATAGGGTGGTTCCCTAGCAATGCTCCCTTGTGCCCTAGTAACTCCCGGTCCTGAGGTTGATACTGTGAATTAGCATCAGTAGAACCAACTCTGAATACGTTGTCGGTTGCGGGTAGTCATACATTGGTATCCACATGCCTGATATCATTGCATATGAACAATAATTTAGTCATAACTAAAATCGCCAATACGTGCCAATATATTGACCATATTTGCCATTGTCAAGAACGCTGGTTAGCAGTGATTTGTTTTCGAACCATGCGAAAACTCCTATTTACCATCATGAACCAGGAGGTAGACCACTATATGCCATGACAACCTTTTTGCATAAAACTGTCATTAACCATGTTAAACCACTGTTTTGACCCATTTGTGTCTTGGCTTCTGAGATCAGTAGCCGACAGGGGCTGAAAGTCACAAAGACGCCATCATTAACAATTATGAACCATCATGAATCATCATTAACCAATAGGTATATGCCCTTATCAACAATGATTAACTCCTGCGCAAACCATTAGCAACCAAGACTGACCAAGCGTTAAACAGCCAGCTGCTCGTGTTGATTCATGTTGCCAGCGCCATCAGGGTACTTCGGGCTTGAAGGTAGCCGTGAGGCTTAGAAGCATTCTGCGTTGGACCCCGAGCTTCGAGTGAGCTGTGCCATGGGGTCCCTGAATGAATCAGATCATGGTGAATAGTGGTTGGTGATGGTTGGTGGAACTAGTGGCAAATACAATATGATCAAAGTGGTCAATCCTTGCGAGTTTATCGGTCCAAATTCCCCAGGGCCATTTTCTTTTCTAAGTTGAAACAAAAGTACTGGATGGACCTAGCCATCGCCACCAGGTGATGGTGGAGTTCAAGTTTTTTGCCAGCAAGAGCATCACCATGTGCATTTTGGTCAGGAGGCTATCCTTTGCATTGTGATATTTGGAGGTTTCTCAATAGCTAGGGGTACCTCTCAATCATCCAATTTATTAATCATGTATATCACTAAACCCACCATTTCGTTGGGGTTCCCTATTTTGAGAACCTCCTCATTTTTCCTCAAGATGAAGCCACGGTTTTTGCGCTTGCACTATTAGCCTTGGCCATGCTCAGAGAAGGATGGCTTGGTCATTACGTAGCCAACGTTATGAATGATGATGAACTATGTCTATGTAGTACTAGTCGTTGACAACCAATGTGAAAACATATGGCCCAACTATGAACTACAATTCTACGCCATTTTTCTACAGAGTTGATCATATTTCATAGTAACAATTGTGTAATATCAAATTTATATCATGGTCAACTAGGACCGATCACCATTATAATGGCATTTCTTATATTCTACATACTGATCATGGCATCATTATGATATGGCATCATGAATCATGATCTTATTGTAATGGCATAATCATGGCATGCTGATCAAATATACTGTACTTTGTCATCATGGCATTTTGTTTCTTTCATACTGTTGTTCCAAGGCTGCTGGCCGGTCGGGTCCTTGGTCGTCATTACTCGGTTCTGCCTACCGTGCACTGAGGAATCTGAAGAGTACCATTCAGCACCGCTTGGATCACATGTCACATCTAAAAGCCATTTGGAGCTCGTGAAAATCGCGAAATCAAATGTTTCACTGGTAGTAGGCATTGATTTGTGGGGATGCGGTGCCTTAATTTTGATTCGTCAGACGCCAATGGAACGTATCCATTCATAAAGGACAGCTCCAAACCGATGCAGCTCAATATCAAACCTATCACACTTAATGTCTACATCAATTTCCAACTTTTAGCCAGGGTATCTCCAAACAGCACCTGCCAAATAGATATGCAACCGATAGTGCGTGAAGTGAAATGCTTCCAGGTTTCCATCGGCTTCTCAGTGAGTCCGGGCCTTGAGCCTCGTACCGGTTGAAGCTTTCAGGTCGGTGGGCGTCTACTCAGGTGAACTGGTGTCCATGAATAGGGGGCCCAAAACCCAGCACTGAATGCACTGGCGGGGGCGCGGATGGTACCCGAGATGGAACCTAAGAATCGCACCCTTTGCTGGTAAACAACCTTTTGGTTGTCGATGTTTTTTGTTTTCACCTTGATATGTTTGGAAGTTTTGAGGTCAGAGTGCCTTGGCCTTGGCCATGACGAAGGGTTTGGGTGCGGCTGGGGGCTCAGACGTCCGGAGATGACAAGCTGGTGCAGTCTATTCCAACGCTGGGGAGCCCTAGTTATAAGTTGGTTAGTTGCCCATCTATCATTGGACAATGGCTACATTGAACTACTGTTGCGCTTATAGTGGGGAGCCATTCAACTATTCTATCATCATAGTTACCCTGTAGTTAACAAGCAACTTAGCTAACTAGGGGACCCCACCTTCAGCGTTTTTTTCCCAGAAGCAAGGGTTCGTGCTGCCCTCTGCCCTGAGAGATCATGTCCAAATGTTGATTCCTCCAGCTGAAATTGAGGCAGTCATCATGGTGACAGGCGACCCAAGTGATGTTGGGAGGGGTGGTGGCTTTCGGAACGGTTGTGCTCCCAATTGTGAACGGGGAGGTGCAGCCATCATATAAACGGTGGCTTGCTTCTGGAAATGTTTTTTTACAAATTGCACTTAGATAAAACACATAAATCATGTTACCCTAGTCAAATTGTGGCATTCGGAAGTTGTTCGCTGCACCCTTGCCCAACAATGGTTTGTTTTTATCCGCCATGGTTCACCTTTGGTCAATCCATTGTGAACTTTTGTCAGGAATGATCAGGTAACACTTTGCTTGATTTGCGTTTGTCATGATGCCTTGGTGTTCAATGTGTTGGTCCTTCCTTTGCTCAAGATGTAGCTGGACGAAGTTGACAGCCTGACAGGATACCTCTACATGCCGCTGTGTGCGTTGCTGAGCGCGCTGCTCTTCAGAAGACCTTATGGCTGGCTGGAAGTGCGCTCCTCAAGGACCTGAGGATGCGTGATTTAATACTCGATCCACTTGCAGAAGAGCTGTTTGCATGCATTTGTTTCATGGTGATGTTCATTGGAGGCACATCAAGCAGCGTGCGTGATGATGCCGTCGCCACGTCGACTGCGAAGCATTTCTTCCAACCCTAAAGCCTATTATATGTTTTATCTCAAGCATCAGTCAGAATGTTTACCTCAAACCATCATTGAACACCATGGGCCATCATTAATCACCCTTATGAGCATTTATTTGAACAATTGTTCTGCATGTTTTACCTCCATTACTCATCTTTATTAACCATCATGTATTGGCATTTCTTGCTTTCATCAACCACCATCAGCAACCACAGTTAATCATATCATCAACCACCAGTATATCAACATATATCAACCATTATTGGCTAAGCCATTTTGTTAACCATCACTAGCATTTAAAATTTCGGATTCATAAACCATTTAATGCTTAAACATTTTTTTAACCATCAACAAGTTTGTTCATGTTAACCAACGTTAACATATCTTAACCATCATAATAGCCTTATGATGGTTAAAAAATGGCTTAGCCAATAATGGCTGATATTGGTTTCATGTATGTTACCATCAACATGTTGTTTCATGATGTTTCATGAACGACCGCTCGATCCCACCGTTGTTCAACGCGTTTGAGATCCACGGCTTGGCCTTCTTGACGCTGAGCATCATGATCTTCGTGGAGCTGGGGGCTCGCCTGGGCTCCCAGGGACACCGTGCTGGAGCCCGAAATGGTGATTTGGCAATGAACAATCCACCATTTATAGCTGACTTCCTGGGTTTTATCCATGGAAATCAGTGATTTCATCCATTTATAGTTGACTTCCTAGGGTTTTATCCATGAAAATCACTGATTTCATCCATTTATAGTTGACTTCCTGGGATTTCCTTCAAGAAATGCTGATTGACTAACCTGGCAATGGAAAATCTAGCCATTTATATCCATAAAATCGCTGATTTCCAGTTTGGTTTCCGAGTCAGGAAATGGTGATTTTCATGGATTTTCCAATTCTCCCGGATAATTTACTGGAGGGTAGCCAGTCAAACTACTGCAGGTCAAGGAAGTGGACAGAAAAGCATGACTCCAGGAGCCATCATCTAACAAGAATGCTTTCAAGCAAGGGGATCACCACGATGTGTACCAATCACTTTCGCCGTTTCCTTCCCAGCTTGTGGTGAACACGATAGTCGTGGATTGAACTGGGCATCTTTCAATTGATGCTGACTGTCACGATGGATCATGAATGGGACACATTGCCATGAAAACCAGCAGATGAAACAGACATTTGTTTTGGTGCTGTTTTCCCTAGGGTTTCACAGCGCATTGATGCATTGTACGTGGTGTTGGCAGCCATGTTTTGACCCAGTCATATTGGCGTGGCCATGTAACCACTTTGGCCAAGTTCACTCGCCCAGGTGAGAAAAGCTTGTCTGAGTCCTCAGAGGTTCCTGTGGCATGGTTCGGGGCTTGTCTCTAGGGCCAGTAAGAACGCCTCTGATGCCATCTACAAAATGAAGAACAGCAGTAGTGGTAGTCTGGTGTTGAAGAGATGGCACGGGAGGCATGCAAAAAATACAACTGGTGCTTCATGGTGCTGCATGTTACATGAAATCTCAAGAATTATCAAGAAGCCATGCTCAAGAAATCATGGCATGGGGATGATATAGGGAAGCAAGTATGCAGACACAAGACCCTGCGTGCGCGTACATGATTGCCCACCGGGGCTATTCCAATGATTGGCAGTTGGCCGATAATGGAGAATTGGAAATAGTAATTTGAGAGCATGGCTCTGGAAAGATGGTTGGACACCACAGACAGGAGGAACCCATGCGTGCCGCAACCTGCGCAGGGTCACACAATAGCACGTCCCTGCAGCACCATAGACTCGTAGTTTCATGGACGGGGGTAGCCCTTTGGCGCCTGTCTCCTGGGTGTTACTTAAGAGTGGCTAGCAGTGACCAAAATGGACTGCGAATCCGATGCTGCTATCAAGTGATCTAGCTTCCCATCCTGAAACTTCATGCAAGTCACCCCGTCTATGTCATAGCTGTTTGCTTCCAGCATTTCTGCAGATCGTCCGGTATTGCAGCGCAGGCAGTCGCCTTCAATTTGATTTCCATCGTGCAGACCTCAGATGGTTGACTCATCTCGACGAGAATGCTGACTAAACGGTTGCTCATTACTAATGAATGATTGAAGTGTAGCAGCTTGCAGGTGATGGTTAACAGCGGTTCATGAAGTGTTGATTAAGTCAACAGTTGACGATCAATAATTGTTCATAGATGTTCATGGTGGTTAATAAATCAACAGTGGTCAATGAACTGATTGAGCGGTGTCAAAATACCTTGCTGACTTCACGCACATGCATTAGCCCCGGGATTCCACGACCATTAAAGCCATTAAAGATCATTTAAGCATATTGACGCAATGGTCGATCCTTTTTGGTAGATTACTCCACTGGGTTTTAAGATTTTATTTTGCAAGGGTTGACTCCAGGATTAAATTCTGAGAGAGATATGCCAAAAAAGCACTATTTGGAGTTTCTTCCTGATGGGTCACCACCACGTACGATTGACCACAACCAGCACTCTATACCATTCGCTGTGCAGGCGAGGTATCCAAATAGTGGAAACAAACCAGATATGAAAGACAAATGGTTCTTTGTTTGGCAGTGGAGATGTGGGCGCAGACATTTATATCAACGGTTCATAGTCAAGCACTGGGACATCATTGTGGTCGTAGATCCATGTTTGCAAGCCCCTCTTCTTTTTTCATTCGCAATCACCAGGTATGGCTGCGCTGCTGGAGGTTTCTGTTGATATGGGTCTCCCATGATCAATATTCGTGTTTGTCCATTAGTATGAACAGAACAATCACTAACTATCACTAACCAGTACTAACCAGCACACTGTATTGTCCATGACTTTCCCTCCTACAACCGCTCGCTGTCCATCATCCACCACCTATCATTACCAACCGTGTTTGGTCGATGATTCATCAATGATATCATTCAACCTCCTTCATAGTCCCGTATCATCCTGTATAACTAACTGCCATTTATTCCATCAATCTTTCTGGTTGGCCATGGTCATCTCCCAGCTGAGTTTTCAGTGTTGAATTTCATGACATGTGGTTTCAAGAAATTTGAAATCCCAGAAGTGTTTGAAGTTCTTTTCGGTGGACTGGAATGAAGAATGCGTTGAAAACACAAATCCGAAATTCCCAGTTTGACCAAGGGGGGTTCTCACAACAAGCCGCAGCCAGCTGCAGCCAGTGAAAAAGAGGCTCAAACATGGTGGATCATGGATCATGGAGCTGTTGATTGAAAACAATGGCAAACCAAGCTGATCATGAAGTTGCAATCAACATGCTGCTGTTGGCTGCTGACAGCCTTGAAGATGAGACGGCAAAAGCAGCAGTCCGAGGCTATTTGGATCGTGTCCACCAGCTGTTTGACACTTTCAAGAACACATCTGTGCTTTCCATCGTTTTATTTTCAAGAGCCACAGAGTTTTTCTTTTTGTTGTCATTGTGGTTCTTCCCGTTGTTGTTTTTGATGTTAGACTTGTCGTTGTTGTTGTTGTTGTTGTTGTTGTTGTTGTTGTCGTTGTTGTTGTTGGTGGCGATTGTGGGGTGATTGTTGTGGTAGGGTTTTGGTTTTTCTTGTAGTTGTTTTTTGTACTTTTTGCTGTGCTTGTAGTCATGTGGGGATGGTGAATCCAAGGAAAGTTCACATGGAGAGAACAAGCACGTCCAAGCCAAACAGGGTGGAGGATGGCAATTCTCATTGGCTGGTTTGCTTGAAGCTCTCCTCACCGGCAGATTGCTCTCCAACGCTGGGAATCTAGAAGAGTGCATGAAGCGGTCAGTGCATTTCTTGCTAGGACCCGAGATAGCTTCCCACATTCAAAAAGAGCTGGAATCAAAGTCCATTCGTATTCCAAGTGAAGCCACATTATCGCGAGCTCGTCTGAAGTTGGACGCTTGTTGATTCCAGCCTTATCGTAAAGTCTACAGTTTGGTTGAGTTAATTTCTTTCAACTCGTGTTGTGTGATTTGTTTTTTGTTGCCTGCATTGATGCCATCTCAATCCCACCTCCTGCTCCCTCCTTCTCCTCAGTCTTCCTGACTTTCCTTTTGCATACAATGTGTTTTGTCCCCTGAAGCAAGGATATATTGGCAATGAAGTATCGCCAGCAATTGCTGCAGCAATGTGGTCATGGCACGATGTTCTACATGCTCAGTAGCGATGCTTCCCCCCAGGGAAAAATGGATTTGATGATGACTCTGGAGGACCGCATATCCCGTGAAGACGCAGGTAATCTGATTGCTTGCCAATGTGATCTATCAAAGCTGGAGCAGTGGTGCGCAACCCAGAAGATCCATACCACACAGCTTCCACTTGGGATAGTTGGATCGGGCAATGCAGGTTTGAGCGCCAAGCACGAATGCATTTTTCACCAGGTCAGGACTGGGGTAAGGTAAGGGTATATTTTAAAACGCATATGCGTTAGATAAACTTTGCTCACTGTCTGTCATTCGGCTTCGTTGGTCCTGCATTTTCGTACAGGTGAAATTGGACTGCGGTACCAAATCCGAGCATCTAGAAACTTATTCTCGCAGCGTTGTCGGCTACGTCAGCGACTTTGGAACCGAGTCGCAGTTCACGGAGGACAGGCTGAAGTAGTTTGTTTAACAATCATTTTGTGGCACCAGCATATGGACAACAATACGTCATTCAAATGAGAAAAAACAAATGCACATGGTTCATTGTCGGCATAAGGAAGTAAAGTAAACTCAATAGGAGATATGATAATAGGAAAGGTCACATGCTGTCATGCTGAAAAAATGAATCCTCAGGTACCGGCAGTCAGTATTCAGAAGCTATTCCAAAACGTGGTTGACAATTCCAATGGGGTTTTGAAGTTCGCAGAACAACATGAACGAATCGCGGCTGCTGGGACCCTGAGCTTGATGGATCTACCTGACACAGGTGAGACTTCTGTTGTTGATCTAGACCCCGAGCCAAACATCGCTGTGGACTTGTGTGCCCGTGAGGGTAGTACTGGGAGCTCTGCTAGCACATGGTATTTGGGAGGGGCCCTCAATGTTCCTGGATTGAAACACGTTTGCAGCAACATCAACGGCGACATTCTGAAGAGGTGGAAAGAATACCCCAGCTTCCAAGAAGCCCTCACAGCTGTAAACCAGCTCCATCATCAAACTTTCTACAGAGATCGGCTGCAAAGAATCATGATCCCTCCCTTGGACAAACTGTACAAATATTACGAAGGAGGAAACCTCATTTTGTGGAGATGGAGTAGTTTGATTGATGTATGTGAGGCCCTGTATCGACGCCAGGGTGCCTTGAAACGATGTTGGAGTTTGCAGAAGTTTCTGAACGTTGGGCACAATGCTTCACGGACAACTCAAACGAGAGACAGGGCTCAGCAAGATGAAATCAGTGATGGCAGTTCTACCACCAAACTGTTCACAACAGCAGATCGTGCTATTAGATCACCGTTCTTTTGGACCTACCTACGCATGGTGATTCTTCTTCATGGGCTGGTAGCTGATGTTGGAACCTGGGCAGAAGGCTACTGGGCTGGGACTTTTCAGTAACAAATTTTGAATTCGATGATTCAGCAGAGGAAGCGAGTACTAAGGACACTTACTAAATATATTTTTACTTATAAAAGAGACTAGGGATACTTTGTACAATCTACAACATTGCTTTCCTATCAAAAGCACCTTTGAAAACTTATTGTTGTATGTTTCTCAAACGCCATTAGTTTCCACTGGGAGAAGCTGTGATGTTTCCAATGCCAGGATGTGAATGTCATCACTTCTCCAAACCTTGTCCTCTCCGGGGACGAAGGGCACCAGAGTGTGCCGCCGGCTACTTCCAGGAATTTGTCAACAAGACAGTGGCTGTGGCGCAATCTATGTTCGTGACGATTGGCGCCGGTCTCGGAGAGACTTCAACTGAGTGGAGGAAGTTGAACAACGAGTGGCACATTGGCTTGGATTGCATCATCACAGAGTGCAAGCTGAAATCAATGCATTGGCAACAACTACCTTGGGTCCTTTGTGGTCTTGCTGTACGAGAAGCAGAACAAGCACGATCCATCGGGAGAAAAGCCATCAGCATGCACGATGATGGCCAGAACATGGATGCTATGATCACCTTTGGTCGCAAACATCCGCTTTCAGCTCGATTCCTGAGGAAAACCTTTGGAGATGGAGCCCTCCGACCATTGTTGGATCAGTTTGTTCGGGGAGCGGATTTGGCTACTGACCCAGAATTGGAACCTTTGCGGCAGTGGATTGGCGCACTTCGACTGATCAGAATTGTGGAGCGAGAAACGGAAGCAACTTGATGTCAGTTGGGCATAGCCAGTAATCATTGTTTTTTAAACTGCCAATTTATCATTGAACTTTTCACACTGACATTCATTTACAGTATGTATTGGGACTTTCCCTTACGTACTGAGAAAAAAACAGTAAAGGTTCCTCGTACGTTTTGTTCACATTCAAGCAGCCGCATTCTCAGTCTCAGGGGCTGCACCGAAGTGTGAAGCAGATTGTGACATCGACACCGAGGGCATCAGAAGCATACATATCAGTGGAGGGCCGTGCAAAAATGATTCTGAATTCCATTGCAGCCACCCCAGCAGAGCCTAGGCAAAACTTGATGTGGAAAGTAAACTGGTTTCTTTCCTCCATTGCCGTTCAAGTCCGCACTTGCTTCTATTACCAGTTGCTCGTTGGTTGAAGTCGTCCTTGCCCCATTCCCATCTAATGACTTCCTCGGTCCTTCCTCATTCTGTCAGGATCTTGCAAATGCAGCGAGGAATCACTCTGACATTACGTCTCATCCTGGACTTTGCCATGCAGTTGCGCTGTTGGTTGGGGGAGAGAACTGCGCGCACTGGCTCAATATTAACTTTAGGTCCTTAGGTTGTTTCAGGTTTTTTTCCCCTCATGTGATCTCGTTTGTGATACTACCACTTGGGTTCAATAGCCCACAAAAAAATCACAAAGGTCACGTAGGGGAGGATGTGCCATGTGGGCCATAACATGGAAATTATGAATCAGTCAAGTGAATCTGAACTGAACCGCGTCTAGAAGCAACAACATATCTATTACAAGTGTATTGTCATTTGATCCATTTGTGTTTTATGTAGCTGGGATGTCAGTGCGCACTTCTAACTGGATGAGGTTCTAGCTATTGAGCCTACAAAGATCAAGCATGCCACGCTGCTGAAATTGGTCTACCAGCGTGCAATTCAATTCGATCGCGGTGCCAACACCGAGAAGGTTCTCCCTGAAACCGACATGAAACAATATCGGGACAACAAGAACAAGCTTTCAACACTGGAGCGGACCAAGGCCACTTATTTGGAGAGGTTTCTCGTCCTTGGTCTTGGTGTTCCTTTGGAAATACCATGAAATACCTACAATGAGTACCAACAACATTCAACATTCGCACCTGAGATTTCACGATTTTCTTTCTTCCCTGAGGAAGTGGGTTTGGGTGTAAGCTAATCTGACATTGCCAAAGTTGTTTGTTGTTGTGGTTATTGGAAACACCTTCAAACGGTCAGTCACTAGCATGATTTATGCCATGTGACCTACTTTGGGACTGCCAGGCTTCTCGTGGATCATTTCCGGTCAGTTGCCGATTTCAACAAGTTCTACTCACTGCCTGCAGCTCTATTTTCGAAAGTCTGCCCAAAATCTTTGACACTTGACTGGGTTTCGGTTCCTTAGTAGGTTTGTTTTCATTAGCATTCAAAATTTTGGACAAGCTTTTTTCTATGTTTCATTTCGGTGTGGCTTCTAATCTTTCATCCTTTTGCGCGAAAGAACAAGTTCCAAGGTCCTCTGCTCTCTCGCAGGGCGTTGCTGCTCAGACCACCTCGGGATTGAGTTCTGCTACTTCAATCTGCAATGCTGAAGGACCTGCGGAACCTGCATCTAGCTCAATCATTGTCTATGAGACAGAGGACTGCCACACTGACCCAGAAGATGCAGTGGAGGTTGTGGTGGAGCAGGGCCATCATGCCAGTGGAGATTGCGCGCCCAGAGACCCTTCTCAGATCCAAGCTACGAAAGATGGCGATACCATCATTGTTTTCAAGGTCAGCCACCAGGCCATTTCAAACAATGTCTTTGCTGTCCCTGATTCAATCATCAATGAGCCTTTGAGAATACTTCCCTTTTGTATCGTTTATGTATGCTTTATGTTGTCAAATCAGCATTTTCATTTTCATGTAGTGTTGGCTGTTGATGCTAACAATTTTGCTTTGCCTCTTGTTGCAATGGTGGGTTTTGACACAAACTACTAGCACTGCAAGTCTGCCAGTTGCAAAAAAGGGTTAGAATACTAGTATTACTATTACTATTACTATTTACTATTTACATTTACTAAATTATTAAGTGTATGACTTGATTCTTTGCCGAAAAGTAAATATGGTGGGAACTAAAAACTACCGCTGTTAATGTGTGTAATGCCCACCGCATTCCCACCATGAGCTTACCAACTCACCCTGACCGACCTGACCCGTCAGAATCCCTCAGCATTGAAGAGACCATTGTTTGCCGTGGATGACGTCAGACATGGTGACATCGCAGTTCAGATCTATGATGCTTATCAATGTCAAGGGGGCGGAGAAAGACAATTCGAACTTTGTCGCGCCAAGGACACTGACAACGTGCATCTGTTCAGGTTGCTTGGCGCAACATCGCAGGACTCTCCATCATTGGATTCTTCTGTGATGGAAAAGCTTTTGGTCTGGAATCATCTTGGGTCAGTTCCCATCGATTTTGGGAAACTCAAAGTTGCGCTGAATAGCGATGCTGCTATTGGCCTTGTGGAGGACATGGTGGCTTCAAGGGCTTTTGTCGGCAGTGGCAGAGCTTTTGAATTCTATGGAACTGAGATTGACAAAGCGAACATGCTGGCAATGGAGGCAAACGGATACGTGGTGCGAGCAACGTGTGCTGATGGCACTGCAGATGATTCATTTTGGTATTTGACTGCGAAAATTGCTTCCATGCTAGAGGCCAGATCCGATCCATCAACGGTCATTGTGTAAGTAAGCTTCATGGTCAAACTTAATTTGTTCCTTCCTTTTCCTTGTCCTTCTCCTTCCTCCTTTTGAATCGTCTTATTCCTGGTTCTTACGGTTCCAAACTTGGAACTTCTGGATTGCCAGGTGAGATCAGTGATTGGATCTCCAGCACCTCTGTTTTTTCCACGTTCTGGTATTCCCGTGGAAGACAAGACGAATCTAGAACTCCTTCGAGACTTGAGGTGGCAAGGGTTCGATGTGATCGAAGACCCAGCCAAGATTGCAAAACTCAAGACCACCCCATTCACAAACAAACGAGGATGGACATCAGGGTTTTTTTCTCGGACAACCAAGGCACACCATGTTTAATCATCTAGAACTACCCTGGATTTAGGTTTAGATTCCCCCCCTGGATTTGATTCCTGACCCTGAAAATGCAGGAGCAAAGAAAGTGATCCTCGGAGCACTCCAGCGAGATTACTTGGTGGCTCTAGCTTCATCATCCAGGCTGTTTTCTTCAGGATGCGCTGGAATCCACCACCTGCAACTTGCAGCGTACTATCGCGCACTGGTTACCCTAGGCGTCAAAGCCTATTATATTTATAGGTGGTTGGCTGCGACTATTATTATTGACGAGCGACTATTTTTAGAGGATCCCAGGGGTACATGGCATGCAACTGAGGTTAACATACATGTTTTCAGGTGTTGCCACGGTTTCCGCCACCTTCGAAGGGAGGAGTCGATCGGTGGACAAGTTGGAGGAGGTTGGCCCAAGTGGGCGGCAGGGTGCCCTGCATGGGAGCATCATCGATAGAAACATAATAACATAATGAGCCAAGATATTACATATTAAAATGCAAGGGGGATATTGAAATCATGCACCAGAAAAATACATATATTTACTACCACATATCTTGCTGATAAGCCAAAAACTCCCTTTGCTTGCGCCATGCAATGTGCGCTGCTCGTGTTGGATGAAGCGTGCTCTACAAAAACGTGCAGGGCTTGGCATATACCATGCAGCAAACTAGAACAGCATGCACAGTTCATGGAGCATCGGCTTTGTGAATTATGCTAGATTAATAATAGTGCAGGGCTCCTTCTTCTTAGCCAAGGTGTCCTCGAAACCGCTACTGAAAGCAACATCCTAGACTTGGATGATGCAAAGCTGGGTGCGCTTCCCACCGCCTAGCATTGGGCAGCTTCTGCTGGGGTTCGATTGGAGTGGGAGTGTGTGTGTGTGCGTGCGTGTGTGTGTGTACATGTTGCGATTGCAGGCTGACCAAGAAAATGATGACAAACTAAGATGCTTGATTTATAGGAGCTCACGGGTATCGATCTAATCAAAGAGTGAAACTGTTACAATTCAGATTCGGCAATCCATTAGCCATTTGGCTGGGGGTCGAGGTTGATGGACACAGCAATTCTGTCATTTTAATACATTAATGCATGGAGATTATCATCTTTAACTTAACTAAAATAATCTCGAATGATTCGGTAACAACCAAGAAAACAATAGCCAATAGGCATTTTGATAGAATACAACTTCGCATGTGTTTCACTCACTAAGCAGAAAAGAAACACCGCTTTTCTCTCAATGCTAGTGGGCGCAGCCATGGAGCCTCCATGCAATGCAGTATCTCGAGTGGAAGAGGTGAAGGCACAACAGTGCATGTTTCCACAATATACGTTCATTCTTAAATTTCACTCGCCACCTCATCAGGGGATAATATGCACTGCATGCAACACACATGTGAATGGTTTGAGCTTTGTATATAAGATAAGTTTTCAATGAATAAATCGAACATGACAAAATCCTTCCAGGCCTTCTTGGTTGACGTCCTCGAGAACGACAAGTGGTTGGAGAAATGAAGGAAACTTCTTCGACAAAGGGCAGGACTGACTGACAAAGATACCCGGAAGGCGCCAGGGTGAGGTTGGATGTGTGTCCGTGTACGCACATGCGAAGTAGTGGTGATCAGCCCAGATCATAATTCATTGATCGTTGGGCCTATGTTGGAATTGCATTGCTAGTGTTTGATTGATCTTGTAAATTAGCGACCGTGATATTGACCATGCAAGCATGCATGCATGCATGCACGTACATTAGTTGCAGCATTTTCATTTTTGGGGTAAAACTTAAGCTTATAAGCATTTCATAATATTATAATAGTCGCAGCCAACCACCTATAAATATAAGAGGCTTTGACGCCTAGGGCATGTGATTGTGTATTAATGCATGCATGCAGCATCCTGCGCAAGCCTGTAGTGAAGTGATCTTGGTTCACGAGTGAACAGAATGAATTTTGGCATATGATGCATGTTTCGATTCCCCTTTCCTAAAATGCACTAAGTCATGCATGTCGTCATGTATGTGGAAAACAGCGAACCTGCAATAGCTATATACCAACATGCATGCACGCATGTATCACGATTTTCAGGGGGCATCAACAGACCTATTTTTGTGACAACCATGCATGCATGCATTCATGCATGATTTCAGTTTGATCTAACATGTGAATTAATGCCAGTACCCACGTAGGATAGTGAGAAGCATCAAGGTCTAGAGCGATCCACAGAACCTACAAACATTGGCCCCCATTGCGGTGGCACTCCCAGGTACCCAAGTTCCAGTTCATCATCCTCGACCGCTCTCGGCTTGGAGCGCGCGAGGCGTCTGCCGTTTTTTCCACCATTAGTGGCGTTGGTTCGATGTAGAAAGTCTGTGAAACATCATCCATGATGAATGCAAGCAAGCACTAGCACGCTCCCACCAATCGACACCAACCAAGACCAACCACGGCAGGTTGAATCAGATCACAATTTTGGGATCATCTTGGACTATTTAGCGTCCTTCGCGCACGACCTGCCTTCTGCACAAGAAGTAAAGGTGGGCCCATGGGGTATCATCGATGTGCATGCATGCATGCATGCATTCACTCAATTAGCAGCTTTGATAAACGATGCATGCAATGCATGCAATGCATGCAGCGTTGTCTTTTTATTGTGCTTAATCTAGCTATATTATATACATATATATATATATACTAACTAGCATGCATGTGCCTGCATTTCAGGAGGCGATGACATGGTGCTCTCAGCACTACAAGCTGAACCCGTTCGAACATTCCAAACTTCATGAGGCGGCTCAGCACAGGGTCCACACTTTGAACAGTTGCCGGGACCAATGAACCAAACAAAAATAATCTTGAAATTCCCCATGCACAGAGTTGCAACGATTCAAGACTGTAGAGGACCTGTGTCATCGACATAATCCACTATCGCATCAGCTCAGCTCTGCAGCAGGCGTGGGCTGAGGATGAGGGTGCGCTGATCCGACAGTGTGCCTCATATTGCCTTGACCGCTTCCAGCGGTACTCAAAATCAAGGCCAGGCTGAATGACAACCGACCAATTTACCAATTCCTGTCCAGTTCTGTCTACTAAGTTACACTTCACCACTGTCGCATTATCTAAAGGAGAAAAAGTTATAAAGTGAGCAATTGCATTGAGCTGATGTATGAGCTCAGGTAATTTGATATCGATATAGATTGATTGCTGACTAGTAGTCATGCATCATGAATTTGGAACATTTGCCATACTGCCAGCCACATTGTGCTGACTCATTAATGTGTGGGATGCATCATGCATGCCAACGCTTGTGCCAACCTGGGTCAGGTCAGGTCATGAACGAATGCAGCAACTTCGAGAAGTTATTCGCGCAACGCTAGAGGACCTTTGGACAGATCCGGTTTTCATGTAGGCCACCCCGTTAGTACATGCATGTTAGTACTAGCTCTTAGTGGTTCAGCTAGTAAATGCAAAGTCATTGCTGAGCTGAAACACAATGGGAGGCTAAGCTAGCTAGGGTATAATCTAGCCTCTTGTTTGGGTGCAAAAGCTGGTGTCCAGTGGTGTTGTGAGGAGGTGACTGCATGCATGTTTAAGTGAGTTTTGCGATCAATCATACTTAATGAATGTCGATTTTTTCTTCACTGGTCAGTGTTCATCAGTCTTATCCAGACAAAAGAGCGTGAATTGATTGAGATGATGGTGGGGTGGATGTGAGTAAAAATATAGCACACTAATTTCATGCATGCATGATAATATCATATCATGATATGTGCATGCACATTTATATTATAATATATATATATATATAAATTCATACATGCGTGCATATTAATTGCCTAACACATAGCAACTAGTAGTGATCATATAAAAAAATAATATATGATATAGATATATATATATATTAATATTGCATAGCATGCATGGATATGCATGCATGGATTTTGCAGTCACTTCTTCGGGTCATCGCCTTTGCTGCATCACTGAGCCGACCAGCTGTGCAGGAGCATCAGAAGTTGTCTCCCTTGGGGAAAAAAATTCCCACCAGGGGCAGAGGCGCCTCACGGATCAAGCAACAGGAGGCCAGAGCAAGATCACCAAGATCCATACTGCAGAATGATGCAAAAAATATATCGCGTAAAAAAATGAAAATGATATGATGAAATGCATGCTGTGTAGTTTTGACTCGATGCACTAAGTACTATCTGTGAATGTATCAATGCAGCATGTATTTCGTAACTACTCCTTCGCAGTACAGTGCATCTGTCAGGCTGCACAAAGAGCTTTGACGGTAGATCAAATGGAGACCCAAGCTATGGAATTGGCATCGCCAATTCGCCCAATGCCGTCTCTTGATCATGCTCTAGATTGGAATTGCCAAGCTGATCAACAGGAAGAGTTGGGGGAAGAAGAATCAATGACAAGTGATGAGGAAGTTGAGGTTTCTTCAGCTGTGCAGCATCCTCCTATTGAAGTCTTTACAATTGAGGATGATGATGTCACAATTCTCTCGCCCCACAAGCCTGGTGAGCAATCCAAGGGTGCTGACTCGCATGAAGCACCTGAGGGGGCTGAGCTGCCGCCGTGCAGTCAAATGATGGAGCTTGAGGTGTCCGAAGCCGATGTTCGTGGATCTTTTGGTGATGACAGCCAATGGGATCCTACTACAGGTCCACCTGAATCCCAGGAGGTAGAGTTGTTCGATTCTGTGCACGATGAAATGCATTCAAACGATGAAAGCAAAGCTGATGATGGTGCCAAAGGGGTTTTCAAGGCGGGCAATCCGCTGCTTGATGTTTTGGTTTATCCAACGGTTGGTAATGCAGTGAATCAAACTAATATAATAGCATATATATATATATATATTTTTTTTGTTATTTTATATACATATATATATAATATATTACTAATCCAAAAAAACGTCTAAAAATGTTCAATAATCTTGGCCAGCAAGTAATGTGAGACTTGATGCTAGCAACCCTGCTGTAGTTCACTTGTGCCCAGATCGATCTATTTACTCTAAATAGATATAATATTAATATATAAGTTTAAAATATGTGCAGTATATATAATTGCGCCTGTGGCCTTCAGGACCGGAAGCCTTTGACATCTGACATCAAGATTCCCCAGAGTCTTCAGGACCAAGCTCATTCGCAAATGGAGTCGCTAGCAGGGGATGCTTCAACCGAGCACCATGCTGAAATTGCCAAGGCACTCAACTCTGAAGCTGTTCACTAGACCATTGGGGTGTGGAATTGAAAGCTTGTCAGTAAAACCCAGCTTACTTACACAACTAAGTAAACTGCCTGCCTCGCTACTCGCTTTTACTTCGTCTAATGCGTGGTAGTTTCGATTAGGATCACAAGGTCCTTTCACTCACTAAACAGACAACACGGATCATGCAGCCCATCAGTGACTTTCAATATGCGCATGTGCACTGTGCAGGCTTTGCAAAATTTCAAAATCTGCACGCATATAACGACCAAACTGTTCAACTAATCAGCTGATGAAGGGATCGATCGATTGATGAAGGGATTAATTGATGTTTGCTATATTGATGCACTGGTCCGTGTAATATGGCTAACTTGTCTTCATACGAAGACCATTGTATCCACACAGAGTAAGTTTGTTCTATACATGCACATGCAATATAATATACATTTAAAACAGCATTATAACAATTTACCAGTAATCAACCAAACCACTATTATATATAGAATGCGTGCATGCATGCACCAAGATTATCATTTTTAATTTCTGTGGGTAATTTTTGCATATACATGTCAACCACTGTGCACCGCCCACTGCACACTAACCGTCTGGTAGGCCCAAGCGGCTCTTCGCCAAATGGCTCGAGAAGCAGAAGATCCTGACAAGCAAGCTCGTGAAGAGTTGGAACGGGAGGAACAAGAAAAGCAATCAAAGAAATTGGCCCGTGGTCGAGGGAAAGGGCGTGGGCGTGGAAGAGGTGGAAGAGGTGGTAGGAAAAAGTCTAAGACACCAACACAGGAACCTGTTGCAGTTGAGAGTGAGAAGAAGGATGATCACCCTGATAGCGATCAACTGAAAGAAGCCGATAATCAACCTGATGCCGATGCATATTCCGATGTAGACATGATGATGGTTGCTCCGGAGAAGCCATCCAAATCCCAAGTGATCAGGACACGCTCCAGGAAGCTGCAACGGCTCAAGGTGATGTCTCCTTCAAGCTCAGCTAAGAAGCAACCAAAGCGCCGTCGGAAAGCCCGTCCTGACAGTGCGGGTAAAGAGGAGGCCGAGGTTGTTGACTTGGTTGAAAGTGACAGCGGCAAAGGGGATCAAAAGCCGCTTGAAGAAGCCCCCCCAGCCACGAAGTCAACAAAGAAGCGCAAGAGAAGAAGCAAAACAGCAGGATCAACCAAGAACCCTGAACCTGATGTTGTTGCAAAGGGCGAGGAGGAGGAAGGTGAAACGAAAAAGGAGGTAGAGGATACCACCCCTGCGCCTCACACTGCTCCCCAAGACACTGAAAACCCTGAAGATGAAGCTGCTGCAAAAGAAAAGCTGAAGGCAGAAGCTGAAAAGAAAAGCAAGGATAAGGACCCTATCGATATCGACTCTACAGTTGTTACACATATATATTATATAAATAGTAGTTCTGCTAAAACCAGGACACATCATATCAATCACCAAAAATTTTGCCCTTTAACATCAACACATCTCGTGCACAAAGTGTGCATTATGTTAAATCATGAACTTGATATGATCATTGTTAATCGCATTGTATGCACGCAGTTTCTGAAATTAGCCCTTCATATGTTGCTGAACCGCCCACGTCCTTTCAGGAAGAGAAGTGGCGACTACTTCAGGAAGTTGCTGCTGAAGATTCTTTCCTGCGCTCGCAGCTGCCAAGCGCAATGCCTGTTGGAAAGCCCATGTCTGAGATATGCTCAGGGATTTTCTGTGGATGAAGATAGCAAAAAAACACAACACAAACCACATAGATGCAGCGACAAATTAAATTTCAACGAAACATGAATGCTAGAATCTTAACATTAATCAAAGATCGGGATAGCTGACCGCATCAGATTGGCAATTGACCATGCAGTGATATTGCAATTTTGATTCGACTATTATAAGTTGAATTGGACTCAATCAACCATCGATCAGTTTGCAAATTGCACATAAAGAAAATTCTATATATGCTTGGTGGATTAAAAATCTCAGTGTTACCATCCTCGCATGTGGCCAAGGTCCTTTTCCATCTATGTTCCGGATGATACAAAGCCAGCTGACGGCGGAGCATGCTCTACCATCCAAGTGCTGTTGGGTGCTTGGATTCCAAAAACCCAGATCAACCTGTCATGTCTTGACCCACTCTCGCTGAGGCTAGCTCAAGCGCGAAGCACTGCAGCCTCCTTCTTTGTTGGGAAAGCCGAGGGGTTGGAACAACGTGTGGAGAAGGTGAACAAAGATTTCAACTCGAGTTTTGAGGCCATGCATATTCAGCATGCATGCACGCTTTCCTTTATATGCACATGGATCATATACACAATGGGTAGCAAAGGCAGTGTGTTACAAGTTTGCTTATTATGAAAAATTTGTAAAAAAGATATTACAACTTTGAGTTCACAAACCATTATTAATTTTGTCATGCATATCATCCTCAAAAAATCAATCATTCAAAATTCTACTATGCTCACAACCATGCCGAATCTTGGCCACTGGAGGTTCGTCAGAAGGGCCTCACCGTGGGCTGGAACAGCAACGGTGGCTGCCACAACTCGTTGGGGTCCCATAGATTTGCGGCGTATGAGTTCAAAACGACACCATGCCAATGATTGATAGGTTCTTTGCTTAATCTGAAATCAATTTTTGAAAAGAATAGCAATATTATATATATATAAATTAACTTATATTATATAGATCATGCCATGGATATAAATGTATTATGAAGTCAGGATGTACATTGTACATGGCAAGAACTTCGAATCACAAACCTCCTGCCCAGCTTATACCAGCCCTTGCGCCCTTGCTGAGGTGGGTCCTGGCACGCAGAATGGCTGGATGGCCTGAGCAGGGGTGAGAAGTGGCTGTGACCACTGGGTCACAGATTTCGATGCCGATGGGTAGCGTCAAGTGTTGACATCCCCCAATTGAAATAGCAATGAAACATGATGATATGGGCAATCTCCAGAATGTTGAACAGGTGTGATTTTACTTTTGGCTACACACTGCGCTTAGACCCACAAGGGCTTGCAATTTTGGGGCACCTCATACTATCTTGTCCTGGATATTGTAATTATTCCATCGCTCAGAATAGGTTGATCAATGCAAGCCTTTGTGGCCAGCACTGTGTGTTAATTTGGGTTCTGCTATTGCAGGTCTGCCTGGTAGCCAGTCTCAAAGCGTTCAGTGAAGCCGATTGCATGCATGCAATGCATGTATCAATGTAATTTACATGACATACAGAGATCAAGTAAGAGATTTAGATTAATAGGAATTTAGTATATGCAATATCAGTGTCATATACATGCAATATTGGCGCGGCTTAGCCCTGTAGGTTTGTGGCTGGCTATTTGGGGTGAAGCAGGCTGATGCTGCAACTAATCCTCGCAGTTTCGACCCACTTAAGAGTTATCTGTTGCGAAGGTGCATCAGAGCAAAAAGAGTGCTGTGACGTAAAGCCAGATTGTGTTTTTTCTTGGGGTTCTCTTGTCAAATTTTAAGGCATGGGGGGAGTTTCAGAACAACAATCCTGATCAACATGTCATGCATAATATATGTATGCATAATTCAAAAAAGTCTTGAGCTCAGTACTACTTTCAGCAATCCAGCTGGAAGGCATAAGTACACCCATATAATGACCAATGATTACTTCCACTTACTTTGTCCATCCTCACTGGCGCCTGGCTGAAGCATTTGGGCATCTTCGAATCGTCCATCTCTGTTTCGCCTTGTTGCGCAGCATGGCGAAGGGTGCAGGGCGTAAGCGAGGGGATTCGTGGAAGACGAGACCCATCGCTTTGAGCGCCACAGCGGCGTCTTTACTCTTGAGTTGGGGTGTGCCGATTGTTTTGTCCTTTGGCTGAAAACTGCTCAGTGAGATTACGTTCTGTAGGTCGCACTGTGGACATGTTTTGATTGCTATATCATATGCAAACAAATCGATCTTGGTGTGTATTCTGCTTTGAAGCAGGACTGCAACTTTTCAAATTAAAGGGTGGTAGCAACGAACATTGCAGTAGCCAAACGCACATTCGCACACAGCATGAATAGCTCATGTACACATCATATAAGGCAATACGAGTGTGCAACTAGCATGCCCAGAATATGCATGCGTATTCAACAGGTGGTAATATATAAAAGAAATAAGATTTAAATATTCATATGATGTATGTCCATGACACTGGTACACACACACTGCACTGATTCGGCATGCATTCTGCATGCATGCACAGCACCTGAATTGTGTGAGGTTGCACCTGTGCGACTACATTGCCCCAGCGACACCAGTCCAGGATGCCCGCCGTGTGGGAGGCTTAGTATCTATATAGCATGTGCTGGTCTGAGGGCTTGGGCAAGTTGATTGTCAGTTTGCTGGTTCGTCAAATATGCATGCATGCATGCATGAATGAAATTAGTTTAGTCCATGTTCGGAACTTGTAACTAGTGTGAACTCAGCGCGTGATGATTATGATGATGATGATGGTGGTGATGATGATGATGATGATGATAATCACGATGTTCATGATGACGATGATTAAGATGATGATAATGATGATGATATGTCAATTTGATGATGCTGCTGCTGCTGCTGATGATGATGATGATGATGATGATCAGGTCAGTTCACACACAGATTTCGAGCAGGCCTAATGCACATGTTAAAGCTCATTCTAGTATTAATCAATTTAATCGCTCTCTATTTTCATCCAATATTCATCATGTAATTGAAATCCACCAAGCAAGTTTTATTCAGATGTCAGGTCGATTCAGAAATTATCATAAATCGATCATTCTAGATATAGAATATAACGTATATATTCGTTTAAATTTACAATATCTTATCATATATGATTTCATAAATATAATAACATATTGTATGATATGAAACAATGCATGCATGCATATATATTCGTATATATTATCTTTATATCAAATATGGACATAAATAAAACATCATATATATATGCAGTAGATCGATATGACAACATATATATATATATTATAATAATAATTATTATTTGATTCCTCTCCCCTCGTTTTGAACATTCACAGAATCTTGAGTGTCCAGCCGGCCCAAGGATCTCACCGTGGTCGACGCCTTCGGAGGAGCAGGTGAAATTTCGAACGCTTTCCGTTTGGGACCCAAGTTTTGGGTGTGGTAAACCGGCTGTTTGGTCTGGCTGGTAATGGTCGATCCACCTGTACAAACTGCATTCCTGGATGATGTCAACAAAACAAATCTTGGAAGATTTTAATTGTGTGTTTCTTGCGTACTCCCTCCTATTGACATCACTAGCAGCCAGGTACAGGCACCAACTACAGTAGTAACCAGGCTGTCAAACAGTCTAGTACATTGAATTTTAGAAAATGTTCAAAGCAGGCCAGGATTCAAAACCTGAATGTGAGATACAACAATCCTGTGAATGGCTACGTATTACTGTTGATTTTGTTGCCAGCGTGAGGGCAATTACTTACCCAACCAAGAGAACGGTGCAACAAAGACTGTGTAATGTCTTGCTTGATGCATGAGGGCTCAGAGTTTGTTGTATCAGTGCTAGGTAGGATTATTGTTTCACACATGCATGCACGCATACTCGCGAGATGATGTATACGCTATATTACCATGATCAATCTTGACAATTCTGAAGATATTTAGAACACTGCCAAGTATTATCAACTAACCTGCAATAATATTAATCTTTCCTGGAATGGATCTAGTTGGCTTGAGGATCCAGAAGTGTCTCATCGTGGTGAGTGCTTCAACCATGCACCTGAGGCAACGAAGGCTTTAAAACGTCTGGGCCCCCAGCTGTGGAACGTGATGCCGATGCGTCTTAAGAAAGAAAGTTTTGTTGATTTTTGCAATTGGGTGAGATCTATCAAACTTGGATGATTTTTTCTCAGAAGTAAAAACCAACCAACACTTGTTCCCTGACTGCTCAGTCACTGATGCAATTCATGGCAGTTGACAGCATGATTTGGTATAACCACTTGCATAATTGCACGCATTTAAAGCAATCGCATTTTTACAACAATTTATCAGAATCTGAACTAATATTACAGTCAGGTATTTTGCAATATATATACCTGATTGGAGTGAAACACGTTAATGACCTGGTAAACTGCAAACACTCCATGTGCCCAGTTGCATGTTCATCATCAGGGATCTAGTCTGCAGCACATGTTCTTCACCATCGGCTTGACACACCATTTCATTTCCAGGCTTCCTGTCACGCTGTGGCTTTCCGAGGGCTTATTTCGACGTCGAGCACATGGGCGATTTGGGGGACATACTGGTTGTGTGGGAGGCTAAGCTCTGATTGGGCAGGTTATCAACTGGATTTCTGAGTAACATTTCAATGTGTGCTTTGGTGCTTTTTGAACTTGGCTGACTTGTAACTGGACTTATAAGTTGGCTAAGTGGACTTATAACATAGTCAAGTATACTTATAACCATGCTATGTTAAACCTAAGTGACTTATAAGTGATGCAAACTTTATAACTAACTTATAACTGGTTAGCTAGGTTATAAGTGCACTTAGGTTCACAGAAAATCGAACGTGGCTAAGTGGTTATAAGTGATTTATAAGTGCAGCTAAGTTCAAAAGAAAATTCGTGGATTCCGGAATCTGTTTTTTTTTTTTTGTGTTTTTTTGTTTTTATTCTCCCCAGTTTTCCGTTTTTTTTTTGTGTTTTTTTTTGTGATTTTTTTGCTTTTGTTTTTCTCCCCGTTTTTCCGTTTTTTGGCTCCTTGGTTCAACTTTTTTTCCTTTTTCTCTCTGACCATGGGATGTGGTGTGCGGGGATGGCCGGCCAGGTGATTTTCACAGTTTTCTTCTAATTCGCTGGGCATGATGTCTCCGGCCCAAAGCTTTATAGCTGCAGTTTTCGCTTTCAAAGGCTCGCCTTGTTAAGCGTCGCAGAAAGGCTCGCCTTCTGCGCTTGACATTGGAAAGGCTCGCCTTCCAAACCATGGCTGTGGCGAATACTCTTTTTGCCGCGTTGGCTTGCGAGTACCGGACCGCGGCCCCATTAGCTGAGTCAATGGAAAGGCAGGTCACCAGCCTGAAACGGAGCAATTCCAATGCTGAAATGGACAAATTGCACAGCGCCTACCACATGGCCTACCATGCACCGGCCACAGGAGAAGAGCAAAAACTCGCCACACTTCAGCGAGTGCACCAACGCTGCCGCCGTGGGAAAGGTGTGTGGGGCGTACACCTATGTGGCTTGGACCTCCAACGATGAGTTCATGAAGGAATGCGCGTGGGCACT
>VSDK01016768.1:474732-499967 GCA_009767595.1 Symbiodinium kawagutii
GACACTTCAAGTTCTTCAAGGTAGCCCCGAAGCTCGGGCTCCTGGAGCTTATCATCGACGTCGTCGAAGCTAACCAAGGCTTGAGTGGCCAGCGAGCACAGAATGGCCGCGCTTTCCAATTGAAGGACCTTTTGTTCAAGTTGGTCCATGGATTCCACAGGGGCGCACCTCCTTTCTTTAGCAGCTTGCAGCCAAAACTTGGCAGCCCATTCCCAGTTCTCTGACTGAATCCGACACCGGTGGACGCCGTAGCATTGAGAGATATCATATATATATATATATACACATTTTTTTCATTGGAATACATTGATTGCCACGTAAATATAAATAGAAATATGTATACATATATATATATATATGTATATATATATATATAAATATTTTTTTATAATTATATTTATATATATTTATAATTATATTTATATATATTTATAATTATATTTATATATATTTATATTTATATTTATCTATATATATAAATAGGAATATAAATATATATATATATAGGAATATATTTGTCATATGAATGTATGTATATTTGAAAATATAAACATGATCATCTCTCAATGCTACGGCGTCCACCGGTGTCGGATTCAGTCAGAGAACTGGGAATGGGCTGCCAAGTTTTGGCTGCAAGCTGCTAAAGAAAGGAGGTGCGCCCCTGTGGAATCCATGGACCAACTTGAACAAAAGGTCCTTCAATTGGAAAGCGCGGCCATTCTGTGCTCGCTGGCCACTCAAGCCTTGGTTAGCTTCGACGACGTCGATGATAAGCTCCAGGAGCCCGAGCTTCGGGGCTACCTTGAAGAACTTGAAGTGTCACGCGATGACATGGAAGGCTATGGGAAATTTTTGCGCGCGCTGATGGACCGAAGCTGCCAGCTGCGAGCAAAGCTACACACCGAAGTACTTGCAGGAGGCCGCGGTCCGACGCCGAGTGCAGGGGCCACAGAAACAGCCCGTGGAGCGGCTTTTGACGAAAAAGCTGAAACGACTTTGGATGGACTGTGGGAATCGGCGTGTCAGTCCAACCCTGGCCCCTTGGAGTTTGAAAGCCAACTTCTGCAGGCAGCGCCTGCAGAGGGACCTTGAGATGGCAATGGCTTGCCGAGGCTCGCCCGGCAAAGATTTGGCAATGGCTTGCGGAGGCTCGCCCGGCAAAGGTTTGGCAATGGCTTGCCGGGGCAAAAGTCTGTCGACGACTGAATGGAGGAGAATGGAAAAGCAGCAGGGCGGCCGTGTTTGGATGACAACGCCCGTGTGATATATGAAAGGTTATTATACATATATGGCAGAATCCATGACCATTTTTGGTATTTCTTTAACGGGCATGATGCAATTTTCATTAAAGTATGTCCAGCAAAATGTGGGTGTACCACGGCTCCGCTACCGCGTTCGCGCATGCTCCGCCCATGTTTGTTAATTTTTACGCCCACGCTCCGCTACCATGTTGATAGAATTACGCTAACCCTCGCGCTAAGAACTGTCAATCCTCGTGCTACAATTTGGTCATTCCTCGTGCTACAACGTGGCCACTCCTCGTGCGACAACGTGGCTGCCAAATGTTCTCGTGGCTAAGTGAAGCTAAGTCCGGCTAAGTCACTTAGCATGTGCCAAGAAATCAACGTAACCTAAGTGGTTCTAAGTCTACTTATAACCTAGCTAACCCCAAAAGTCGCCAAAGTGATGGGCAAATTACAGTAATTAACGAACCATTTCGTGAAATCATTTGCATTGATCACTGCAGCTTGCAAAACTCGAGTAAACCAATTTCTGATTGCGCTTGCAATTGATCTATGCATGGGGGCATGCGCAGTTTACTAGTATATTTCTTCATGCATGCATGCTTACTTTCAAGTCGAATTGGATAATGAAACCTAGCTAGTTTGCAAAAGGCTAGCAGGTTGCAAAACAAAGTGAAGAGATCATGTGCATCTGCATGTGGGCTGCAATGAACACAGTGCATATTTTAAGCCGTCGAATCGCTAACTTCATGTGCTGAGGTCTGGATTCATCAACTGCCTTTTCAAGGTGCTGAAACTGAAACCCTCCGGACTATTGGTGGGGGGTCCACCTTGTGGCAGTTGGGTATGGATCAACAGAGCGACGTCCCGCAGAACTCGTACCAGAATCTTTGGAGATACTCTAAAGCGCTACGTGAAAGAGGCCAATGCGAACCTCGTAGAAACTTATTATGTGTTTTATAAGAATTTGGTTGCAATACAGTTACCAGTTGATGTCAGAAGGTATCCCATGTTGATTGCACTTACATGCGTGCTGCCTACTCATAAGCAGCAGTAATTTTATTTAACAATGCGACATATGTCTTGACGTTATTATTAAACTTCAAATTCCCCGCAATATGCACGCATGCATGCATGCATGTATGCATTTTACAGCATCATATCAGTGTGTCGAAGTCAAAAGTTTCTGTCATCACATGCATGCATGTATATATATATAATATATATGCATGCATGCATGTATTCCCATGGGTGATTTAATGTTGTATTCCCATGCATCGCATGTGTTTTTTCTGTTTGGGCTGAAAACATGGCATGCTGGCGTGTACTTCATTTGAACCATATCTCCGTTAGCAGTCCTATCTACTGCATTATATTAATGATATATATATATATATATATATATGGCCGCATTTGAACGACAAATAGAAATGCCAAATTGAGTTGTTATGTTGTTTTGTCCCCAGAAACACTACCGAGTAATTATCAGTAATTAATTGGTTTGCTTTTGCCATAATGTACATGGGTCCTTCACAGCCCCTTGATGTGGCTGGCCCTAAGGATCACCTGTCGTTTCATATTGCTGGCAATGGTTGCTCTTGCAAGAGACTGCCATCTGCTGACTGAGCAACCAAGTGGATCGATAATGCTCGACTATCCGTACTGGAAATATATGGCTGTTGCCATTACCCCACTCCTTTGGGACAAAGTCCGATTGCTCAGTCCTCAGTTGGAATCGATGCTTTTTAGGATGACCATGTTTATAAACATGCATGCATGTAAAATGAAATTGAATTCATTTCGAGATTGATAATGAGCCACACTTGAAACCGAGTCCCATGGGGGCCTTCGGCCACGCCAATACTAAGCCGACCTTATTGTTTGGCACCGTGCTGCTGGCCTGCAATGGATCACGATGGCAATGTAAACGTAGCTTCTGATGTCACCTAGGCCATTTGGGTTTGCAATGCAATAATGGACATCGACGACCCAGCCAATAATGTGGTTTGCAGCGGCTGCCAAGGCCATACATTCAAAACTTCAAGAAGAAGCTGTCCGCCAGGGACAAACGTCGCATTCTGAAGAACAAATCCATTAAGAAGCACCAGATGGTCAAAAAGACTATCAGTAAAGCAGGGCGTGTCCAAGTGAAACTTGATTGCGGAATTTTATTCAGCATACTCAAACTGTTTTCGTGATAGTAGCTGTCAGGTGCCTCGGATGATATCAAGTAATAGTATAAAATGCATTATTACATCGCTAATGGATGATTTCACTTTGATGGATGATCAACCGGATCACGTAGGGGAGGTATTGATGTTCTTATCACACTGCTGGTAGCCTGCTTGTTGCCTAGTAACTCAGGACTGGGTCCCATGGAATGAGATCCAGTGCTGCCTATCCACGACCTTTTGCTGAACACCTGGTCAAACAACATAAACTTTACATGGTGAGGGCCTCATTGTGGGCCCGATGCATAGTACATACGTATCAACCCAACCAGGCTTTAGGGTATACCGATTGCTGAGGCTGGCAAATCCAAACAGCAACCAGCCCGATGCGTTGCTGATCCACCTCTGCAGGCGTGATCTAGGGGAGTGGCTGGGTAGAGTAGTTGCTTGCACAAACACGTCATGCCAAAGTTTGTAGATCGATCTAGAGTTATATACTGCGATCAACAAACTGTTATGGGCACTTGGTATACTGTTCTGTTTTGTTTTCCTGGCATTGCCCGAACGAAAAACCAATGCTAGCTAGGGTATGGTACTTGCATGGCTGACAGCTGCATCATATATACTATTAGGGCCATGATCGGGTGGCTACACTTTTATTAAGCTACATTGCAAGTCTGTGCATGTTCCTCATTCGAACGAACAGTACAAGGTACTGTAAGCTGATGTGTATGTTACATGCATCATGTACACATATTACATTATATATATATGTCATTGCAATTGCACATGACCCTACATCCTTCTCGAGCCAATTAAAGTGTATTGTATCGATCATGGCAAATTAATGCCTGTCATGATGAAGTTTGATGGTGTTTGGGGTATATCCATTTCCCAGCCATACTGGTCTACCTAATTTGGACTGATAAGCAAACCGGTTAATTGCCTTCAACGAAAATGAAACATTTTTTAATAAAACCGTTATCTACAACAACTAATTCATTTTGGTTTATTCAACCTATTTAAAAGGCGAATAGTTATATATATATATTATATATATAATATTTTTATTATTATATATATTATATATATATAGTTAAAATTCAAAACCTTGTTTACATTAAATATACTAGATATAACGAATATTGTATTATTATATAAAATAAATAATAGATATAAATAATTAATATATATATATATATATTATTAGTATATTACATGTTATAAGCCGGTCTGCACCGAACATGTGATGCCTTTCCACCTTTGTCACTCTGAGGCACCCTACAAGTGGCGCCATGCTGGGCTGGCCGGTGAACGTGCCCATCTCAAGGCCCTGGTGGAGGCTGGTTCATATGAACCATTTTTGACTACGGGCTTTGACAATTAGGCTTTTGTTGGCCATACGATTAGCCCAAGTTTCCTTTTTGCCAAAATTAATTGTGCTCTGGCAATTGCCTATGCACAGTGTTTCAACACCACACACATGTGGTGATCGCACAAGATATCCTGTGTGATTCTAATCATGCAAGTAACGTGTGACAATTCGCTCCAGCTTGCACAGGGTTGGCCTGGCTGGCATTCAGCTAGCTGATATGCTTTTCCAGAAGTTCTTGTGAACCAACCGTGACTATAATATATATATATATGATATGATCATGTGATATATATGTAGATTATAAAGTGGTAATTAGCAGATTCAGATTCTCATATATCACATGGATCTGTTCGGTGTTTGTTACTTCCTTGCCAATTCCAACCCGAGTGCTGGAGAGCTGGCATGGGCTCATGAACGCTAGGACGCTGTCAACAATGCAAAAAATATCAACTATGCGTGATCCTGCCTTTGATTGGCATGTTGTCCTGACAAGTCAGGGATCATAGTACTACGTCACAAATATTGGCTAAAAATGTAAAAACCATGAGATGTTTCTGGGGTGGCCAGGGGGAGCGTGAACATTGCGTGAACATGCGTGAACATTGCGTGAACGACCATTATTATGCGTGAACGACCATTATTATGCGTGAACGACGGAACCCCAAAAACAGCCCTTTTTGGATCAAGTTTATGTTGGTTGATTTTGGGGGTAGTGCGCAAATTTACCAAGTTGGAGCTTTCAGGGCTATGAAATGCATGTTTGCCTTGTCAGGGCTCTGTTTACCTTTTTGATGCTATGAAATATCTGTTTGGCCTTCTTAGACCTACAACTCATTTAGTTTCCACTTTGGGGATTCGACACATAATATATGATATCTTGGGGTATGAATCAGATCTTAACATTGATTGGGTTTAGTCAGTCTTTTGACTCATGGTTGCCTTGTGGGAGCCTATGAAATGACAAATCACGTTTATGCCTTGCTCTGGCTATGACTCGTATTATGATTGCCTGGTTGAGGTGACAGAATCATACTACATGATGCTGTACTGTGGGTCTGAGATATGCTTGCCTTGATGGAGCTATTTGGGATTGAAAGGTGGGCCTCGGAACCCTGTCCCCGCCCATGGCCACCATGGCAGATGCTGCCCTACAACGGGCGGCAGCACGGGCCAAGAGGCGAGTTGAGCTTGAGAATGCCAAAATAACTATTGAACGAACATTGGGCTATGAACTGGCTGATGGGCAGTTCGAATGGGTCTCCCTGCTGTTCCATGCCTTCAATAAAGAAACCAACATTATCAATGCTGCCCTTTTGATGTTCTCAGTGGTCATTGACTACTATTTGCACATATGCATCCATGATACCACAGGAAACACTGAACAACACAAACTTAACTAATATGAATGTTCCTTTGTTGCAAAACTATATCGCTAATAATCGCAACAAAGATCATATATGACATATTAAATAATTAGTTTATATCAAGCTAATATATATAACAATGTATGTCAATATACATGCATATATACACACACATATATATAATACATTATTATTATATTGTATATTATATATTATATTATTATGTTTGAGTTTCTTAATTTCCAGCCAGTCATCGGTCTCTGTGCCTCAAGGTTGTCTGACCGCGCAGCGTCTTTGAGCAACACCTCCGAAGCTTCGCGTCGCGATGGATCTCCAGGACATTGTGATCATGGGTGTGGGGGACCATCCTAGCTAGGTTGGACCAAGTGTGCATAAATTTCAAATCACACTTAACATTGCTAATATCAACTGTGATTCTGTATGGTATTGATCAATCCCCAGGTTGATTATATATTATGTTATATGTAATTTTTGTGGATGGTGGTTTATATCTTAATGCATTATGTATATATATATCATATGTGTCCATCAATGAATCTGCAAAAAACATACAACATATATATATTATATATTTATTTATGTATATTAAAGAAGATAAATAAATATCAAATTCAACTTAATTTATATAATATATATATACATATATTTATATATATATATTTGTTTAATACAAAAATATAAGTAATATATAATATAAACGCGGGTGTGTGGAAAGGTTCATTCATGCATGTGATACCTTTTTCGGTACAAGCCATAGGCCTAGCTAGCTATATCCTAGTTCTTTACTTGCATGCATGTATTTGCATGTTAAACTTTCTTGCGGTACTAATGGATCAAGATTAATCTATCAGAGGGTGTGGCCAACTATTTGGGGTAACTCATATACCTCATATGACCTTTAAAATCACGTGATTTAAATATATTATATGCATTGCAATTTTCGCCTTATAGTGTGAACTGGAATGCATTAATATTAATCAAGAATCACAATATGATATATATATAAATGTAATAAAATATATCAATTATTTTAAAAAGATTATCAACCATGCATGATGGTTAGTGTGCATCATAGATGTCCAACTACCCTTTGTTTGACAGGAGCTTCCAGCGCTGCACTAAGCGATGCTACGACCGTTCCTGCTACTGATGCTGCAGCGATTGAGAATGCTCGTCGAGGGTGTGAGGCTGCAAAGCTTCAGGAAAGTCAGGCCAAGGAACCTTCTAAGCTTACCACGCAGCCCCGACCCCTTGTGATGAGAGTCAACAGTGTTCCCATCCTCAGATCGCCACCGCCCGAGACCCCAGCAGATAGGATCAGACGCAGCATGCGCTCACGCACCTTTGGCAGTGCATCTACTGAACCTAGCTCCTCTGAGCCTAGCTCTGCTGGGCCTAACTCCAGCAGCCAACCTCCTGCTGATTCCCCTCCTGGTGCACCTGCTGAGCATGCTCATGAACAGGTTGCAGCGCCAAGCAAGAAGAAACGGCGTGTGCTGAAGAGAAAGAAGCATGGTAAGAAGGCAAAGAAGCAAGCACCAACCAAGAATGCAGCCCTGCCTGAGGCTGATGGCACAACGAAGCAAAACCCTTCTATTAGCTGTGAGCAGATTCAACCACATGCAGAGCAAAGCATTGCAGAACCTGCTGCAAAAGCAGCTGCAGTCAAATCAGCACCGAAACCGTCTCGGGCCAACACCCCTGACACAACCGTGCCCCGTCCAACATCCAAGCATGAGGGACCTCCAACACCGCAGCTTGTAGCAGTGCAGAAAACAGCCATTGACAACCTGCGACGAGCAAACACAGCAGAACAGCAGACACCTGTGACCACTCCGGCTCCCATGTCAAATCAGGCCCCGTTGCAGGCCTCACAGAAAGATCATGACGCCCAAGACGACAACAATGAAGAGGGAGAGTTGGAAAAAGCTTTGGACAAGGAGATCAAAAGGGAGCCCCCCGCTGCCACACCCAGCTCCCACACAGCGCTTGCCCACACAGCTCCCCCGCCAGATCCCAATGCAACTCCTGCCACAGAGCCGCCAGCCTCTGCCTCACACGTCGATCCTGCTGACCCCTCAGCCCCTGATCCTGCTACAGGTGGCAGCCCAGCAGCGACAGAGACACAGCCACCCAAGAAACGCAGAGAAAAAACTCCGGCACAAAAAGCAGCCCATGCCAGATATATGCGTTTCAGCCGCAGCTTCGAACGAAGCTTGGTTATACAAGAAATTTTTGCTGGGTCAAATCCGAATTCCCCCTAATATATTAATAATTTCAAACTATAGTGCTTACCATCACCCAAACACACATTATCAGATACGTTGTTGTCCATCAATATAGCTGCATTGTCACCATTTTACACACCCTTGCATAAAGGGCATCTTTCAAAATTCATGTGCACATGTTCCAGTATGAAACAGCGAGTCTTTTCAATATATATGTTGCTGTATGCTTGTGTGCATGCGATATGCGTTCCTTTATATATATATATAATATATATCTCAAATTAAATTATATATATATATAATAATATGTTGGGTTTCTTGATTTCCCTTCCTTCCTGCTTCATTGCATTTAATTTTATCTGAATGATGACAGTATATTAATCGATTCAACCATGTACTATGTAGTCTTGATGTAACTCATGCGGTCATTCGTATATGGGTTGTTAGTTCTTGTTGCCCTTGCGCGTGCATGTACGCATGTGCGATTCTGAGGATCTGATTGCCCAAAGGAAATGAAAGTGGCATATGACAAGGCTGCGTACTGCGTCTTGGCCTGTTATTTGGTGGAAAATCTTTGTAACATATCAAGCAAATTAATTGGGACGTTGCAGCTGCAAATCCAGCATCATGAATATCATACATGTGATGCCTGTATCGATTCAGTTTGGTTGCGCACACATCCAGTAAGAAGATTGTGATAAAATTGAGTTCACAAAGCATTTAAATCCTATTATTGAGACTTGTTGTTGTTGTGCTTTAGCAAGCTGTCTACTTGATTTCGCCAAAAACAACGAAACTAATCACGGACCAAACAACTTATCTTACAATGTAAGGCAGACCATGCAAACCTCCTGTGTGATCATTTTCTTCCAACAATCAGACTACACCACAATAACATTTACAGAGATGTGATGTATCTGAGATAGAACACAGAGCTGTCATATTATACACATGCATGCATGCATGTATGCATATATATATATATATTTATTGTGCACACATTAAAGCAATTAATTTGTTGGGTCAAAAGGGTTTCTTTCTCTTTTGGAAACCTACCTACTTAGGCAGACAGAAGTTGCAGATGCTGCAAGACGCATGGCATCAGTGCGAAGGAGAATGGAAAAAATCAGAATTATACAAGCGAATCTTGGATAAGACTACTCACTCAGAACGAGGTGCACGTGTTTGGCTCACACGAGACCAAATAGCTAAAAAATACGACTCTTGGAAAGTGGCCGACGAGATATGTGACAACAAGCTAGCCGATGAGAAGACGAAAAAAGAATTGACAAAATGGCATCCAGACTGCCCGAACGTTGAGGCCTGGGTGTTCGGCAGGTTCTTACCTGGATACTAGGTACCACTATGTTGCGTGGAATAACAAGAGATATTCAAAAGAAAATCAAGACTTACATTTTCACACAACATACATTTTTGCAATCACTGGTACTTCAAACAAACTAATTAGTAATTGCAGTGCATCTATGCATGATTTGTTCTTCTGTGAATATGCATGATCAAGAAAGAATGCATCTTCATTGCTGTACACATGAATGTGCGTGTGTAATGAATTGTGGCATGTATGCATGTTAAATATTTATGATTATATATTTTATTTGTTCATATTTATTTATGAATCTCTGATCTTTAAAATAACTCGACATATATATATATACACAGGCATATAATGCATGTATATATATGTATATATATATATATATATATCAAAAAATATTCACTGTATATACCATTTACGTGGGCAGTTGAACATGTCAACTTACACGTACCACACCATAATACGTAATAGATATAATATATAATACATTAATTGTTGATATTTTCACACTGCCTTGTTGTTTATATTGATATATATATATATATATGTGTGTGTGTTTATCATTCATGCGTGTAAGCTGATGGCCTAGCCTAGCTTATTGTCAACCAGCACTGCTTATGCTGCATGCTGTGCAGGCGATGCGCCTTTTTTTGGTATGGGATTCGGAGATCATCAGCACTCAGAAGGACTTGATCGTTGAGGATTTATTCCAAGCAACGGATGACAGCGATGAAGAAACCACAGGGAAGCGTGGACGAGTGAAGCAGGAGAAGGGGGAGAGTTCAAAGAAAAAAAAGAAAGCGTCGAGCTGCGCATCACAATCGGAGCCAGAGGGTTCTGAACCCGAAGAATCGGGCTCTGAATCTGATGAGAAGGCCGGTCATTTGTGGGGTGCATACAAATGATCTGGTGATTTTGGAAAACGTATATATTATGAATTTCTTGCCATATTACTATAATATATCATTATGATGATGTAAATTGACTCTTGAATTGTCTTCACCATTCTGGTTGGTGTCATATGTGCTCACATGTCTGACCTGTGATGTTGTGGCAGCAACCGGCTCTCAGAATTTTACAAAATTCCAATATGTCACAAAACCGCCATTGTCAGTTGAGTAAGACTCTGATGCATTGATGATTGCAAGCTTCTTGGGACAAGGACACGAAAAAAAAGAAGAAGAAGACTAAGAAGCAAACAGGAAAGAAAGGCAAAGGTAAGAAGAAAGAATCCAAGGAGAAGAGAGAGAAAAGACTTCAGAAAGAAAAGGAAAAGCTTCAGAAGGAAGAGGAACGCGAAAAGCAAAAAGAGATCAAAGAGAAGTTCAACAAAGGCAAAAAGGCAGGGTGCAAGTGTTATATTGCTATTCTGTGTTGGGGGCAGGGGTGGTCTGTTGCTGGCAGTCATTGCGAGTACTGGAAGTTAAAAATACGCATGCAATTTTACTTCAAGGACATAGTACTGCTTGAAATTTGTATAATATATCATTAATTAAATATATATATTATATATGTTATATGCATCGAATCTAAATTAAATAGTGCGTGGTCAGTGACATGTTGCTGGCACATTGGTGATGAATATAAATATATATATTATATATATATATCAGTATATAGCTCGATTGAATGGGGTAAAATATTTGCATTGATCTGTTGGGCATGTATGCATGTGTGCGTATATGATTTAATTCATTGATGTTTGACAATTCCTATTGCTTGCTTAAAACAATGCATGATTGTGCGCAATGCATGCATGTGTGCACATCATTAAAAATGTCCAGTATGCCTGTGTCAGTGTTTGCCTTGAGCACATATCACACATCAACATATTTATATATAATATAAATATAAATATATATATTATATATATATATTCAAGTTTATATATCGTATATCTATCTATCTAGCATGCTGTCAGTTAGGCAGCCACCGTCTGTAACTTGATTCTAGCCTTCTATAATATATCTTTGATCCACCATGCTGTACGGTAATCTGATCATTGGATTGGGGAAGCCATTATATGCATATGCATAGTGTTTTTTCAAGTTCGATCTTTTTGTATCAGCACTAAGAGTCTTTACAACCCATCATCAAGTTTCACGGCGCTTGATCAATGGTACACTTGCAGATTTCCATTCAAATGACAAGCAAGAAGTTAAATTGACTTGATGATTTGTTCAGCTGTTTGATACATTTAAATGATAGATCCACTGAACAAGTACATACATCATGCTGCCAATACATGGTACCTGCTGGCCAGGCGATGTCGCAATTGAATGACAAGATCGTGGATGCCTGCAGACGCGAGAAGAGCTGCAGCGGGTTGTCGGGAACCTCAGGTCAGTGACTGCAGGTCTACCCCAATCCCACCCTAAGGAACTCCAAAGACTTGCCGGCTGAGTGTGGTATCCCAAAATCTATTTACAACAACACCCAAGCTGCACACAAAAATATAATTGGGCAATCAAATGAACGTTACAAAGCCAACAGATCATACAGGTTTAAAAAGGGGTGTCGCACAAGCTAGTATTATTACTACAAAGGTGCATGAGTTCTCAATCCTACTCACTCATTGATCAAGGTGCCTGTTGGGGAATAACACTGCCGATGAATAGTAACAAAAAACTGGTGGCACATGTGTGTAGCGCGTTTATGCTAGCTGGTCTTACCATTGTGCATGCACATGTGACTAAGATCACATGTGCATTACACCATGCATGGACATTTGTGTCATAGACATGATGCATGCAAAAGAAACATGCATGCGCATTGGCATTTAGCTGAGTAGAGCATGCATTATACAATGCATATCGAACACACGCGATTTCAATTTACCATCCTTGCCACATGTGTGCACAGCCCATACCCTGATAAAGATGACATTGAATTTGGATTCTGTGGTGTGGGTGCCGATCTCTTCAATACACTCCACCGAAAGCAATCACAACTAGCATGGACATCGTGTGTTTTGCTGGATTTAATGTATATTAACAGAACAAATACAAGCTAGTCAGGTGAGTTTCAACTCCCCTTTTCCGCTTGATGTGGCTGAAGTTCATTGGCCCTTTCCAACTTGTATAAATATGTTTGTCCAAGTTCAGCCAGCAATCTGGCTGGATACAAGTGAACTTGTAATTTGTGCATGCATGACAATGAACTGTTTTGTTCTCTACTAATGTCATGTTCAAGTTGACATGACCATGAGCCACAAATATGAATGAAGGATTAATTCAATAATAAATATATATATACATATACAGATTACAGTAGGTGCACACATATCATACACATTACATTGATCCCTTGGCTGTGCAAACCGTTTGTGTCAGCGAGTAGATATACATGTTATGCACATGTGCATTGCATGCAGGCATTTGAGTAATCACACACACACAAATCGATATACATAACATATATGATACAGAAATCATCGAACATTAAATTTGTTCATGCATGCATGCATGCACAGCACACATGTCTGAGTTTGAAATATCAGCGCACAGGATCACTCAAAATTACAATCTGAACCACCCCACATGCGTACATGGCTGAATGAATCTTTCCCAAATCACAGTGATCCCATTTTCCTGACAAAGTTTCCTGTTCACATGGCCATTCAGGTTCCATTTACGCCTTTATAACATGTATATGTGTGTGTATATACATATATATAGAACTAAAACTATATATGTATATATATTTGGAATCCAGATAAGATTTGTATACTATGCATGTATAGTCTAAATAAGCTGCATCAAACTGCTGGTGTTTTTGTTTGATGATGTTTGAGGGCAGCCTATGCATGCACATTAATCATCTTTTGAGACAAAACGTTGCATCCCAGGGAGTGTTGGTCCACTTGGAAAATGTAAAGTAGACTGACCATTGCGGCAAACAACCTGCAATGAATTAAGGTTGGTGATAGCTACATTTAACTGATCAATCAATATTGATTGAGGCCAATTAATTGATTGATGTGGTGTGAAGATGCTACTGTAAGTAGGTTCATCAAGATTAGAATCTTACCATGTTCAATTTCAAGATTAAGACCTTCACCCTGGATTGTACCCATCACTGCTGAGTCCCCACGCTGAGGACCCCAGTGCTTCAGCAAGCGATTGGAGGACATCTCAGCCAGCTCAAAAACAAGATGTGTGATATGAGGGCCAAGATCCAGAAAAAGGTGGACAGCTTTGACGCCTTTTGGTTGCAAAATTGCCCTTTAAGAGCACTGTAGCTATGATCAGGCCTGCGCATGTCACACCATAGACTGCTTGGCATTCACCTTCGACTGACATTGGGCTACTGGGATCAAAATTAATCATTATACAGCCTGTAGTTTGATGCGTGGGTTGCAACCTGGAATATACTAGGTTTCTTTAGGAATTTGATTTGGGAAAAAACCTATGTTTATTTCATATGTTTCATATATCCAAGCAAGGTTATCCAAAGTCCCTAGTTTGGTCACAGTTTGATCTAGCTTTTATCCCCTTGAAAGCCAGCTGAGGAGACCGACATGGAGAAGTTGGCCAAGCATGCTACGACACTGATCGAAGAATACACTTCCTTTCTGACCCGCTCCAACATGAAGTAGTTTCCAGCAAACTTTAGCAGCGTCTTTTTGGGGGCGATGCTTTGTGACAGGGTAGCGCAATGCAATGTTAGGGTGCTGCTGAGCTTGTGAGGGGGAGCTAGGTGCTGTGGATCCAAACTGAAGAATGCTCGCATACCCACATTTGTACTGATTTTGGTTGTTCATGATCCAATCAAATTATTTAAATGACATACTATCTTATTTTCATTTGGTGATGTTTAACCACATTAATGTATTGCTAGTTTCGTAAATGTGGTTTGTGATGTTTACAGCAAACAGGGCTAGCAATATTTGATCAAACAGATATTGGATATATACAAGACATGCATGTGAATTTAAGATATCTAAAACTCTCTCTATATATATCTATATATAGCAATATCATTCCATAGCACATAAAGCATATACAGCGCTCAGCATACATCGATCAACACATAATATGCAAACATATATAATATATATATTTATTTACATGCGTGTTTTTTGGGTTGAAAGTGCCAAAACGCAACACCATATAATCTATATATATTTATATATAAGTCACACATGGTCAAAATGATTTTGAAGAGCACACCCAGCTCATGGGACAAGCTCATGCGGACACCATCACTGCGTGCTGCTGGACTCTGTTTTTGAAAGAACCTGGATCATGGAATGAAGTGATCTGGGGTAGGATTTGAGTTATGCCAAAACAATTACGTTTGATGAAGACATCGAAATTTGAGATGATTATGGGCAAAGATGGGCAAAGCCTCTCACGTGGGAGCGCGCCCCTTGCTGCTGGTTGAAAAAAAGCAAGCAGTACACAGCATGCACACTTGCATGCATAATGGGTATACCCTGGGACTGAATCTTTGCTTGACAGCATGCATGCATGCTTTTGCAATATGCCCTTGCAAAAAATATCCCTCTGCGCAGGTACAGGTGCAGAAAATGTTGCTCAATCAGAAGTTCTTTCTAATGCGGTGAACGATGTTTGCACTGGAGATACTTGCATGCATCTTGGGGGGTGAGATGCATTATTTGTGTGTCCTTTTCGGTGGTTCTTACCAGGAACCTTAAAACGTTGCACAATCGGCCAATGATACCACCAGTGCGACATCTTATAAACTTAAGATATTGCGTAATGTTATTCTCCCACTTTTCTAGTAAATTGACATCGGTGGTGCCTAACTTTCAGCAACATGGTATTATAGTGGACCTGCAACTTTCGCATGCGTTGCCTGGAAGTTCGGGTTGATTTAAGTTTCCCCATCACGCCAAAAATCTGCCAACAAATCAAAGCTCCGTTTCCCTGCCAGCCACCATTGCTAAGGCCATCACTGCAGGACGAGCAATGCGAAACATCCGTGCCCACGTTCAAGAACCTAGGCATGATCAGGGATCAGCTTGGGTTGCTGGTCTTGCGTACGCCCAAGTTGGAACAAGATAATATATATATATATATATATTTGTATTTATATTTGTATATATATGTATATATATTATATACCTTGACAAGCAACAAAGGGAAATAAATGTGTTTAAAAAATATATTCTTTAATAAATATCATAAATATATATATATATATATTTGCAAATAATTCATGCATAATATAATGTATAATATTGTATATATATACCTTCATCTTATCAAAATACATTTTATATTAAATGCACGCATGCATGTATGTATATATATATATTATTGTTTAGGCCCGAATGATTTGCATACCACATACTTTATGCATGGTCATTTTTAAAATAGTTCTGCTCACTATGATGGTTTGCTCCCATATGCCTGCATGTAGTGGTGCACCAGGGTCTGTATACCAGCTTTGATGTTATTTGAAAGGTTGCCAGCATGCTGGCACATGCAAGTAACAAAACCACATCGAGTCTTTTGAGAAAATCGAAAAGCTTGTGGTAACACATCATCGAACATGAGTGCTGGGTGTTTACTGCGAGGATGCTGGTGACCTCGGCATAGCAGATCTCACTCAGAAGTTGGGGCGATTGAGAAAGGGCAACTCAAGCAGAGACTGGTGGCGTTTACTTGGTGCTGGTCCGGAGCCTTGCATCCATTATGCTGTTCATTTTCCTATGAGCGCTGACCTGGTACTTAACCTCATCAAGTACCGGTACCTTGTTTGGTTATGGATTTATACATACACCAAAGTTGTTTCTGCACATGTGCATGCATACTTTACTCATGACGAGTCATGACGAGTAAGTGGGGCATGATTAAACTACGATTAATTATGCACACTATTATAGTATATATATGCATGCACATCATCTTGCTTATTTGAAAGGAATTGCGCCATATCTGCTAGATGCTTGTGCATGTTTGTGCCATGTTCTAGAAACAGGATCTCAATCAAATCAATGCATGATCTTTAAATTAAGATCTTATTCTTTTTCAATAATGGAGGATGCATTATCAGGTTAGGATTTTTTGGGAACCAGTAGTACATGCATGCACTCACTAGAAAGCTGAGCTGAGGTAATCTCAACTATCGATTTGCATGTGAAATATCTCGACCAGAACGGAGCAGTGCGGGTTGTGACCGAACCATGGCCAATACTAGACGTCCATGATACGTTGCACTTTTTGTTTGACACTGCTAGAATCGAGATTCCAAGCGTCAAGCTGAAAGAGTATTGGCAAAAGTCGCAATTTTTTGGAGAACCTTGGGCGCAAAGCATTCCTCCTGAAGAGATGCATTACACTGTTCCCATAGGTCTGTATGGAGATGCAGCAAAGTTGGAGACGCAATTCGGTACCCAGGAAAACATTTTGGCATTCTTTTTGAATGCTGTGCTATGGCGGCCGAAGAGTGTAAGGTTTTCCCGTTTCTTGATCTTTGCAATCCCAGAGGAGCGGCTTACTAGTGAGACAGTACCAGAAGTCCTCCGTCGCATAACCTGGTCATGCAACCATGCGTTCTTTGGATATTATCCAACTGAAACCTATTTGGGGCACAACCTGTCTGGAACTGCTTACGAAAAAGCAGGGAAACCACTGACCTCCAGAAACTACAAGTTCCAAGTGACAGAACTACGAGGAGATTGGAGCCACCACAAGAAGATCTTCCAATTTGGGAACAAGACCCACTGGAATGGAGAAAACGTGTGCCATCTTTGTACTGCAAAAGGTATTTCCGATTCTTGGGAAGAACTTTACTGGAACATCGAGTCTAACAACCACGAAGACTTCTCATTGACTGGATTTTTGGCCCATCGGATTCCTCCTCAGAAGGTTTGAACCTTGTCTCAACCATGCATGCATGCATGTACATTTTAGTTCAAACTTGTAAATATTCATACGGTTTTGGTTCACATTCAAAATAGATTCCCAACATATATCAATGCAATGTGCCCATGTGATGTTGGACCATGTCTAAGGGTTTTTTATAAACTACCATAATTTAACAGGAACTTGTGAACATTTTATGCCACAATCGGCAGGGGATGGAACACAATCGACCACATATTTCTTGAAAAATATTGTCATATTCTGACCGCTTTGGTTGTGTGATAATATCGCATTCAAAAATGATAACATACTTCTTTGTTTACATGTATATATATTTATATGCACATTGATAAAATTCCATGCTTGGCGACCGAACCCAGGCAAGTAGTGTTGCCCAAACTTCCAATTCAACCTGCGCACGTGGAACGCTGAGGTCCATTGGTGGGACTGGTGAGGTTTCACCCATCATGCATCAGGTGGTGCTTGATGCATACTTTGCACCTTGGGATCCTCTATACTATCAATGGTGGGGCAATGTGACTAGCCTGCAGCTGCAGAGCAGTTCACAATTACTATAGCAGTAGTTTTCTGGATCATTGCCCAGGGGGTTCTTTGATTGTCATTGAAAATGACATATTTTTGCATCATTCTGTTGGTGAAGGGGCTGATGTTTGTCCCAGGCATATCTTACTTCAAAGTGGCCGCTGGGGAAGTACTGAAGAGCCAGTGCAAACACGGCTGCATCGAGCGTACGTAGAGTTCAAGGTATGGTGCTCCCGCAACAAGATCCCATGCAGTCAACCAGCTTTTCAATCAAAAAGGGTACCTTGAACTAATAATATATGTTTCTTTTCTGTTTACCCTGTTTTCCTAGTCGTGAATTGGGGATCGTTTGTCCGACGGTTCAGTACCAAGTGGCAAACTGAGTTGTACCAAGCCAATGGCGACGTCTTGATGGTTTGCAAAGCGTACAATGGCCGGGTGGTTACGCAGTGGCTGGCTGAAACTACGGCTGCAGTGGCTCAACAACCCAATGCCGATTCTGTAGACGACCGCATTGCTCCTGTTGCCCTTTGCATGCCCCTTGACCAGGTTTAGACGAAGACCTCCCTCTCCGGCACATGATTTGGCCAGCCATTTTGATCAAATCATCGACTCATGAGATTAAACAAAAACACTTTTTGTGTATGTGGTTGTGTATCTGCCAAGGGCTAGTGATATGATAAACCTGGTTATATTGATTATAACAGGGTACCACTTTTTCTCTTGTCACTCTTGCCCGAACCCTGTGTCCCAGTCCTGCTCATCGATCCAAGGCTGCACATGGCGAGGTTCATTCTGAACATGGAGAAAGCTGGGAGGTTCCTGACCCTCGTCATTGTGCTGAAAGCTGTTCCCATCGATCAATTGAGTGACAGCTGCATTCCGACCAAGCAATGATGGGTATTTTTCTTTCACTTGGCAACTACTGCACTTGTCTAATCAATGGGCCAATTGCAGTGTATAAGGTGGTGAACTAAAAAAAACAATGCAACCACTAAGGACTGAGGAGGAGTCTCAGTCCATTTTTCATGATGGACGAAGCTTTCTCCGGCTATATCTCCGATTGGCTGAAGTATCGGTAAGGACTGACAATGTAATAAAATGCACTGCATATTTACTGGATGCATTGTTTAGCACTTTTGACGCTCCAAGTGAGCGCTGTGTCTGAACTGTGTGCAGGAGAGGGCTCAAAGAGTGGTTTATTCGACCGAAATTTCACGCTACTGGGTCTGAAATTATATTCATGTGTGCTTAACCTATTTACTATTGAAAGCACTCACCTGGCTAGATGGAACTGCGCAACATAGTCTTTGAGCCTGAGGCCCTTTGGCATCTCCTTCGGTCTGTGAGAGACCGCAGAGCCCCGGCTGGATCAATTCAAAACAAACACGAGCAAGTATTTCCCTGGTAGTCTTTAGTGATTACTTGAGTCGCTTCCCGAAAAACATGTCGAATCATGCTAGCTAGCAACTTACTTTGATAATCAAACTGAATACGTCCTGATAGGCAGGCGCGGTGTATTTCAACACTGCAGTGTGCAGGCATGTGTTTTTTCCGTTCCTGGTTGAGATCATGCATGGGGGAGATCAGGAGCCAATCCTCGCTTCTTTCATTGTTTTACCGATGAAGATGCTATGGCATGGGCCAAGGGCACCTTTGCTGCATGCACATTCACTAGTTGTATGCGCAACCAACCAGCTCATCATGTTTCCCATTTAGTTTGTCCTAGCTCAGCTTTGTCAACCTAGGTACTGTCATGAGAGGTCATCCGCATCATCGGATCATGTGGCTCGCGAAGTGCGGCCGACTACGGTGACGAGATTGCAGAATAATCCATTTATGCAAGCATTACATCACTGTTGCATGATGCTGTGTAAAGACAAATGTGATATCATTCAATGCTTGATTACACTCCCGTGGCCATAGGCCAAGGATTGACCTCGCATATAGCGGCATATTAATGCTTATCAGCGGTCCCATGCATGGCTTTATAGCAAGATCGACCCTTCAATATCCGAGGATTTGGGCAACGCAGTTGAAGCTCAAACAGCGACTTACTTCAAAAAAATGTGGTGAGATGCACTCTTTACCAGTTCATGGCAACACCCATTGAGCATTTCATCCCAGAAGCCATTCCACTCAGGATGAACCGAGAAGTACGAGCGAGACTCCAAAAGGGTCGTGGGTAGAAAAAACAAGATCAGATTTGAGCGGTGCATCAGGGTGCCACAATCTTGGATTGATGCATGCCTGTGGCTGGGGTATGTGATCGGCAGCGACTATTTCCAAAACCGTCTTTCGGGAAGCGACTATTGTTTTTATAGTCTTTTGACTTCCAGGGGTTAGTGTATCTCCAGACCAAGTTCCAATGATTCTACCAGGCAAACCTGCAGCATGGTACAGAAGATTTCTGACCGAAACGCCAGACGAAGAACCGAGTTTGCTGACACTCTGCGACCAAATTAGTACTGTTACTGTTATATTTGCTTATGTTTTCAAATTTTATCTCATTACGTTTCCCATACATATACACCTACATCCACAGTTCAAGTATATGTATGCACATATATCCAAACAAATACATGTATCGTGACAGGCTATTTGAGAAAACAAAGAGATATATATATATATATACGTGACATGTCAAACTGTTAAACAGCTTTCAACTCAGGTCAATTTTGGACGACGCTGCAGCAGAAGTGCAGCAAATCAATCTTGCTGTCACCGACGTGCTTGAGGAAGATGCGGGTACACTAACTGAAGACCAGCTAGCAGAGCAGTTCAATAGCGTTTTGCAGACTGCCCAGGACATGGACATGCAGGAATTACCAGCCAAGAGATCACGAACGACGGAAACAGAGTCTCGAGCAAAGAGGTCATCATCCATGCTCAACGAAAGTACGGTTTGGTTTGGGAGAACACCATTGGTGCTCAGGACCGATACTCGGGCTACTCGGACGGGTATATGGCCCCCAAATGATCTTTTCTACGGATCTAGAATCTAAAATGCATTTGATACTAGGGAGCATAAGAGGGTTTGTTTTGTGCTTGACAGACATGGGAATTGGTTAGTTAAAGAGGATTGTTGAAAGTTTATTCACAAACACTGACAGGTTCCGGCATACTACGTTTACTGCCGTGTGCACAAAGCGTTTGGAAGTGAAAGGTTTTGCTGCCGCAAAGACCTTCAAATCAACAGGCCCAACAAAGACGTTGCAATCCGCAAGCTCAAGTACTGGCTATGTTTAGGCCAGGAGTTTCAGCTAAATCATGTTTGAAGGTTTTGTTGGGGCGTTGGGCATTGGGAATGGGCACTGAGCTGGGGACTGGGGGAAACACTAGGGAATAGTCATTTGTCAAAAATCAGTAATCTGTGTCCAGTCACTTATGCACTAGTTGGGTTCAGGTGAATGGTTACTAGATGTAATTGATTTTTTTACCCACTCAATTCAGGCAGGGCCGTTGGTTCACTGGTTACGATTCCAGAATTCTTTTATTATCTCTTACTCCCATTCCACCCAAAACAGGTGCCAAAATAAAAGCAGACGATCCTGACGACGCAAACAGTGTCGCAAGGGCGTGCATGAGGCACAAGAGAGCAGATCCTTGGCTCATCAAAACGTGGTTTTCATGAATGCTACGGTGTGATTCCTTTACTTTGCTTGTGTTAGTGACCAGTATCAGTTATCAGTATCATTATCATCGAGACTATTTCATTTTATATTGCTCATCATCCCGACCATCACATTGATCAACCGCCACTATCATCAGATAGTCATCATGACTCATCGTTGATGAGAAATATCACGGTTCAAAGCATTGGCCAGTGTTTGTTTCTTTCCAGAACATTCATGTGCCAATCCTGTCCAGGAAATACCTGATGGGGCGGAACTTCCGTCGCACACACAGCTCGACCAAACATGGGCTGAATTGGAAGCCCAGATAGGCTGAAGTTGATGAGGTTTAGATGATGCGGCGAGTAGCAGCAAACTTTCACTTACGATCACCCTGGAACGTCAGGGTTGGGGTTCTCCTTTGGCATCCTTAGATTCGATTCCATTTTATCATTGATCATTGACAATTGATGATTGATATCAATCATATGAGTTTTGATTTAGTATCAACATGTCATGTCAACGTGTAGGAATCAAATCAAATCCAATCGGCAGGATCGAGAATCTCAAAGGAGTCAGTCATCACTTGGCGACAGAAATCTCCAGGGGTCAAAACATTTCAACTGATATGATGTGCATGCTCTCTGCGCTCGGTGGAATGCTGATGGAATCATGTAAAAATTGTATACAACTTAAAGGGGTCTTGGAATCAACTGATGGACTTATATATCGCTCTTGCTGTGCTCAGTTCTGGTTCTGATCAGCAACCGTGGTGATTTCAACAGATCAAGGTGATCTCAGTGTTTCAATACTCGTTCAGCGTTCAACTTGCCTCCACTTTCCTCATGGCAGCGTCGGCAGTGAACCATTCCATGGTGGCACTTGCAGCTGCAAAAGCAGCTGAGAAGCTTTCGATTCAGTTCGATGAGGAGTTGACCAGGCTGACCCGTTCTTGTAACAGAAATGAACGTCGAAGCACTGAGGCGAAGTCGGAATTGTCCAAATTGAAAGATGCGCAGGAAGCTATCAAGAATGACATGGCAGAGGTCAAGGACCTTCTGTGGGAATGGTTGCCTGAGATCAAGAAGATCAAGAAGCTCGTCTCCGACTCCGACTCCGTCAACTCCTCAGCCAAGAAGGCCTTCAAGAAGGAGCCTCCGGCGAACATTCACAAGAAGGTCAAGGATCTGGTTGCGAAGCCCAAGGCAAAAGCCAATGTGGCTCCATCCGCAAAAGCTTTGGCCATCCGAGGCAAAGGCAAGGGCAATTGCAAGGGCAATGGCAAGACAAACAAGAGCAAAGCTTTGAAGACCATTTTCACTGAGACTACCGAGATTTCCAAGCACAGTGGCACCGGAACGATCAGCAGAACTACTACCAAGATCATTCAGGATGCATCCAATGTTCCGAAGATTACATCTTTCTTTGGATCGAGTTCAGGATCTGATGGTTCTCGAAGTGGCATGGACATTGACTTTGGCTCCAGGCTCCCTGACTTGCACATGAACACGGAACCTTGATCTTCTTGCTCTTGGTCCCAGTGAGCGGGCTTGGCACTAAGCAATCCCACAAGTTGATCAATTCGAGTGCTCATGCTATGATTTGGCCAGGGCATTTTTGCGCACTGCATCTAGCCTCTTGGGGATTTATGTATGGTTCTGATTGCAGTGGCCACGGCCGACATTGCAGAGTTTCAAATTTCAATCTCCTTAGTGCGGCTGGCCGTGTTAATCTTGACACAGCATCAGCTTTTTTGTCCTCGGGATTTCGTAGATCTTCAACTTTCAAGGTCATGTTGGGGCAAAAAAAACAGTAACACAACTGTTTGTGATTTGCTGGTGGGCTTCGCAAAGCAGATGCAGTCCAGGCCTTCCAGTTTCCATGATGCAACTTACATTGTTCCTGGGAATCTGAATTTCTGAATGTTGCTTTCTTGATGGCTTTACATTGTTCCTGGGAATCTGAATTTCTGAATGTTGCTTTCTTGATGGTGCCATTGGTCCAGTACATAGTCTCTGTAGAACTCCTCAGTGCCTTTGCTTCAGGGTTTGGATTATATCCGTAGGATGCTCAAGTCCAGTGAGATCTAGGACAGGCAGCGCAACATTGCAGCCACTCAGTCACTCAACTTGCAGGAGGAAAAAACATTAGAAGAATGATGCAGTTTTGACAGGCATTAAAGCATAAGATCAAACATGTCGCCGCTGGCATTGGATACCTAGCCTCATCTCAGAGGGGCCATGGCGAAAACAAAACGAGAAGCTTTGAGCACCGCTGCAAAATCCCAGCCAACCAAGACCAAGAGACTGAGAAGACAGACATCACCGCCAGAAGAGGCGGAAGAGCTACTAGAGACTGAACAAATGAGGTATCCAGATCCTCTTCAACAACGGAGTCTAGAAGAAAATTGTGGGATGGAACCGCATGGTGAATCCTCAGCGCCAGAGCCGGCAGAGCCGGAGCCAGCATCAACACCAGAGGCCAAAGCCAAAGCAAAGGCAAAAACCAGGAGACGGAAATCGAACCAACCAAAAGCATCAGCGAAACCCAAGGCGAAGTCAAAAGCAAAAGGACGTGCAAAGGCAGCATCCAAAGCAAGCGCAAAACCAAAAGCTGCACCAAAGAAGAGACAAGCAAAGTCCAAGTCCAAACCAAAGCCAGAGGAGAATCCATTCTTGGAACCACCGCCTCCTGGACAGCAAAGGCTTTCCATGGAGGATGGCCATTTGACCGTTCTCGAACCGCAGCCAGCTGACCGTGAGACTGGTGAACAGGTTCCGCCAGATGAATCTGGTGCCAGGTCAAACGCCTCTTCCTCCTCCAGTACAAGCTCGAGCTCAAGTTCTTCTGATGAAGGGAAGTCGTGCTTGGAGATGCAGCCAAACAATTGGTGGGAGGAAGAATTTGTGGAACATCGTGGACATCGCGAAGATGGGAAAGCACATATTGAATGTGACTTGGACAATCAACTTGTAACTGGTACCTTCTTGCAAAAAAATAATGACCATCAACTCATCAACTTCAATATTTTTGACATTGGAATTGTCGTCATCATTAGACACTATCTGTCACTGACCGCTACATGACAGTACTCTGGCTACACATCTATTCTCGTTCGGGCTGTACCTCCGTACTTTTGCTCGGAAACAACACCAGGTGACACCGAAGGTTCAGCCGTTGCTGCAGTGATGGACGCAGAGGCCGTTACAGATCTGCATTCTCTTTTTTCCTTTGGGCAGAGAAACGTGAACCGTATCCAGAGTGTCTAGTTGGCATTGGGTCATGCTTTCTATTCTATTGAATTCTCTTGTTAAGCCAGGTGCAATATAGGTCAATATAGTTAAATTTATTAGTGGAACACATTACAACGGTTGATTCAGTTATGGATGTTTGATATCGACACTGGCTGTCTAATGGCAATTCTTGTCATTGTTGATTTCGAATTTGGAATTTGAAATTTTTTTTGGAACTTTTCAGGTCAATTTGGTACAGAAGCCTTCAAGA
>VSDK01016770.1:0-47745 GCA_009767595.1 Symbiodinium kawagutii
CAAAAACATGCATTTTCCCTAGTAAAATTGAAATTTTCCAATTCTGAACCTCCCTCCAAAAAATGCATGTTTTTGATGTGTTCTGGAGCATGGTCTGGGAGAGGGTTGCGCAGAGGGTTGCGCAGGGGTTGTGCGGGGGTTGCGCTGGGGTTGTGCTGGGGGTTGTGCTGGGGGTTGTGCTGGGGGTTGTGCTGGGGGTTGTGCTGGGGTTGTGCTGGAGCCCTGCTGGAAGGGACACTGGACCCAGTAACCTTGTGACTTTGTAACTGAGTAACTTGGTAATTCAGATTCAGATGAGGGTGAGCAGTGAACATCCAATCGTTGATCAGAGAGAGTAAAGTAAGTAGACACAATTGTAAACTGTAAACTGTAAAAATCAACTCAGTAGAAAAGAAAGAAACAAAGATAGATAGATTGATAGATGAGATAGATGAGATAGAAAGATAGATAGATAGATAAATAGATAAATAGATATATAGATGTATACATATAGATAAATATATAGATACATAGATGGAAAGAGAGATAGATAGATAGATCGATAGAAAAATAGATAAATAGATAAATAGATAGATAGATAGAAAGATAGACAGAGAGATAAAGAGATAGAAAGATAGATAAATAGATAGAAAGATAGACAGATAGATAAACATAGCAGTAGCAACATGCCTAGAGGCCCTGGTCTTAAAATAACCAAGTACTTTTGTTAGCAACACCCTTTGAACATGCCTAGAACCACCTACTTTTGTTAGCAGTACCTTTTCAACATGCCTAGAGTCACATACTTTTATGAGCCAACAACTTCCAACATGCATTTTCAAACATGCATTTTGAACACCCTGCATGCATCTTCCTCACCCAGCTCTGTAGCTGAATTGTAAGTCATAAATCTATTCATTCACCTCCTTTTGCTGGTTGCGACTGCATGGCCCCCGTCATTGATTTGGAACTGCTGTTGATTTGGCTTTGCTCCTGTGTTATCCAATTTTCTGGTCGGTTTATGTAGCCTCTTTCAATCATCATGAATGAAACACATGGTCCGGCACATTGGCAATCTTGTTGTGGGTTGACCCGTTCTGGGCTAATTCAGAATCCTAACCTCGTTGGCTTTATTGGCCGATGCTAGCCGGCTAGCCATCATCAACCAGTCTCAACCACTATCTACAAAAATAAACGGTTCCTAACCCATGACTATGATTGATTATCAACCATAAATGAGCATTACCCACGGTTGACCACTAATTAGTAAAGCATTGTTGACAAATGTGAGCTATGGTTTAACCACTGACTATAACCATTCTTTAACTATAACAGGGGCAGGACTTGTACCCTTTATGGCTTGGCTACCGTGCTAAGCAATCAAGTTGTCCTTAGGGCTGGGCCCCCGCACCAAGCGACGCTCCCAGCCGGGGACATCAAAGAAGTGACTGACCTCGGCAAGGAGGTGACCTTGTAAAGTGTGAACTTCCAACGAAACTCGTCACAATAATGCTTGCGAATGGCGGATGAAAAAAGAAAATTGAATGGCTCATTTATGGAAATTGATTTCATTAATTAGTGGATTTCCATTTGCAAATGGCGGATGAATGGATAATAGCAAATAGATGAATGAATGGCTAATATCAAATGAACGGCTTGAAACATGGAGAATAATGATGGTTCAGGTTAAAAATTGTGTATCCTGATCAAAAACCCTTAATTCATGGCTAATAATACAATGGCAGATCATGACAATCATGTTAATCATGTTCCACAATGATTCATACTAGTGAACAGCGGGTAATTGCTGGTGAATGATGGGGAAAACAACCATCAAGGGTGGGGTCAAAACCCTGTACCCCTGATGAACATCTCCCTGCTGACCTAGCGGGTCTTTATTGAGATGTTCGCCTGCCCATTTTTTGGATGTATACTGTTGACCTGACCCATATAGGAGCACTCCTATATACAGAAACACCGATTTCATCAACTCAGAAGATGGAACGACCCACCTTGAGCCCTTCTGAAAATTTGGGCTTTGGCAGTCAGGGCGCTTCCAAACATATGAAGGAAAGCTCACCAAGCTGCAACCAATTTTTAGGTCCGGAAATTTGTAGCCAACTTTTTCTTGTTGCCAGCTCCTAACACAAACTTGTTCTTCACTAGTTAGAAACCCAGGCCAAAGTTTTCTGCCTACTTTGCTGGGTGTTTGGCCGTTGCTTTTTCTCATGGTGTGGACCACATAATCATGCACACCCGAGGCTATACTTCAGAGGTACTGGCACGCCTCTGGCACGAGGAGTTTCACAAACGGCAAGCGAATGTTGTAAAATGCTCTTGATATTCAATACAACCCTAGAAGTTTCCATTGTGCCTGCGGGTGTTCAGCCTTCTGGTTAGTTTTCAGTTGATTCCCTTCCGATTAGCCAGAAAATGAAGTACAACACACATGAAACACATATATAAGGAAAACGAGGAGATCTGTAGTGTGCCAAACACAGTTGGTGTTTGGCTTCTTCCACTATCAGAATCATCAATTGTTTATGTTGGGTCAAACGAATGATGAACTATTCTGATCAGCAACACAATTCTTCACCATGGATGAACACCCCATACCCACCCAATGAAATTTGCTGAACTAAGCATCCTGTATCACTTCTAGTGAGTACTTTGCTTAGGTGTCGTCTTAGCGACTCCCCTGCTAAAAGTTAAACTGGGAATGGTCATCCTGGTCACCCAAAAATGCTAGAACCTCACACGATGCCTGGCAAACAATCTGTCAATATTCAAAATCTGCTTCACCAGCAATCTATAACCACCAGAAACTACAGAAACATCCATCTACATGTTGATAAATATATATATATAATAGTATTATATATATATATATAAATATGTATTTAAATAGGCCATAGACTACTTAGATGCTATTGGTCAGGTGTGGTGCTACCTATCTCCATCATCTGCCCCGATCCCGCTTCAGGCATCACCCCAATGTCTGAAGATCCGCACCACCGCAGCATGCGGAGGGAGCTCCTGGCATCTCCCAGGCAATCATCTGCCATTATCATTGCCTGCTGATCACGCGGGCAACTTCACCAAAACCAACCGCTGGGCCCTTTCTCTGCTCGAGGATGAGCCACAGCTGAGAAGGCTTATGAAATTCCAAGTACGAGTAATGTGGAACAAGTATTTCTGGCGATAGAAGTATATATACAGTATGCCATAGTCGAGTTCCGAAAGATTGCAGTTGTCTAAGAGTTTCTGATTCCAATATATCGCAGCATACCACAATATACCCGTAGTATACCAGGCTACAACTATATATCCAATTATGTAATGGTTTGTGAGGAAAATTCCTTGGCGTACCATCGTTCAGCACCATATGATTATTGTTGGTTATTCTCTTGCACCAAAATGATGGTTAAAGCCTTGATCCATAGCCACACATCGGAAGTCTGGCAGGAAATATTCCCTACCATCATATAACCATTAAGATTATTGATGGCTAAATAGCACCGGCTATTTCTAGTGGGTTTTAGTCCTGTAGATCATATACCCATGATTCTACTAGATTCTAGTCTAGTATAGTCTATTCCCATCTCCCTAGTGGATTCTTATTTCTAGTAGAGTTTTCTAGTGGTGATTTTGTATATAGTCTATACTAGATAGTTTATAGTATAGTAAAGTTTATTCCTATTTCTCGTATAGATTATAGTATATATAGTCTATAGTTTCTAGTGGTTCTTTTTGTTTTCCTATCTCCACAGATTGCTGCTCCTGGTCCATCTTCTTGGCCGCCAGCTGCATGAATTGATCTCCTGGACGGCCATAGACCTGATTAGCGGTGGCTGGTGGATGCGCAAGGGGTTGATGGTGGAGCATGGAGGATAAGAATCCAAGAAGTTGCTTCAACAAGTTGCTTCAACAAGTTGCTTCAACAAGTTGCTTCAACAGGTTGCTTCAACCAGTCGCTTCTACATGGAGCATTGATGATAAGTCTCAAAATTTCGCAGGAAGAATACGAAAGTCATAAACCAGGCAAGTTGGTTACCATCCGTTTTGACTTCAATCATCCCCTGGTGACAATGCTAAGGCTGCACCACTATACAACTTCTCGGTTCATGGCTTCTGGCGTCAACCGCTTGCAAAGCAATCTATCATGTAAGAATCCACAAAAAAACACCACTTCTGCAAAGAAACTCTTGAAATTCAAAACCAGCTGGTCAAGAGAAGTCAAATGATCCTACTACTAGCTACTAGTCCAATATCCACTACTAGCTACTAGTCCAATATCCACTACTAGCTACTAGTCCAGTATCCACTACTAGCTGGTGGATTCCAAAACATGAAGTCATGATGATCACGACGTCCGTAGTCCTGCACTGTTGACCTGGCTGGAGCTACACGTTTCGATCTCACGAATCTTCTCCAAGGAGCTGTCACAACGTCCACGTTGCGGAGGTCTGCAGACCTCTGCGACAGGTCAGTCACACAGAATGGAGCACCAAAAACTGAGTTCGGATCCGATCAACACAGTTTCCAATGGATGTTATCAATGTTTGCACCATTCTTTGTTTACAATGTACATGTGCAATTGATGTATCTGCATATATGCCGTGTGTGTGTACATGCTAAAAAGAAACAAAGGCATGTGTATATGATAATATATGTATATGAGCGGCTGACCAAATGATCGTTCGAAATCTCCACGCTAATTCATAGACTCGTCTTTTAAACTCGTTCGGGTAAGAAACTGACTCGTTTTACATGTTTAAATATACATCATGTGTAGGAAACCAACTAGTTGCACAAACGACGTATCTCAAATCAAACTTCCTGGAATGATGATCCACTCATATTTTTTGAAGTCGTTTTTTGGCGCAAACCTACTCGTTTTACATATCAAAACGTACCTCGGTTTAAGATCTGATGCTCGTTTTTTGCGGCGGACCTACTCCTTTTCCATGCCAAATACCGAATTTCCACAATTAATACCGTATCAAAAGGCAACTGCTTTACCATTAATTAGTCGTCTGCTCATATGTATACATACATGCATATGTATGGGTCTGCATACCATGGTATATGCCATGGTCGAATTTTGTTAAAACCATGGTATCCTGCTTAAGGTCATTGATTAAACTCTGCACCATCATTGTGATCTACTTAAGACACAATCATAGCAGTTCACTCAAATACAATCATGCCGGAAACGCCGCAAACCGTTATCCATCATGAATTATCATTAATCATCGCCAATCTGAGTACATTAGTTCGAGCTCTCCCACTGCTCCAAAACGCTGGCTCCTAACCACCATCAACCACCACCACCACCTACCCGCCACCAACCAACCCACCAACCGACTCACCACCCACCACCAACCAACCGACCACCCACCATTCATCCTCCCTGCGCCCAAGGGGCCAAGCATTGGCCCAGAGCAACTCGCCATGGCCTGGAGCCTGCCGAAGCGATCTCCAGCACCGCAAACGCGACCAAAGCACCAGGTACCTACGCCGCATGGCACGCCGAACCCTTGGGGGAAGCCCTTGGGGGAAGCCCAAGAGATCAAGGGTTTTGATATACATAAATGCATGACAAACATATATACAGCATGTATTTATGCAATCAACAAGTGCATAGTAAGACAGATCAGTATGATGCGAAAGAAACATGTTTGTCTATGTGATAACTGCCGGTTCTGGTATAACTAGAGTTACAGGGCAAATTTTGAGCAACTTGTATCTGGGGGGCACCATCCTGTATATACCTGTAGACAAGCATCTATTGCCAAGACACATCTACAGGCTTTCAACTGCTGAAGCTGATCTTGGGATCCATCCCCTTTCGTTTGTACATAAGAAAATATAGATGAATTGGAGATTAAAAAAACATATAAACACGATGGTGGCTCATGGGCCATTTAACATGTTAATCTAACAACCAATAGTTCTTTGCTAATTTTACGTGTTAACAAAAACAATGATGGATCTGTCATCCATATTCAACCATGAACACCATATTGATCAATCAAAGATGGTCGCAAATGGCGGCAATTGACCACAATGCTCCAGAATTGAAGCTGCTCATCCCCCATTAAGCACTGTAATCCCATATAATTTTGATTCACCCAAGATCATCAATCTTCCTAGCTCCTAACATCTTGGCTTGGTTGATTATAACATTTAGATGTTAGGAACCATTTCACAACATATTCAGGAACCAACACTCACATCTTGGCTTGGTTTTTAACCAACATTCACCTTAAAATCTTGGCGATGTCACCCATTGAACGGTTGGCCAAGCGCTTTCGATCTAACAACAGCCAGCAAACCTAGGAATCACAAGCATCTACCAACCCTAAGCCGAGCTAAGGGGCGAGAAAACTCTCGGATCCCGGGGCGCTCCCTGGGCGCTCCCTGGGCGCTCCCGTTGCGCGGCTCACGGGTTCAGCTCGTAGCCCGTGGCGTCCATGCCCTTGGCCGCGGCCATGGCCACGATGCGGCCGTCACCGCTGCCGAAGTCGACGAGGCGTAGGCCCTGGAGATCGCCTCCAAGGCGCCACCGGGGGGGCACCGGTGGGGCGGTGGTTGGTTGGTTGGGTTGGTTGGTGGTTGGGTTGGTGGTGGTTAGGTTGGTGGGTTGGGTTGGAACCTGGTTGGGTTGGTGGGTTGGTTGGTGAATAAGCTTGCTGAATATGCGCATGAATAAGGATGAATAAGCATTCATATACGCAATAAATCAAGGGAATTATAGGATTTGCCAACTACAACTGGTTGGTTTGATGGATGGATGGTTGGCAAGGGATAGTTAGATGGTTATTTAGATGGGTGGTTGGTTGATAAGAAGTCATGGTGGATACTCAAGGTAAAACTTGCTGATGGTTTGGCATTGCTGATTGTGGGTAATATTGGCAAGTACAGGTTAGTGGTGGAAGATAAACTGCAGGACAACGAAAGAAATATCATGAAGTGTGATACCGAGTAGATCCGAGTAAACATTCCAACAGCAAGAGCAAACATAGAATCAAGATTCAGACAGACATGATCAGCAAAAACACTTTTGGACATGATGAAAGTAAGGATTTCTATTGCTGTGGTGTATCCGAGTATCCCCAAGATGTCTGTGCTTTTAAGAAACAAGTGTCCGAGCGTGGGATGGCCAAGGCCCACAAGGACTCATGTTTGTCCTGGACTTCCAGAAACCATGTGTGACTCATGGTATCCTCCCAACCCGACTGCTATAGGGAACAAATGCCCAATCACCTGCTTGGCTCGTAGATCGATCAGATTCAAACAGCTGTGCCATCATTTCACCCAAGTGTCTACTTATACCATCCAGTCAACGGTGGTCTGACAATACAACAATATGCAACATATCATGTAGATGTCACCTATGAAACGTGGACAAAGATGACGAAACTGTTGGTTCGATTTAATTCCATTTTTTTCCTGATTCATTCATGTTCGAGTTTTGCATCCTGACCAATGCTGCCCTACATGTACCAGGTTCCGCCTTATGTGATAGAAGGAGGCGAGCATTTCAAGAACAAACAGTCCTCACTAACAAGTGACCACAATGCATCATCAATCGTACCATTCGTTGGCACGGATTCCCGATTGCTCCAAATATTTGTTGGTACATTAATATATCCATGATGACTTGGAACATAATTGATAAGAATGTGCTGTAACCCTATCTGATCCTCTTACAGTTGCCCTATATATCATTGATATTGTACTGTGAAAGGTGGGGGCACCCCTATTAACGATCACCATCTAGTTGCTGATGACTGCTAATTGTGCTTGATGATATTATTAGCTAACTAAGCATTCCTCACCCTCATCAAGCATGAAAAAACATAAAGCAATCATTCTGAACCATTCCCAACCATTCCAAATCATTGTCAACCATCCTCAACCATTAACCACCAATTAAGCATGATCAACCATCCTTCACCATCATTGACCACCAATTAAACATCCACCAACCATCATTAACCACTACAAAGGTCACTACTGGCCCCAGTCCCCGCCACACTGTGCACGGCACACCGCGCAAGCGCGTTGCCTCTTGCAGCGCCGCTGCCTCGACATGATCATCCCATGGCGCCGTGGTTGACCAATGTTGACCAGCCAACCTTTACACGGGTTGATGATGACCAATGATAGATTGGTAGATTGATGATTGATAATGGTTGGTTGATTGTGATTGATCATTGTGGTCAGTAGTAATTGATGCTTGCATTTTTAATCAACCAATGAGTAGTAATGGTTGGTACTGGTAGAGGTTGATGATGACCGGCTGGTCATGGTTGATGATTTTGGTTAGGAACCAACCAATGATGGTTGATCGTGACTTATGTAATGACGAACTAGTGGTTGAACATGGTTGATATGTTGATATCCAATTAATCATGCTTGATAATGGCTGGTTGATCCCATGATTAATGGTCCAGTTTAAATGGATTATGACTGAAGTGACATACAGGTTGCTGGCTAGGAACCGTGGCTAGTAGGGGTTGCTAATGGTTGGGATTCTTGGTAATCAATGGTTAGTCATTGGTCGGCAATGATGTATCCAGCAGTTGCACCGCACCATCAGCTGCTCACCAGCTCAGTGTTGATTTATCATCAAATATGCGGGCTTTACTAATATGAGTGTTTCTTAGAATAGGGAACCCCAAAAATGATTAGTTTACTACCTATCAATGATCAATAAAGGATGATTTGGGGGTACCCCCATTTTGAGAAACACCCATATGGATCTCTCATGATGTGATTGTACACAAATGGATGTGAGATGGGAGCTCCATATGTAATGATATCTGTTTTTTTTACAATTTTGTACTGCGAGCATATGGAGTTGAGGCAAAATTTGGGTATGGATCCGCCCGTGGTGATCTATGCGTATGGATCGGTCTGGATCGCCTGCGTTTTGGTATGGATCGGGGGTATGGATCGCTTGTGGGTTCAGGGTGTGGATCGGGGCTTTGCATTTTGACTCGCAGCCATGTGTTTATGGCTGGTTTACAATGTTTGTGGTCCTTATGATAGTGTCACCTGGAAACTGGTGAAAGAATGTATGACAGCTAGGGCTTGGGTTCTTTGAAGAACCCTTTGAAATGCATGGCCGTTTTCAAAAGGAGAACGTATATAAGCTTGCTGCTGCACTTCCCGGCAGTGTGCTACTCACCACACAGAATGGCAGACCAAAGACTCGCGAGCATAGATAGTTTTGCAGGCCAAACTGTGCATAACAATGGATGCCTCTCTCTCATTCGCCAAAAGCATCCTCAACCACAACCAGCAGCATGATACACTTAGGATCCCAACTACCCTTGGTGGCAAGGCATAATGAACGACTCAAACAACAGGTGACCTGGTAAGCATCCGACAGTAATCATGGCCTGCAAATATCAGCACCTCGCTGACATCCTCACGAGCTCCTTAAAAGCCTGCGCTTCTGGGGTCGCCACGTGTTGCAGCCCAGTTCGGCAAAACTTGCTCAAAAAGGGCCTCCAAGCCGCGCGGGTGCGAGAGACGTGACGCACCCGGGACCGTTGTAATCATCAAATTTTGCTCTCTTAGATGGGGTACCCTGATTACCCAAGTCAACTTCTTGTGGCCACCCACAGGACGCAGGACCAAAAAACATGTATAGGCTGGCAAAGCCATGAGGTACAAGTCGTCAAAACTGCAGCATCTCTGGCCAAACACAACCTCGCGTAGTTCAATGAATCTTGATGAGGGTTGCTCCAATTGAAAAACCATGCATCCGCTAAACTGGTACATAGACGCTACCCCACCAAATGATTGTTTTCCAGGTGCACAATCCAAGAAAGTTGCAAGGTCACCGCACAAGATATCACAGTCCATTCCTGTTGACAAATTCAGAAACATTCACATCCTTCAAAGCATGCAGACCTAATCAACGAGAGCACTAAGCCCAGTAGCAAGGGAGTGGAAACCAATCAACTCACCGGATACGACCAAATCATCGAGAACAACAACAACAACAACAACAACAACAACAACAACAACAACAACAACATCGAGAACAAACTCCTTAACCACAAGCACGATTCATAACCAACCAATCGACAAAGTGACCCCAACCTTGACCAACCTTAGCCAATCTTAACAAACCTGAATCAATGTTTGACCAACCAACCTCAACCAACCTTAACCAACCAACCTAAACAACCAACCTAAACAACCAACCAAGGATCCCCAAGCAGAACTGACTTAGCTCCAGCTGCGCAAAGCATTTTTTCGGCTTGCCACGACGCGCACAGGCGCGGAGCTCTGTGAGGCAGCTTCAGTGGCGCCATCCCAAAGGACCTGGAAGTCCTGGGCACCGTTCGATTATCGATGAACATTCAGCATCATGTGTGGGTTAACACCATGTTCAATATAACATGTTTTTATCGATGGGTCAACAATGTTTTATATCACAGGTTTTTTTCAGTATAATGCAATAGTTCATGATCATGTATGACTCACCATATCAAAAGGCACAATAATTGGAAATAATGACACCATTTCATCAACCACCATGCATTTCAGGATCTTGGAAATCAATATAGAAAACAGTCTGGTCAAGAAAACAGTCGGGTCAAGAACACCAGGTGCATTTCAACATCATCAAATCCACGACTGTTGCTGCGAATTGGACACCTTTTGATCGATCACCAAATAATCGACATCTGAGTCCGTGATTATGGTGACTAGTCATCATTGATTGTTGTGCATTTGCAACAACCTGTTCATCAGGTTTGAAGCACATTCAATCTAAATGAAAACTTTGATGAAGCCTAAACCAACCACAGTTAAGTAAAAAGAGCGAAACCGCTCCAGCAGTGGTGACAACCAATGTTCTGATCCACTTATACTGGTTGGTCCATGCTGCAATTCTGAGTACAAGGATGATGATCAGTACTTCGTATCATACACTGGACAATCTAAATAAACATTATTATGCAACAAGAACAACTACAAACAACGACATGTTCGTTTGCTTCCAGGTTTTACAGTTCGTGAAAAAGAAGGGAATTTGGATTGGGAAGTAGCTTGTTCCTATGGTAAGCAGCGCCCGGATGCCGTCCTTTCGATGAACTTTCCACAGCTTTTCTTGAAGACGATCTGCCACATCTGCACGCAACTTGTTCCTGTTTGGGCTTATGTGTTCCGACGTATGCAGAATGATGCAGCGACAAGAATGCAACAAGTAGAAAAGCAACAAGTAGAAATGCAACAAATGTAGAAATGCAACAAATTGTGATCCAAATGTAAGAATGTTGAGCAGGGGTACTGTATGCACATAAACCCTGATGTAAGAGCAACAAATGCAACAGGGACCGCAACAAATGGAAAGTGACCATACCTACCACCATCAACAGCAGCACCACCTTCACTACCAAGCACTCCCCGGCCAGAAACGCTAAAACGTCGACAGGAACAGCAAGAACCTCACTTCATAACCATAACAACACAGGCAGTAGTGGTAGCAGCAGTAGTAGTCCTGCTGGTGGTAGCAGTAGCGGTAGTGGTAGAACTCATGAGGTGTAAGAAATCTTTGTTGCAGCTTCTGGTCATGGATCCAAGATTTGCAACAATCAATCATAATTCAACCATGCACTATCAAACAATAAAACAAGAAACTGACAACGATGGACGATCAATGATGATCATGCTTTGCTTTGATTGTATTATGGACTATGATGTATATACAAAATGCAATTTAACATGGTCGGACCATTGGATGTCATTAGATGCCGACCTTATCCAGAGTCAAAGACCAATCAACGAGTGTCAGTTGGTTTTGCTAGGGAAAGCAACGGCACGTTTAGTTGTGCACATTTAGAGGCACATTTGAATTGCGCTGTGCGTTCACAATCTTGACACTGGCATATGGAAGTGATACTATTGTGATGATGATGATGATGATGATGATGATGATGATGATGATCATGGGCCTCGGGTTGTGCAGCCCGGTGGGGCGGGTTGCAATGACGTTTGTGTGTTTGTGTTGCACATGGACTTGATGCTGGGATGATGATGGTCTCCGGAATGGCTTATGTGCGAACTAGTTTGATGCTATGATGAAGGTGGCTGCAATGACGTTGGTCTTGACAGGAAAAACCCGGAGCAAGAGAGTGACCGCCAGTGACTGCGTGAAATTCGAAAAGAAACCAGCACTTCTAGGGTTTCCTGTAGGGTTTCCTGTAGGGTTTCCTGTAGGGTTTCCTGTAGGGTTTCCTAAACTTGTTAGGGCGCTGCATTCATTTCCTGCTCGAAATGCAGCGCCAGTGGTTCTTTTTCGGCCTCTGTAACTTCGCCGCAGAAGGCGAAAGGGGTAAAGAGCAACGCACGGGACTGTGGCGCCAGCAACAGCAAGACATGTTCTGTTCGTCCGCTAGCTGGGTGGTTCATGGGGTTGATGGTGGTTAAACCACCACTAAACCAATCACTTGTTGGCACCGATCATTTTAGCGAACAACTAAGTGTTGTTCATCCACTAGCTTTGTTGTCCCTCTGGTGGGTACTTATTGATCTTCCCTAAGGAAAATGTGATCATCCGGAGCAGCCCCAAACTGCCTGCACAGATCCAGCACCCGCATCCGTCGTCCATGGCCAGATTGCAACGCTTGGATTAGCTGCACGAACCACACATCAGACACTGCCCTGAGCGGGAAGCTGACACCCACACAGCAGGCCGTGCAATGCCACGTTCGAACACTCTTCCTTCACAAACATCAGAACAAAACTAGTGAACTCGTCACTGTGTTTTTGTGTGTCAACGTCTATGTGATTTATATACAGTACATAGTTGTGTATCAGACTGGTATGCATCTATATTACGTCATGACAGCTCTCGATATAGTGTATTCTTGAAACGTCAACAGACTAGGACCACAAAGCTATCGAAAAGCTTGGAGCTGGTAGTCTGGTAGTCACAAGCAAGATTTTCTCCACCATGTCTTGTCGAAGTGTTCGTACATGTTATCGAGGACACTTTCGGAGGCACTGAACATTCTCATTTGACCAGAACCTTCTCCAGACCAATTTCTGTATGTGAAATGCTTCCATGTCACATGTTTCTCTCCAAATGCGACTACTTGCCCTTCTTGTTTTCTGTATGTCAAAGGTTTCTATCTGCAGTATCTTTTTTGCAAACTTTATGATTTGATTCTCCATTCAGGGAGGCTTGAGTTGCCAGATTTGTCCGCAAATAACACTACATCCGCGCTAGAGAGGAAGCATGAGAGTAAGCCGGTAGGTACACACTGAAGACAAGAAAACAAAATAGTTTAACTCTTTGAAATATTGTAACCACAACAAAGGGAAAACAAACAGTGACTACGGGTCGTCATCACAGAAAATCTGGTTTGTCAACGGGTTTGTCTCGTCAATGAGCTCAATTCAGCAATCATTCCCTGAACCTGAAACAACATGTTCGCGAAAAGCTCATATAAACAACACGACAAACAGGAAGATCTCAGTCCCAATTGGTCCCCTAAAACTCATGGGATTCCATGCGTTCTCCGCGTTGAAACCCCATTGATACGTAGAGAACTCTCCCACCGTCCCCCTTGGCCCGCTACACGATGCGTCAAGGGACGGGTACCAAGCCAATGCTCCGCAAAGGTTGATCCGCTGTAGGCCTGGAGGATCGTTGGAATAGCAGCGAGCCGTAGGTGAATCATAGGTGAACCGATGATGGTTTAGAGGTGAACCATAGGACCAATGGTGATTTGGAGGTGAAGCAATGGTGATTTAGAGTTGACTTGTAGGTGATTCATAGCAATGATAACAAGTGACTAGTAGATGATGAATCCATATTACCCAGCAATTGAGCTGGTAAAACTGGGGGTGGTTTATGAACTACGGGGTCCAACATTAATGATAGGTGACTAATAGATCTTAATACTGATCTAATGATTGGAATGTGATTGACAACTGGTGTATACCTGTGGTTTATAAATGCATGTGACATCTGGTGATAGGTGATGAATTAACGATCTATGGTTTACACAATCAGAGATGGTTCGTAACAGCGGGTAATGCACAATGGATTTGAAGAGTGGTTCCCAACATGAGTATTCTTGGTATTTGTAGAGCTAGATAGTGGCTAGCAGGTGCTAATCACCATTCAGCAGTTTGCAATGGTAAATGGCAGTTGGCAACGGTAGTGCCATGGTGATAAGACCATTATTAGCCTATTAGTCTACAAACCAGTGTAAATCAGTGGGCATTGTATCCAATGCAGTTATGTGCTAGTGTAATGAGCACTACAGTATGGGACAGGCATTGCTGTATAGATAATACATTGTTCACCATCGTAAACCGCTACAAAGAGACAATAAAAGCCAGGGGAACAATGGCTATTCATGGTTCATGGTATTTCATGGTTGTACATCATAACTTCATATAACTTCATAAGCATCATTCACCACCACCATCTACCGCCAACGCCTGGTGCTCCGCTTCGCAAGACCGCCCACACCTGACAGCCAAGAACACTTGGTGAAAGTGATCACTTGCCCTCAGTCATAGAACCTGTCTGTATGACAAACGTGTACTACCTGTCTGTATGTATGCGAATAGCAACTTAATGAAGAGCAATTATATAAGTACTATAAATGACAAGTAAGCACACAAACGTAAACATACATACCAGTATGTACTGCTGAGCAATCATTACTGATAAAAGACTGCTGGGACATTTTCCATCTATAAATCGTTATCAAAATCAACCGCCATAATTCATATACAACTACTAGCATTGCTTCAATTCAACACCGAAGCATGGCTTGCGTGTTCTTGGGATGCTCATCTACCCATTTTTGGTTGGTTAACATTGTCCAACAACCAGATAGCTGGTAGATCCATCCAACTGCTGGTTATTCTCCCCTTATATCAACAATTAACCAGCCAGTTAAGCATTGCTTATAGTTGGTTAATATAGACCCATCTGGATATAGACGCTATAAGTAGCGCGATTCTTGATGACCCCTGAGAATGAACGAACGCAAATGTCTACCACGTTTGCAGCTGATCTCTCTCTGTGCCGGCCGTTTGGTGCATCCATTGGAGGTAGCAAACACTGAGGGCTTTGCGGCTAGTCCTTGTCCTTATTCTATGCATTCTGCAGCCAAAGAATAGTATAATCATGGCCACAGCAAATCGGGGATGAATGTCATCTTTAACCGCCACACAGGTGCAGCACATTTCCTGTGATTTCTTCATGTGGAGATTGGCACCCCACATGAAAAATGCTAAGTCCGTCTGTCACCTCTTGGAATGGCCGGTTCATAGGTTTCCCGCTTCATGGCTGATGACAAATTACAACAAACCACATGGTAAAACAATGATGGATAATTGAAAGGGTTGATCGTTATTTACCATACACCCGGCTAAGAAATTCAAACAAAAAATAGCAAATGTAAAATCCCACAATATTCTAAAAACATACTGGTTGATGGACCCCTGTTAAAGATATTGGTCAACCAACCGTGGTTAATATCGGAGAACATGGAAACATGTTATGAAAAATAACCAACAAGTTAGATTATGTTTCACAACAAGTTGGCATTTATAGATTTATCTAGTCTGTAAATATAGATATATATATATACAGATATCGTCATCATCATCATCATCATCATCATCATCATCATCATCGTCATCATCATCATCATCATCATCATCAACATCCACCAGCTATCGGCTTCTACCACGTTGACTTTCCGCGCGCCTGGTCGCTTGGCACTTCTCCAGGTCCATGCCTGCAGGTGAGCGACTCTGCAAAAATGACTCTCATCAACAAATGAATCAGTAGCAACATGCAACCAATCAACCGACCAAGCAGGATCATCAGGATAGCCAGTGAGCAACCGCCAGCTGGCTCATGACAAACCGAAGGTCGGATACAATCTTTCAAGTGATGCTTCCAAGTGTACCCACACTCCAAGGGCACTGGAATTTGGAGACCCCTAGATAGCTCCGAAGACATAGGTGGAACTGAAGCAGCATGCTTCATCTTCTCGCCCAGTCTACCCGCATTATCCCTGATCGTGGCGCGACCTGTATACATGGGTATATCATCAGTATTAAAAACACATATCCCAAAATTGAAGTTTATAAATACATTTTGGAGCTATATATAATATATACTGTATATACTATATACCATTTACTGGACAGCTTCACATCAGTAGTCTCCAAAAGGATCACCGGAAGGACTGGAGTTGCCTGACGTCAGTGATGCGGCCTCCAGGGCCTTCGCGATTCCTGAGCTCAGATGTGTGGGTCCGGCGATAACTTGTACTGATCATGGCATAGGCCACCACATGCCACCACCATCCACCACAAATCAGGGATACCTTGTGATGGCTGTGAACACTGCAGACCTTGGAGCCTTGTCTTTGCAACTCCTCTGTATCGAAATAGCAAATCGAACATTGATTGCACTTCTTCAGTGGCATTGTGCACCAGTCAAAGTCATCAAAGAAAAAAAACGTCGGGATAAGCTGGGATTGACTTTGCCCGTCTTCCTGACATTTATGCGCATTTATGATGCCCCCACCTGTTTCTGTTTGAAGAGGGATCCTGTTGGCAAGTTGAAACGATTCTGGCCGAAACTAGCTGTTTCCAGCAGGATTCTGGTCGGACGGTACCCCCACAAATTTAGAATCACATCATCCATGGACCCAACTCCCCCAAGTATGAGTCACAGATTTGTGATATTGTCTGATACTGTACACCCTGGAAGACAAACTCGGACCCGTGAAATCAATAGCACCTGCGCAACGAACTGCCGACGGAACCTGGACCTTTTTCATTGCCCAGTTGGGCGGCACCCCCGTTAGCTAAGCAACCAAACAAGCAACTCACGGACATTTCCATCCGTCCTGAAGCTCTGGCCAAATCTGCTACTGCATCATGCGCAACTCACTGACAAGTTCCCCGCGGTCAACGTTCTGAGACTGTTTGGCAGCGTCACTCGCTCCAAACTCTGGTTGAAATCATCTCCAAAAGTCAGATTCTGAAGATTGCTTGGCAGCGTCACTCGCTCCAAACTCTGGTTGAAATCGTCTCCAAAAGTCAGAATCTGAAGATTGCTTGGCAGCGTCACTCGCTCCAAACTCTGGTTGAAATCGTTTCCAAACGTCAGATTCTGAAGATTGCTTGGCAGAATCACTACCGACAAGCTCTGGTTGAACCGATGTCCGAAGGTCAGAGTTTGAAGATTGCTTGGTAGCATCACTCGGTCCAAACTCTGGTTGAAACAAACTCCAAAGGTCAGATTTTGAAGATTGCTCGGCAACATCACTCGCTCCAAACTCTGGTTGAAACTAACTCCAAAGGTCAGATTTTGAAGATTGCTTGGAAGAGTCACTCTCTCCAAACTCTGGTCAAAACTATATCCAAAAGTCAGATTCTGAAGATTGCTTGGCAGCATCACTCGCTCCAAACTCTGGTTGAACCTCTCTCCAAAAATTAGATTCTGAAGATTGCTTGGCAGGACCATGGGCTCCAAGCTCTGGTTACTCTGGTTCAAATTGCATCGAAAAGTCAGACATTTAAGATTGCTTGGCAAAGGCACTCGCTCAACACTCTGGTTGAACCTCTCACCAAAAGTTAGATTCTGAAGATTGCTTGGCAGCGTCACTCGCTCCAAACTCTGATTGAATTTCATTCCAAAAGCCACAGATTTAAGCTTGCTGGGCAACATCACTCCCTCCAAACTCTGGTTGAAATCGTTTCCAAAAGTCAGATTCTGAAGATTGCTTGGCAGCGTCACTCGCTCCAAACTCTGGTTGAATTTGAATCCAAAAGTCAGATTCTGAAGATTGCTTGGCAGCGTCACTCGGTCCAAACTCTGGTTGAATTTAAATCCAAAAGTCAGATTCTGAAGCTTGCTTGGCAACATCACTCGCTCCAAACTCTGGTTGAAATCGTGTCCAAAAGCCAGATTCTGAAGATTGCTTGGCAGCGTCACTCGCTCCAAACCCTGGTTGAATGCAAATCCAAAAGTCAGATTCTGAAGATTGCTTGGCAGCATCACTCGCTCCAAACTTTGGTCAAAATTATATCCAAAAGTCAGATTCTGAAGCTTGCTTGGCAGCGTCACTCGCTCAAAACTCTGATCAAAATTCACTCCAAGAGTTAGATTCTGGAGATTACTTGGCAGCGTCACTCGCTCCAAACTCTGGTTGAAATTGTTTCCAAAGGTCAGATTCTGAAGATTGCTGGGCAGCATCACTCGCTCGAAACTGCGGTTAAAATCGTTTCCAAAAGTCAGAGTCTGAAGATTGCTTGGCAGCGTCACTCGATCCAAACTCTGGTTGAATTTAAATCCAAAAGTAAGATTCTGAAGATTGCTTGGCAGCGTCACTCGCTCCAAACTCTGGTCAAAATTAAATCCAAAAGTCAAATTCTGAAGCTTGCTTGGCAACGTCACTCGCTCAAAACTCTGGTTGAACCTCTCTGAAAGAGTTAGATTCTGAAGATTGCTTGGCAGCGTCACTCGCTCCAAACTCTGGTCAAAATGAAAACCAAGAGTCAGAGTCTGAAGATTGCTTGGCAGCATCACTCGCTCCAAACTCTGGTTGAAATCATTTCCAAAGATTAAACTGTGAAGATTGTTTGGCAGAGTCACTCGCTCCAAACTTTGGTCCACCTCATTCTGAAAGCTCAAACTCTGCAAGGTTTCGGGTAAATGCTGCAAATAGACGCCATGTGATGCACCGTGTATCCTTGTCACGCCTTCCAACTCTGCCCCATCATCAGAAGTGATGCAGCCTTGGCTACAACTTAGAGCATCAACCAAATTTGTCGGCACACACGTGCAGGAAAGGATTGCGTTGCTGCCTGCAATACCCTGCTCTTGCAAAGTTTGGCTAAGCACGAGCTTTGATTCCTTGTGATACAAGGCGTGTTGTGCACCTGCTTTGCATGGCAGTTGCTCTATAACCATCCGGCGGACCTCCCATCCAAGCGTGGAACGTGCGACGTTCAATGTCAGGCCTTCACCCGTCAAAAGGACCACCTGGAGGGCCACAAGCTCGCTTTCTGCAGCTTCAGCATTGCCATGATCCGACCATTTCCGCTTCATGGTGTTGCGCAGTTTCAATGGCTCAAACTCATTTGTTTTGTAATCCTTTTCAATCCCAGTCATGTGGATGAAAACTGGACATGTCCTTTGGTCTTGCTAGTGTTTGGCTAATGCTTCTGGATTCCTGGTACAAAATACCTAGCCAAAGAACCAGCCAGCTGGCACATGACTGAGCCAACAAGCCATTGATTCTGGATGTACCCCTCGAAAAATTTGGTGCCTGTCAGGTGAATTCTTCATCTAAACCTTTGTCAAATCTATATTTTTTGAAGGCTTGAGCTCTCAACCCCGTTCCGCAAGGAAAAAACAACTGAACCAACTGGTGACCAAAAGAAGTCAAGGCTGGGCACAGGCAAACCGTGGTGCTGGCGACTTGAAACAACAAAACACATTGCATCCTTTGCTTTCGAAGAGTTCTCTTGTAAACCAATCTGGTCAATATCTCGTCCATTTGCAATCGTCCGCACTATTTGGGAATATCTGTACTACATGTAGTGAACAACAAGTACTGCCAACTCTGCCGCTCTGCCAATCACAACGATGGACCGACCCCGAACCAGGGATAGTTCAGGATTGAGATCTTGGAAGTGTGGTTGTACCCCCACTTGTGGTGCTGCATAACAACGTTCGCTATATGAGTCAATGATACCATGGCGTGTCTTCACAAAGTATTGTCTTATTCCAGCGAAACCATCTGATGGCTTTGAGCAAATTCAACATAAAACAATGAACCCTTCTAAATCGTTGCTGTCATTGATTTGAATCATTAACCCTTATGCCTTATATCAACCCTTGCTAGCCATCATAAACGCACCCGGTCATTCAGCATCCACCGCTGGATGCGTAGCCCAGCAACATGGATAAGTCCAGCTCCCGGAGCTTCAGCATGCGTTTGCCGCCCTTGGGCCCCAAAGCCCTCAACACCTCGAGGAAAGGCTGGTTCAAAGGTCTAATAACAGTTGGTCAATGATGGTGAATGATAGGGGTGAATCATGCTGCATGATGGTCAAAAATATCAGTGGTTCACAACATTGGTTCATGATATCTTTTTCTAATACTGGTTCATACTGGCCTTTGTGGTGGGAAAGTACGTAAATGGTGTATTCCACTAATAGTAGTAGTGGTTGCTATTCCGAACAATAATAATGATGAATACTCACGACTACTAATAATCCACTCATAGTACGGACATGTACTGAATATTGATGGGTAATAGGGGTAAGTAATATTGGTTCATGCTGTGAAATAGTGGTAAACAAATTGGTTAATCATGGATATAGATAATGGTCAAGAAGTTTCAACGAAACATACAATTTTGAAGCCTGCCTTCCTGTGACCTATGCAGGCGGTGGCCATAGCCGCTCGAAATCATCCTCGACTGTGATGGTCCTATCGGCATCTAAATTCTACCACCGATGTTCGGAGGCAAGAAAACCTTGGAATTTACCCTGCAGCTCTCCGATTTTTACTGGATGCCCAACGTTGTCTCCATTGCTCTTCAACGTGTTACCTCCCCAGAACAATGATGACACCAATCATGGCAAATGAAAACCTGTCGGGACTATTTGACCTATCATAGTATAGCTGTGTATAGCTACCAATCATGGCATCTTTGGTCAGCTATAACATCACAGGTATAGCCTATGTCGCCGGTAAAGTATAGCTGTTGTTGGCGATCTTCACTATGTCCGCACATGGTGGTTTCTCAAAATAGGGGTACCCCCAGATCATCCAATAGCAATCATTCATTGGCAATAAACCAAACATTTTTGGGGTCCCCCTATTTTGAGAAACCACTTTTGGCCATCATTAACCATCGAAAAACCCAAAAATTCCCCATTGAAAACCATAGTTAACCATAGAAAATCCCCATTGATGTCCGCTATCTTTGCAGCGAACCTGCAACAACCTCAGCCGTCGCTCAGCTCTTCACATCGCGCAGCAGACGCGTCGTGCCCCATATGCTCAGCACCTGCGCCAGCGGTCAGTTGAATCGTTCCCAGCATACAACCAGAACCACTGCAACGACGGAAAACGTCGCTGGAATCACTCTATGAATAGTAAAACATATCATTTCATCTACGAATCAACTAAAGTATTAGTACATTTCCAGCCAGTGCATTTGTGTTTGTGAATATTGTATGTACTCAAATATATGAGCATTTTCAGCATGGAGATGATATGTCATGGAGATAATATATCATACATGATACAGTAGTATGATATAAAGTATATGATAGTATATGATAGGATAAAATAGTATGTGATGGTATCGAATTATTATGCGACAATATATGATAGTATACGATATTTGTGATGGTATCTGATCGTATATGATCGTATATGATTGTTTTTGCTAGTATATGATTGTTTCTGCTAGTATATGATAATTACGTAGTATATGGTACGAGTAGTAGTTGGAGCACGGCTCATAAAACGCCGTGGTGTTTTCTTCATTTTTTGCATTTTTCCTACTGCATCCGTCACCACTGCATGCATGTCCCGATCCTAATAACGTTCGGTTTCTACTGCATCCGTCACCGCTGCATGCATGTCCCAATCCTAATAACGTTCGGTTCCTACTGCATCCGTCACCACTGCATGCATGTCCCAACCCTAATAACGTTCGGTTCCTACTGCGTCCGTCACCACTGCATGCATGTCCCAGCCCTAAAAACGTTCGGTTCCTACTGCATCCGTCACCACTGCATGCAAGTGCATGCTTGGGCTTGGCGGCAAAATTTGCCAGAGCTTTCAAGTGTGAAGCTCTTGACTCCCTTGATGAAAATTTGGTGAGCTGGCACTAGTTGACTCGGATTTTCAGAGCACGGAAAAAAGGACTTTTTTGTGCACTGTCATGGGAGACATGTTGAAACACAGTGGAATTCCGTGTTCAGAATGACAAAGACATGTAGCCGTCAGGTCACGTTCCTACACGGCGCAATATGAACCGTGAACCCAGTTATATACATATGAGAGTACATATATGGTGATTTTATGTGATATGTGTGGGGCTATAAAAAAAAGTAGCAAAGTAGGATACCATCCTCTGGCCACTGCTGATCTTGCAAACCTGAACCTCCAAGCACTCCAAGCACTCCCGGGGCCACCTCCAGGTCTTTGCTCGGCAACCTCGCCACCAAAGCAGCCGACCTGTGATGCAACCGCTGTGTTGCAAGCAACCAACGATGCATAACAATGATCGCGCAGCATGTGCTTGGAAACGGTTGGATACAGAATATACAGAATAAACAGGATCTGAATACAACAACAACAAAAACAAAAAACCACACTACTGTAACAACCACACTAACAACATCAACAGCATCAACAACAGCAGCAGCAGCAAAAAAAATGATGCTTTCTATTAATGATGATGTATTTGTATTTGCTGGGTTAGAGCACCAACAATAACCAAACATCAACGGAGTATTGTGTCCTACGGTAATTCTTGGTTATTTGTCGACTTCTATCATCACAGAGATATTGGACCGGTTGTTTTATTTTCAGATCTAAAAAAGCAACACATAAACATAACAATCTCAAGTATATGACAAATAGAGGCAAACTATTTTCAACAAGACTAGTATCAACACCAGTGGTATTCAGTGAATATGTCTATGGAATGATTGTTGCATACACAATAAACAACCGCACGTGTATACAACTCCGGCTGTGGGGCTGACACCATCGCTGTGATGTAGGAGGTCGCAACGATGTTGGACACTGCGCTGCTGATGTTGGAATGCGCATGGAATGCGACTGAACCGATCCAGCACAAGCTTCCAGTTGATATGAGGTCGATTTCGATTTTGTTTGGCTTAAGATATCTGAAATTTGGTGAGTTTATCATTCACTGTTTTCCAGGTTTGGATATTATGTTTGATGTGCAGTCTCGTTTTTCAGGGGTTGAATCAATTTCCGGATCCTATATATGACCCTCCAAATACTGCCCATGATTCTGATCATTTTGGAAGCGGCTCATATCATGGTGGCTGATGCCCAACTTTCCGGACAGTTAATTGCTTGTAGTTTCAAGCATTGCATTGGCAACTGGAAGAGCATGCAATTGGCCAAGCAATGGAAATGCAAGAGAGGATCAAACAATAACGATGTATACAAGTGTATGCAGATACATCAAGCTGAAGTCCAGCTTGGCATGCTTCAAAGAGGCAAACCATTTGTTGGGAACGGTGTTAGATTTCAATGATTTGACATCTGCAACTCCAGCCGTAGAAAGCCAAGTTAAAAAGACTTGAACAGGAGAGTGCAGTCATATGGATTGCATGTTCAGCCGTTGCTTTGGCCCCTCCTGGTCTATTGACCTATCTTTATCACAAGAGAACTGTTTCTTCTTCTTCTCCTTCTCCTTCTTCAATCCGCCTCCTGTTCATGTCAAGAATACTAAGTGGCGCAGTACCAGTATACCAACTACCATTGCCATCGCTTAGCCTAGCATTCAAAACTTGTTTCTGAGTGGCATCGCTGCACATGTCTCTGGGGCACCACGCACAGCTTCATTGTATTGCATCGATCCCAAGTGTAGCCACAGCTTCTGTAAAGCTCCTGGCTTAGTTGTCCTTGTTCACGGGTGGCTTCTCAAAATAGGGTCACCCCAAAATAATCCGGTTATCGTCATTTACACAAAACATCACAAAACCATGTATTTTGGGGGGTTTTCAATTTTAAGAAACCGCCAGATGTAGATAGCGCAGTCCTATATGAGGAATGCAATTTGAAGCCAACCATCACATTGCATCTGATCACGATCAATCACTTAAAGATGCTAAGAGGATATCCCATGTCACGGCTAGCAATAATCCGGGTCTCAGTCGCTTTCACTGACTTCCACTTGTGGTGTCCATAAATGTGTGATACTCCCCACTCCTCCATCATTGCCACAACAACGTTTATCATTGAAGCACACCATGGCGCCATATATCCAACAGGAAATTGATCTTTCAACTCTCGAGCTCCAAGGCATCAGTGATGTAGCGATTGATATTGGTCAAAACTGGTACTGTTGTGATAATCATCCATGTTGAGCATGAGGAATAATTGCTTCATCCATGAGGAATACTCACCAAAAGCATCATACTCGTTGTCTACAGTGATGGCACCCCAATGAAGTTTCATGGAACCGCGCTGGTGGACTTTTTGTGCGCAGCCCTGACCATTTTTCCGTGTTCTTGTAGTGCTGACCATGAATCGCTAGAACTTCCAACTGGATGATTTTGCAGTACCCGTATGTACTTGTACATATACCAAACATGCTGAGTGCTTGGGATGGCTGTTTGGATGGTTGGGTCCAGTGTACACACACTGGAATCCGAAACTTGTGGTCCCCAGTGGTGTCCTAGCTGAGCAAGGGCTCCAAGCAAGGCCACCTGGCGTTGAGGGAAACTGGCATTCAGTGGGAACCGATTGGCGTTCATTAGTGGGCTGGTACTATTGGGGAAACTTGGTAACACTCATGGGTACTCATGGAGTATCAAGAACAAGCAAAAGGGCAACGGTAGGAACACAACCACACCCCCTTGATCCCAAGCTCAGAAGTCACAATGATTTTCCAGACGTGAATGTACATTCATGGATTCCCTGAACAATCCATGAAAGTCACTATCTCATCGGGACAATCCAAGCGAACGTCAAGTTTCGAAACCTGCAGATCACGCTTGTAACAAAAGCGACCAGCCAACCTCTCGACCTTTCAACTACTGGATGCGTCCGTGTACAGCCAGCGGGCTACCGGGATCTACCGGGGATGTACACGAACTTATGCTACGGTGCTCCTCATATCTCCTGAGACATTGCATCCTGCGCCTCCAAACAAAGGTGGTCGGTGGCCACGTACAATTCGCGCAAGGTCGTCAAGCTCCCCACCTCGCAAACTCATGCAAACTCTGCATCTTTGCAGCTTTTTTTGTAGTGAAACCAATGGCTTTACCATGGCCAGTAGTTTATAATAGTGGTACAGTCAAATGGTAGTTACCAATTGGCTTTTCAGTGAAACTTTTCATGGTAGTCCAGTAGTTCATGTTTCTCACCCGGCCCTTATCCGGAGTGTTTTCTGGCTTTAGAAACATATGAAGGTGCGGAAAGCACCAAATTTACGACCCATCCACTTTGATATGTGTTGGCAAGACTGCCTCTCCCAGGAATCAACACATTGCAAAGGTGGAACAGCAGCATTCAGCCACATGACCTAGCGTTTGAATGCGTTTGATGGTCTCGGGGATTTCGTTGGAGCTGCTTGGATGAGAGGCTACCTGGTCAGTTTGCAGTTATATATGCAGTACCCGTTGCGTACTTGTCGCGTCTACATTGGTAGATCCATTCATCGACTATCGCCATCCACACGAGATACACGAGTATATATATATATATATGTACAAAATATATGTACCCGTATACATCCGTACATGCTGGCCAACAGATGACTAAAAACAAGCTTTAATACCGACTCATGCTGGGAAAATATATCAATCATGACCCGTACATAAATGCAAAAGTGCGTCACGCTGGTTCGGAACACCTTGACCCACCATTCCGAATCAAAGTCGCCCTATGGCCGAGGAGACACCAATCATCTATGCTTGTCCCTGCGATCCCCAATAGAATCTTGAAAGTAAGTGAAATAGCATACAATCTGTTTGGGCTCCGCAAAAGGTTTACATATATATAGTTATACTATTAGAATATATATATATATATATTTATTCATTTATGTAAATATATATATATATATATGTATGCATGCATAAATACATGGACATCTTTGACTGCAAATGGATCACAGTGTTGGCGATTCTTCTGTGACTTTCCCAGCTGCCAGCGGCCTCTTGCAGACAATTGGGTGCGCTGAGCTTCCCTTGTCGGCTATCTTCAAAGCTGATGGCAATGGACAGGCGCCGAACCACCTGGAGCTCCAGATTTCAGGTCTATTGATCATGATCATGTAATGGCGGTTCTGCAATGATAATGACAGCGGTAAGTAACTATTTTTCATCCAAAATAGTTATTCAAAGGACAACCACATGTTTGTTGAATGCTCCAGTAAGAGGAGGACAAGCACCCATCATACTTGATGATAAGAGATTTGGGTTTAAGGTGTTTGGGTTTGGGTGCAGTGGTTTCACCAAATGTTTCTGAGGTACTCACAGATGGGAGTGCTAGGACACCTGCTAGTGCTTGATGATAAAGGTAGTCCAATCAGCCACCCCCTGCAAAACAGTATGTTTGTTAACAACATCAATCAACATTTTAGCATTTTCATCTAGATACGTTTTCATACACATAGATACAAATACGCAAGAGATACGCAAGACGTCATCATACATGATATCCGCAAGACATAACACGTCGGCCGCTTACAATTCACTGACACACCACAGGGTCTCGCGTAGACTTCCACAATGGCTACATGAATGATAGATTTCATGGTCGATAATGGTCCACCTCGGTTTATGATGGTTCAACATAGCTATAAATTAAGGCATTTGAGTCATGGTGACTCATTGGGATGTAGCTGTTGATTTCATCGATTTCCTGGGATGCACACTCTGGTGCACAGGGGGGCCACAGGGCTATCATGGGACATTGGCTGATGCATGGAAACACTTATCTGCGTACATTTCTGAAGACATGCTAGTTGCACATGTAAGGTATATATACATATACATATATATATAATACATATACCATATATACGGACAAATGTGTATATACATTTCAATGCATAGGAACATGTCAAATCTTTCAGGTTCTTTTCAGAGTGAGCTAAGGTGACCGATCTGATGGAGCACAAGATCATCAAAGAAACTATCTGAGACACAAGAGTATTCAGTGCGGGTATCATTCTTCTTTGAAAACATATATGTAAATGTAAATATCTATGTATATATATATATTTAGATATATAGACGTATGTGTACATATACACCTATATATTACTAAAATCATTTGGCAAAACTAGATATGAACACTAGTGAGGTATCAACATCATACTTATCTTCTTGCACTTAGCACCTATGACACAGAATAGCGAACCCTTCACATCCAACAGGCGCATCCACCAGCCCAAGCCGCCCATCCCAAGCGCAGACCTTCATCTCTGGGAAGATTTTCGTGAGCATCCCAGTGAGTTCCTGAGTAACAACCTCTCCCGCAGAAAGACCTACATGATCTAAGTCTTAAAATCCATAAGGCTATGGGTCAACATTAACCAACCAATAATGGAGGTCAATAATAGGGAAAACAATGATCCATTGACCCACTGCCATTTGATTTTTGTGTGTGGAACTTGAAGAGAGCTTGGAAGCATCAGTCTTGGTGTGTAGGTAGCGATACATGTTGCCATTTGAGAATCAACTGCACAAACAATTCCACAAAGGAGGCTGACCGATGCTTGGCTGACCGATGCTTGTCCATTCATCGCCAGAGCACATCAGCTTCAATCCACCTGGCATCTTCCTCTGCCAAAGATCCTAGGATGAAACTTCGGCATCAGGACTTGCCAGGAAAAAGATTGGCCCAAGGACTCCTCTAGGCATTTCCTGTGAAAGGTTTCACCATCCAGTTGTTGCTGATGAACCAGGTCTGGTTTCTCTCCAAAAGTGGCTGATCCACATGTTCAAACGCCCCTTGGAATTGCGGAGGTCAAATTCACAGTGAAGGACTGGTATGCCTTGTACGGCCTTGCTAGCAACGTATGGTTCTTGTGCATACCAAATGCTGGTTGCTCTAGCTTGGAGCTATGCGGATGATCACAAGGATCAAACGGTGCATGATTTTGTGTGCGTGTGTCATTAAGAATCAACTGTACATAGCATACTTGAATCACGATTCTGATGCTAGGTCACCTGCTGGATTACTGACAGGAAAAAATATGCACAATTGGTTGGTTGTCAAAATGGACTACTGTATGCACCTGCAAGGCTCGTAGAGTGTCATTGCAAGCCGAATCAACCAGCATGGCTGCTCATTAGTCCAAAGGCTTGACTCTTCAACGAATACCATTCCATCATTAACCAGTATTCTCTATAAACCTATGTATATTTATATTACATATATATATATGTAAATATAAACAAATACAAAAATATATATATATAAATACATGTGTATAAATATACATATATATACATATATATACATATATATATATATAAATACATATATATATATATATATACATATGGTGAGTCAGGTCATATGTAATGATATAATGATATGTCATGATCCCACATGATCATAACACCACAGTTATCCATGTGTGACCCCATGATCGTATGGGAATCCATAGTTATCCCAACGATAGATTCCGTGAAAAAAATACACGGATTCCCATAATATTTCCATATGTATCTTCAGATCCGAGCCATCCTTCTGACTTTAGTTCGATCATACTTCTGACTTTCAGCCAATAAATTACTTTGAATTGTGAATCACCATAGTTGGATCCCAGCCATACTTCCAAACTGAATCGGTTTGGTGACGCTGTGAAACTAGTTGTCCAACTTTAGCTATCATACTTCTGACTTCCAGCATCTTCCAGCCATAAATTTCGTGGTCCATAGCATTCCATAGTTGGCTGTGGGTCAGTTCACCCTGTACCCCTGGTTCCCCTATCATTAACTTTTCGTTTTCCCCTATGAAATTGTTGGTAAATCATCCATTAGTTGGTTCTTATTCCCCTATAATTGTTGGTAAATCATATCAGTACCTAGTTGGTCGTTATTAATTCCCCGCAATTAGTTGGTTGTTCTTCCCCATTAGTTATTAGCCAAGGTTGATTAAAGGCTTGACCCATAGCCAGTTGTCCCCCTGCGGGCGAACGCTTCCCTAAGCTCGCTCGCGCCCAGCATCGACAGAGACCTCCTCGCAGACCGGAGCTCCCGAGCTGCAACGTGTTGGCCAAGTCCAAGGTCACCAGACGCTCCCACCAGACGTATCCACCTGGCACGCCCACACCACCCGGGTGCTGAAAACGCCGACGGTAAGAACCAAGAAGCACGGCAAGCTCGAGACACATATCCCAATGAATCAAAGTCCAAACCCTTTCAAGCCAAGTTACTTTGGTTGGCAAAGAAAAGTTTCCCGTCATGATTTGCGATGACGTGCTACATACCTGGTGATGCAATTTCACCTAACAAACCACCCGCTCAACCACTGCGTTTTCACCACATGCTGAAATCATATCAAGTAAGGCTTCAAAACATAGTCCAACTAACTTTCCTTCATGCTTTCCGATCACCCTGTCATTACCAGATAATGATACAAAACCCAAATACTAAGGGTTAAGTTAAATTATCTTCCCAAGTATCCCAAGATACTCAGCTTCAAACCCTGGCAGCCATGGCATTTCGCATCAACGCCTTGCAGCAACGGCTGCAGCTGTCGACAGTGCAGCGCGTGGCATTGCACTCGCCCAGTCTGCGGTTGTCGACCCAGCTCTCTCAGAGACCTGGCGCGATCCGAGGAATCATCGTGTGCGCTTGGTGGTTGAACCAACCTGGAGGAATCATAACTAACCACTATTGGTCCGTGGGGATGTGACGTCTTAAACATGATAACACGTTGCAACCATAGAATGGTAATGAATGGCATACAAAGGGGGAAAAAAAACACTTTGAACAATTGAAAACATAGACAAATGATGACAAATGGTGCCTTGGATGTGACGTCATGTGACGTCTTAAACCGTGGAGTTTGCCAAAAGCTCCGCCATTTTCGAAGTCCACCACGCTGATGGTTCCGCAGAGACCCTCCCCCTGGCCTAGCACAACACCGCACGCGACCCGCTTCGGCATTGGGCAGAACTTCCACCAACGGCTCGACCGAGCTCAGGCGTTCCATCGCTGGCCATGGAATTGCGGAGCAACTGCTGTCGCTACTCTCTTTCTGCGGTGGTTTTTATGTTTTTCTCATGTTTTTGCTGCATTCTTTTGTTGTTGTTGTTGTTGTTGTTGTTGCTGTGGTTGTTGTTGTGTGTTGTGTTGCTTCATGTTGCTACATCCACAATTGTTGCTTCGGGATGCTTGGGACAGTAATGGGATATCTGGTGCTTATTGGCGTCCCAAAACGACCACCTCTGCAATGAACCGCCCCACCCTCAGCACTGGAAACACACCGACTTATATATATATATATATATTATGTATAAATACATATAAATACCGTATTTATATATAGACACACACACACATTCGGGTACGGTTGCAGCGGCTTACAGACTCAAACTGTGGAGCTGGTCTGGGCATCTGCAGAAATTCAACCACTGTCTGCTCACTTCCTGGAGGTGACATCCACATGTCACTGGAGCCAAGATATGCTGGAGAAGTCTGGCCAGAATCTTGGATTGTTTCAGTCCTTCTTGCGGAGCCAAACCCACTATCTCTTTTAGTGCTATACGATACGCGACTGCAGGGTAAAGAGATTGTCAACATCCAAGCACTAGAACTTTCAATCTTAGCTGTAGTCGGTTGCCTGACATTCACCAAGCATTCACCCGAAACAAGTCCGGCTACTAGAACTGCCATATTAAATCCCATCAGCTGCAGCAACTCCATGACTTCTAGTAACCAATCTGGCTGACCAATATGTGGGGATGTTTTAAGAACTCACAGAAAACTTCTTGGTTGAGATTGCTTGGGATGTAACAAATTCCGCGCCATCAGAATTGCTGGACTGTGACTCGACACCGGACCATTACATGAGGTGGAGATGCTCGGTCACCACTTCACCTCCCTTGAAGGCCAAAACAACTGTAGCTACCGGCGGTTTCTGCTTGCTCGGTCTGCTATGCATATGTGATGTGTGCACATGCACACACCCACATACATATGGAATCATGCAATATCATTCAGGTACAAAGGTATGTCCTTAAGCCATGGTAATACTGTACCCCCAACCTCTCAAATCTAGGTTCCTATTGAAGTAAGGAAAGACCCATTGGGGTACCCCACACCAGACCTGAAGGCAGAAACGAAGGAGAAAACATCAGTTTCGGTTGCCACTTGTGGAAGAACACATGGCACCGAAGCAACGAAAGCTCCCAGGTTTCTCATGATTTCTTTCTGTGCCGCCTTTCCTACCCAGTAGGAACCAAACTATGCTTACCATCTGCAAGAGAACCATCTACCATCTGCTGAGCACCATGGCCCATTGGCTCCGTGCCTCGACGGCTTTCCGCTTCATGGGCACGTAGGGCGCTCCCAGGAAGCGCCGCAGCTTGGGAATGGCGAACGGTAACTCGGCCCAGGGCGGCTGCGAGCGTCCATCCCACCCCAAGCTGCAGCCGGTGAAGTTCGGCTCACCACGGGTCATTAACAGGGTTTCCTTGCTGAGTATCAGATGTTTGGATGGTTTTCATATGTTTTCATGGCTTGAAATGGTGGTAAAATCATGATCCAGCACAACCTAAGCATCATTGACATGCCTGAATCAAGTGATTCTATGGAAATGTGCCAAAAACTCGGTGATACCAGCTTCCTGCTATAGATGCTGGTAGGAATGCTAGATTCTGATGTAGCAGGGGATGTTGACATGTATCAACGACGATAAGGGCCTTCTTACTAGCCATCTTTTGAGTCAGTTTGGGCTGGACGCCCTTCCGCCATCTAGATCTGTATGCAGAATCAACAACATGCAAGCTGGATCAAGCTGGCTCATCTTTACATCAATCTGTGAAAGCACGACAATCCCTTCCTGGGTGGACTGGGAGAAAGGCAACTGAGTAGGAAAACATCACTGCTGCTCACCTCAAACATATGGCACAAGGTTTCCGATGGACACTGGGTGCTGTTGCCAATGTTGTTGCTTATATATGGAGGTGTCACGTGTCCACAAATGAGGTTCCACCATGTTCGACCACAACTCATGTTTCTTTACAGCGACGCTCCACTTCCCATCAAACATGAATTATGTCTGCTTACTCCGTTCTCAAGACTTGGATGGTCCCCCATACACTTCCATTGGTTTGATCACTGCACACGAATTGTCAAGAGCCCTTGTTGCAAGCTTTACATTGCTATTTATCACGCTGTATCAAGTCGGGTAGCTTCAAATGCTCACGGTACTCTTTGCGATTCAACACTAGCGTCTGAGGATGTATCCTGATCATCTGAACGCATCCGCTAACAACATCCACATGTTTTTTTGATGCAGCATCTGGCAATACAATCAATCTCACCTGCAAAATAGTTCACACTCGTGTTTTAGCGCATTGATTCCTATTCTGCTTCGAAAAAAGCAAGACGCTAATGACCCAGTCATCTTAGCCAGCTGCAGTTCCCAAATTAGCCACTCGCTGACCAAAACTCATGGTTAGTAATGATCAATAATCAACAATAGTACTAGTTAATGCTGACAAATATGACGATGGTTCGGTACCAGCGATACCGTGGAGATCCATCGTGACGAAGAACATCCCCTGTGATTCCAATCAGCATTGCTTTATGATTTTGACCATGGCAACCAGTGTTGCAAGAAAATTCATTGGCATATACCCTTTTAACGATAAATCCATGTCAATCCAAGATTTCACATTACCAAGGTTTTACCACGGCTTATCTACCATTTTAAGGATCGATTCCATTGTCTTAATGGTGGTGGAATCCCAGGGCATCCGTTCCTATTTTTTCACGTCAAGGCTCTGCCAAGGCATTGAAGATCACCAAAAAGCTGGTTGCTCCTTCCCCGATTGCGCGGCAGTTCAGGTTTGATTAGCTTCGTGCAGGGTACCTGGAAGTCTGATGTATATATATATATATAAATAGATACACATTCAAAACAATTATATCCCTGGAAGTCGGACAGTGTAATAGCTTACTAAAAACCATTAGAAACAACATTCATGGATGCGTGTTTCATGTGAAGAAAAAAATGGTTCCATTCTTCTAGGGCCGTCGTGACTTGACATCAATTCACTAGTCAGCTGTTCATCTCGACATCTCACTGGTGGAGTTGGCCGGATGGCCAGTGCCCAAGCAGCTGTTCTTGGCGGTTTAGGAGTTTAGCAAGTCAGCATGGAGGTACGGTGACACACCCACACACACACACACACACACATCAAGGGTCAAATTCTGAAGATGTACCCATCTTAGTCATACAAATCCGATAGTCATACATAGATGCATACACGTACCTGGCGATCACATGAAACACGTTTGTAATTCCTATGGATCTACAGTTTTATGTAGTTTCATGTATGGAACATATATGTAGATAATTGTAGATATGTGTATGTCTAATGCGAGTCCCCATACACGGGTCTTTCAATCATTTGCTCTCCAGGCCGCCCTGGCTCCTAGTAAGACTTTCTTCACCTTTGTTTCAGCCACCTGAACCTGTTGAGCGCAGGTGGGCGCTGTGGTGAAGCCTGAACTGGCAGGTGCTTCTCGCGGTTGGTCAATCGGTATTCCCAACATGGATGACTGCAACCCATTGCAATCTCCAACCGGCTTGCCGCTTAGGACAAAGAGATTGTCGTCAGGAACTGCGGTACAAGCCCCGGTGTACCCATAAATACCTTGTAGATTGCATATGACAATCTTTGATGTTCAGTGGCACCAAAATTCATGAGAAGCCCCAACTCATGAAACCGCTTGCAAACTCAATGGACCCACTGTGGCACTGTGGCAAAGTCAGTGAACCTGTTGAGACATCAGGGTCACATCTTGACCGACTGCCACGCTCTATCTCATGCACCATCAAATACCATCAAAACAAAACCTCTACATCCTACAGATTCCTATGATCTTCACTGCATTATTTGAGTCAAAGGCATGCTTGGAAACGTCCATCTGCTGTTCATAGCAATACTTCAAAGTCTCAACGGTTCCTGTGGTCGCCTGGAATCCCAACACGTTGAGTTTTTTCTTCTTCACCTGCATGCGACTCCGGGTCGCCTGGTGAGGCTTGATAGCCACAGGGGAGCCCCGCAGGTGTTTAACCAAGCAATATCCATCAACAACCTCCGGATACCAATGGTGTGTCAAACACTTTCAGTTGGTATTGTATCTGTGAATTTCCTCAATCTCTATGAAAACTACCACTTGCTACTTCAAATATGATCAATCATATTGCTGAATTATCATGTAGAAGTGTCAGCAATTGTATTAATTCATCAATATTTAAGTATCATAATGCAACAAGTTCAAGAGACAAATACCATTCTCACACCACAAACTGAGGAGTCTGGGCAAGACAACAAATGCACAAAGCCTTTCTCAAAACCACGGCTTTTCTCTGCAGCACCTGCCTCTGTCGTGTCGGGATTGGGCGTGGCCTCGGATGGCAGGAAAGTTTCCATCTCAATTCATACCTGCACTGCCATCAACCCCTATTCAGGCACTGCACTATCTGGAAGTGCCCACAACAAGGACCACATGTCGCCCAGTGCAGCGCCGCAGTGGTACAGAGCAAGTCTTTGGACATGTTTGGAACGCGCTAGGCTCAAATCTTGGCCAAGATGCTCCAGGAAACAACTTGTAAAAAAAGACTGTGCCCCCGGCCCCCAACTAACAACAGATGCTCTAACAAGCTGAGGTAGATGCTCGAACAACTTACATCACCCTGCAGTACCCCCAAGTAACCATAAAGCTGAGGAGTATGACCTTTGCGTATTAGTTGCGTAGGCCTATTTCCATGGTTCCGGACATCAACCAGTCCCCACCTCACTGGAGTCAGCCATGCTTACCTGCCCAGGTGGGTGGTGGTTGTGGGTTAGCCACAAGCCGCTTGGGCCACTTGGACCAACCACCGTGCATTATGTATGTGAATGTAAATGCATACCCAAATGGTCATTGTTGTTTTGACATGATTTCAGCTATGACAGCTATGAAATGGAGGGTAAACCATCGGACATCGAAAACATGCCGGTTTCCAACTAAGGGAGAACGGTCTATTTTGAGCAAAGAAAAATCGGAAAAAAAAGAAGACAAAGAAGAAGGAAAAAGAAGAAGAAGAAGAAGAAGAAAAAGAAGAAGAACAACAACAAAAACAACAACGACAACGCCAACTCGTCCCCAGCAAAATCAATGGTTGCAATGAGGTTTTCTGACATTGAAAGGCCACCGCTCACACTTCCCTCACAACGCAGATCCTTGGCAGTTGTGAGGAAGTTTCACCGTAAGAGAAACACACTGAATCAATATATACATGCGTGCACAATTACAATGTATTAAACATAAATGAAGTATATCAAAGATCAATACACATTCTTATATTTGTACATATCAATCAATCGCGAGACCATACCAAACAAAGCGCGCTGTGGGGGACAGTGACTGCACACTGATATATTAGAGACATTCCATGTCTGTAATATATTAATATATATATATATATATAGAAAACACCACTGCCAACATGTGGCTGTGATCATCGTCGGACACAAACATAGATGAATGGATTGGGGGCACACCCAACAGCCGATACCTAATCTGTGCAGCGCGCCAGGCCTTTCGTTGCAGCCGGATACCATGGATGCAAAAAGCTCAGCAGTCTGCTTCAGCAAGTGCTGGGAATGTGTCAGATTAGTTTGGCTCAGTGATAAGGCAGGATTAGTTGAAATGGCAGCACAATCCCAACCACACTGAATTTGTGTAGTTCTACCAGGGAAAAGATAGAAATGTGACCATGGAGATAAACCAACCAGTGGGACAAGTAGGACTCATGTTGGTAGGCTTCACGGCTAGTGCTGAGGATCACAAACAACTTCGGCCCACTAGGGACTGGCAGCTGCTGAAATGACTCAGTTCTTCCTTGGTCAGTGATATGCACAGAGGCTTTGTGTATCTGCAAAAGCAAAGGTGGCTTCATCTTCAGCTGGCATGAAACTCAATTTATATATACCCACTTCTTGAGGATGGTGAACCCACAAGCATTGAGTTCCACTGCCGGAAAAAGTGAGACCAGTCCAGGACGTGAGATGCGTGTCTTGTTCCAGCGTCTGCTTCATTTCTGGACGTATGGATTTGAGCAAAAACAGCTCCTACCAGGCAAAGGAACCTTTTTCGGTGTGGATCACTACCCTTTCCCCCTGGCTTCTGCTTGGATATTTGGACATGACCAGCTCGCCATGATGAAAGAATGGCATGCACAAAGGAAGCATTGACAGCCAAAGAGAAGGCCAAAGCTTCAGCAAATCCAACACCAGGCAGGACGACCAAGTTGATCTCCGCGATGTATCGCTGTAGATCTTCCTAGGGGGCCGGGTACATCCGGGTACCTTCCTGTCAGTCCCAACACAAGGGGTCAGAAGTGGTTGAAACATTTGGTTTAGAAACACATGCGGGAAGTTGAACAATTACAGGAAACCCAACAATAAGTCAATATGACTAGGTATCTGGTGAACCAGCAACACTTCAGAATGGTTTCAGATCCAGCAGTGGTTCATCACACATCGTGTACCCGCAGAGCTGCTGGCTGACTACGATCATTTTGGGGTGAACATGGCGGATAGATGCGGATAGACCATTTCAGCAGGCTGTTTGAACCTGTTGACATCCCATTACCCCACCCAAGTCTTCAGTTTTTCAGGGCTCTCCCTGAAGAAAATATCCAACATTCATTGACGTCCTTATGTTCCCCATAGTCGATTGCATCCCATCATCATCGTTGCACCTATTTCTTCAAAGTGCCCCTAGTATGATTCATCCACTAGCAATCTACATGAGACATCATGAGACAATGATCATGAATACTGGGCACAATCATCTTGCCAGCATTCTAGTGCATCTTCCCGAATCATGAATAACTGATGACGACTCCCACACTGTGAAGATGCCCCAGCACCGTTGACCATAGCTTGGGGCCAGGGGCGGCCAGGGGCGGCCAGGGGCGGCCAGGGGCGGCCAGGGGTCACGGTACCAGCTGTACCTCCCAACGAGTCACTGGTGTGGCAGCCGTGTCCATGAGGCGCAGCATGATCTCTACCTGGCCACGTCCAACAAGGGACCCACCGATCCAACAGGTCCACCAGGGAATGCGCCAAGCACAACCCTGGCTGAAGCACACAAGAGATGTTACTCAACTATGAACCGGACAACATATATGTCACTCAACTATGTGATATTGAAAAACTGTCCACTGACGACGAAACAAAGCTATCAGCGAGAAATCCGAGGACAAGAATTGACAACGAACTAGCAAAGGACCTTACGCACTTCTCAGTCTTCTCAAGTCCGTGGGGCTGAATGGTAGTTTTCCAATATATTAGTCATGTACATTAATAAACCAACAGTTCTTGGGGTCTCCTACTTTGAGAAGCCACCAATTAAGCTTGTTTTTTCATTGGTTGCGTCACAATTGTGCTCACCAATACTATCCTTGGAGGCCGGCGGCGAGTGGCCAAGCTATGCAGCCGAATCAACATCGCTTGCTGGGGCTTAGACAACCAAACTGGGCAGTCACATGTTACCCAAAAGCATGTAGGCAGTCTCAAGCTGTATTACCCAGAAAGCGGTGCCTCCCAGCACATATGTATGTAGATATCCAAGCATGCAAGCATTTTATTGCACCTTGTTTGTCTGTTTGTCGTAATTTGTCTCATTTTCTGTGTGTCTGTTTGCCTCATTCTCTGTTTGTTGTTTCTGTTAGTCTCATGTTTTGTTTGTTTGTTTGTTTGTTTGTTTGTTGGTTGGTTGGTTGGTTGGTTGGTTGGTTGGTTGGTTGGTTGGTTGGTTTGTTCGTTCGTTCGTTCGTTCATTCATATGGTTGTTTGTATTTCTAGATATGGGCATGTTTGTTTGACCGGGCTGCTTCAAGTTGGATGCAGCACTGATGAGCTCTTCCCCAACGCTTCCATCACCGCCAAGTGAGCGGAGCAGGAGTTAAGAGAAGTACCCAGCAACCCCAACGACACACAACGATCCATCGTATGTGCACTATTTACCAATCATAATATATCTTCCAAAAGTCAGCAATCATAATATTTACCAATCATAACTATCAGCAATCTCCCACTGATATATCTCCCAAAAGTTCAAAACAACATCGGGGATATCGAGGTAATTGTCCCAAATCAGTTGAGGATGTCCTCACCATGCGTAGCCTTCCCCTTCCCCAGCAGTTGGGTCCACCTAGCCACCACCCGTTACCACAGCGTCGTGAGGCCTCCCGTTCCTCCAACAGCAGGTTGTTCGACTCATCTACCTGCGACCGAAGTCGTGGATTGTTCCTCCTACTTTGTCATTCTCATTGTGGATTTGTTGTGCTCTAGTTGTTGATGATGGATTTGATGTGCTCTAGTTGTTGATGATGGATTTGTTGTTCTCTAGTTGTTGATGATGGATTTGTTGTGCTCTAGTTGTTGATGATGCTTATTGTCTCTTATTGTTTCTGTCGTTATGTACGTGTTCTCTTGTTGCTGAGTACTGTTACTCATCTTTGTTGTCGATGGTGTTCATGCTGCTGTTGTTCATGGTCGCTTCCTTCAATTTCTTGCTTTGCAGTGAAGAACCAAACTTCAACTACTCTGAACCGTTGTTGACCCGGCGTTTGTAACTGTGATCTGTTGACAAGTGCATGACATGCATTCACATGCTTGCATGTATTTCGCTTGCCAGTGGACGGTGAAATACTTGTGAGCCCCTGCCAATCACCGAATAGACAGTGATCTCGTTGGGACCAAGGATGCTCCATTCTGGTTGATGCATGTCCAGTGCGGAGTTCCAATGTGGATGGAGTTTGAACTTCATCCACATGGAATTGCATGATGTCAGTTGAATCCAACTCCATGTGTGTGCAATAAAACTTTGATGGAACACGTGCCATCGAAAAAAAAAAAAAAAAAAAACAGTTGAATGGAGCTCTTCTGCAGTTGGTGATGGATTGTAACCAACAACGAGTATCCAACAAAAAGGGGGGTTGCATCCGCTGGAATTGGAACTCTTGCTCGAAATCGGCCGGACAGCGGCAAGCATTTCAACATAGCTTCCACCCAGGACCAATCAACCCAGCTGGTCAAGGACTAGGGACCAATGAACATTTTTTGATGCAACATGAAGACTACAAGTTTAAAGTTGGCTCTTACCAGTTCATATGTGTACCAAAGCTTACTCGTTTTCAATGTGAACCACAGACTTGAAGGGTTTTCAAGTTGCCCACCCCTTCTTCTACCTTTGCGGCTAGGCAACTCTCCACACCTGAAAAGCAGCCATTCCTCAACAAATCGGTGCTTAGCACAACAAGCAGCCATTACCACACCAACAAGCAGCCTTGGTTTTCCATTAAAATAGCAACCCTCCCAATTAATCGACCTAGGGTTTATCAATGGGAAAACCTCTAGTAATGGCAACAACCTGGGTTAACATTACCAAGTCATTATTCTACTAGACAACCAGATCGCTTTACCACGGCTGTTGGGTGAGCTATAGCTCGCCTCACAGAAGAGCTCAAAGAGGAGCTCCATGTCACCCTGGAACTCGCTGGCCAAGAGGCGGTAGTACCTGGGACCCCAGCACTGCGCATGGTACCATGGAAGATCCAGAGATCTGTAGGGGTCACATGGGGTCACTGATGTTTGATGGCAGATGGATCTGTTGAATAGTGGCTAAACCAAGGGTTAAACCAGGTATCACATACACATGTTGTGCATAAATGGTTTCAAACTGTGAATTAAAAGCCATTTATGGTTAAACAAATGGTGATTTTATTGACTGCTGGATCTCCGATCATTTGTGGTACAAAAGAGCTGCACACAACCAAGTGCTGGCCGATTGCGAAGTTCATCCTGGTGACTGGTAGAATCCTGAGCACAAACCTGAAACACCAAAGACAAAGAAAGCACACCGATGAACTACTTGTACTTTGGCATGATATAAAGCACCTAAAGTATATGGTCATACAAACTTACCTGGATTCAAATTCGATCTAAGTAGTATGCCATTCTGCTGTGAGCATGTTACGGTGCAACTTTTTCCATGGAATTCCACGCTGTTCCATCAGCAAATGGTGGGTGTATCATGGGTGTCATGGAAATCATCACATGTCTGATTGAGATCAATCACTCGGTTGGTTGATGGGAATTCAATCCATTTCTGGGGATCAAGTTACTGGGCAACAGCTGGACGATGAGTCCATTCTCCGAATGTTCACCAGAAACTGAATCAAGTTTTGACATGCCGGTGTCTTATTTCAACATCTGGGGTGGTCCAAACATGCAGACATGTGGGGTATCTCCATGATCATTTTCAGTGGATTCTTGGGGGACCTCCATTGGAAATGGGAGTTCGTGGGTGATGATATTATCAACGACGGATAGCATAGGTCACCGTAGTGAGCAATCAACTAAGATATCTGATAGCAGCGGAAACACATATCTGATAGACTGAAATCTTGGCACGCTCCTATCATTGTTGCCTATTGATGATTGTGATGATTATAATTCATCAACATGTGAAGCAACATTTGTGTTGCATGATCAACATCGCTTTCATGTTTGCACATCCAGCTATTCTTGTTATTGGTTTTCCCCTAGCATTCGCCACTACACAATGAGTGTTCCAAACATTTCCAAACCACCACCCTGCAAATAGATATGGTGGTTCTCAAAATAGAGGTATCCCCAATCATTCTTTGTTAACCATATGTTTATATTATATGGAGAGAGAGTAATGAACCAACCATTACAATTGGTATATCCCCTATTATTGCACATAACCCCCTTACTAATAATCAGTGCTAATGATTGTAAACCATCAATAAACCCACCACAATGTCCGTTATAACTTGAGAAACCCCCATTCGAATTCCTCAAGCTCCAAAGCCTGCGTGGAGGGCACTCGGGCATCGTCTCGAGTAAACCATTTTGACTGCGCAAGCGAATGAAAAATGGTGACATGCTAAACAAACCAGGGAAAATAATATGTTGGAAATAATTGCAGAGATATGTTCAAGATTATGTTTTCAACATGACAAAGAAAGCAACAAGAATCCGGCGTAATGAACCTGCAAAGAAAGCAAAATAAACAAACTCAAAACACGACGCGGCAACACACGATCCTGTCTACAGGAATAGTCAAACTGGTAATTACAAGTTGCTAAGTGCAGGAAGTGAGCAGCACATAGTGTAAAATCAATGTTGAGCGTGCAATCGTGTGCACACCAGAGTCCACCGACTCTGTGCCTAGCAAGAACACCAAGACAATGTACTATTTGTGAGGGAGCCGTGGTCTACGCCTGGATATGGTGTCTGTCCTGAACAGATCATTCAATGGTCAATCACATGCATCTCCAAAATGGAAACTGGCTTCGAGCCAAGCTTTGATGATGATTTAAGTAATTTCAGGTGCGTGGGGTTTGCCTCCAATTTAATCATCTACTTTTTATAGCTACAATATCTACCCATACCCACCTACCTACCTATCTATCTACCTATCTATCTCCATTGTTCTAAACTGCGGCTTGAATCATCACAAGTAGTTCGGTCCTGTGGGCATTGAAGCAGTCATAGTCATGCTGCTTCGCAAATGAACCAACAAAGCGATGAGACTCAGCCCAACAACATGGTATAGCAGCCTTGCATCCCGTGAGGTTCGTCCATAGTGCTCGCAACATAGAGCTTCCCTTCAAGGCAATTGGGAACAACCATCCTCTGTTATTGCAACTCATAATTTTCCGATATGTTCCGTCAAAACCTGAAACCAAAAATGGTAACGATTCATGATCCTTGAAGTGAGCAGTTCAAGAACAGTCTCATGCTGGGCCGAACGATCCCTGCCCAGGAACGAGTCTCCTCTTGTTCACCCGAGCCCAGCTCAGTAAAAACATATGGCTGTGGGTCAAAACCCCGTACCCCTGGTTCCCCCATCATTAATCATTGTTTCCCTTATTATTGTTGGTTATTATCTCCCATTATTGGTTGGTTAATATTGACCCATAGCCATATCATCCGCCTCTCTTTCTCTTGCAACGCTGCCAGCATGCGCTCCTCCTGTGACAGTCGTCATGTTCACAAGAGGATGCCATCAGAGTTTATCTTTGGACATTGTTTGACTGATTGCACAAGACGCTTTTTGCAGAGTTTGTCCGTTGTTTGACTGCAAAAAATCAACAATATAGGCACACAACAGCAACAACAACCGATAAGAATCCCCGAAGCAGCCAACAAATGCCAACGATAGTCAAGAACAAACATGTTTGCAGAGGAGATCATGTATGTGGCATGCATAGTATGTGCATTCGTGGATACACATGTACAGTAGTTGGAATACACATTCACATTGTTTTGCTCATGATTTGGTGGCTTCTCAAAACAGGGGACTCCAAAAATAGTACTATGAATGATTAATAAGCTGGATGAGAACTGGGAGGTCCCCTATGGCTTGAGAGACAACCATCTTCTTGGGGTCAGGTATCAACCCCAATCGCTTTCTCCAACTGGCCGTCCTTCAGCTCTCGAAGTTGGCTGTAGATCCGCCGATAACCCATGACCTTGAAGCCCAAGGAGTGATTGTTAATGGTGACCTGATGGTTCATAGACAAACTATTGGTTATTGTCAACAGTTGATCACCTTTAACTACTGGTTGACATGGTGCTTGGACAGCTGTTGCTGGTGCAACTCTAGAGCATCATAATTTAACTCTTGGTTAATAACCATAGAGCATAATACTGCTTGATCACCTTTCACTATTGGTTAACAATGTTTGATGAAGGGTTTATTGTAGAAAATAAATAACGCATGTGGTTAATCAATGGTGAATCACAGGGATGCCACCAAGGCCATGGCAAGCCAACGGTCAAATCTTTGAACTAGGATGGTGCCAAGCATGAATATGGCTATGGATCTTGACCACCCAAGCAATGACAGTATTCAACATTACTCACAAATGGCCATTCATAGAGATTCATATAGCTAACCAAGAAGATGGTTATGTAACCAGAAAGATCATACAACCAACTGTTATGCGGTACCCATAATCGGTAGTAGTGAAGCCCGCCCAACCGTTGGACTCGTGTGCTCCTGTTCCAGCGCCATCCTCGCTGTCCCACCCCCCTCATTCGGCACGCCACGTTCTTTCTGAGGGACAAATAGTCCAGGTCCTGTTACCACGTGTCGCCAGCATGTTGCAGCAACTGAGTCTTCGGAAGAGAATTTCACCAGCAAGAAGAGGGATACTATGGGATACCAGTCACATCTAGTATCATCTAGTTGCATCTAATCACGGTGTGTTAAATCATGGAGTATCACGTCCTAGGATCATTGGCGGTCACTTTCGTGGGAAGCTGCAGGTGCTGGAGTAGCTGCCCTTGAGCTCTGCGACACAAGATAATCATCAGGACGGCACCAAGGCACTCCACACCACCAGCACCAGCACCAGCACCAGCATCATCATCATCCTCCTCCTCCTCCTCCTCGTCATCATGCCATCAAAAGCAACCAACAACCAACAAGCAAGAAACCACAAGAAGACATGAGAAACCACCACCAACGACCAACAACGAATCCATCACTGCCCGGCCTGCAGCCTGGCATCGCACCCGACCATGCCACTCCCCAAGATGCCCGTGAGCAACGTAGTGGCGCTGAAGCTGTAGCTGGACTGACCAAGCGCTGCGCCCCGGTGGTGCCCCGGTGTCTATGGCTACACCGGTATCTGAAGGCGAGGACTGTGGCTACACCGGCTACACCACCTGTGTAAGATATCGAACATATCAATTGAAGCGGGATTGATGATGGAACAACGGATTGATGTTGGAATGTGGGGAAAAAACTTCGCTAGACATAGATCTAAATACAACTCATAGAACTACATGTCACATATACAAGCACGAAAGGACAATGCAGTAACCGGCAAAGACATACAAAAACATCAGAGCACTACCGCTAAAAAGGTATTGGGACACCGCGTAAGCAGTAGTTCTTTGCAAAAGGAGACGCAAGGTTCTTTTTTGGCACCAACGAATCACCTAGAAACAAACTTGAGGTGGTTCGGGAGACATATGTCCTGCTTGGAACAACAAGTCATGTTCAAAAAAATCTCCGTACCTAGCACCATGTACACGAATCTATCGAATTCCATTGTCGCTGAATGGCACGTTTTGGTTGGCATCCAATCCATTAAAAGGGATGGACGATTGACAGCAGCTCATAGAGTATTTAGAATATGGCTGTTTGGAATAGTTTGCACGTTTTTTTTTTTTAATGCATAAACAGTTTCTCCGTCAATTCCCTCCTTCAAAAACAACGGTGATGGCGGTGAAAGGTAACAAAGCTCAAATGACACCAGAATGGTCGGCCAAGTCTATCAAAATCAGCAAGCCCATAGGAATTGAAGTGATTTTAGTTATACATCTCACAGGATCCCAACATACCGCATCGATCTCGCCGAAGAAATTCAGCTTACTCGATAGGGCGCTGACCAGTGACTAACCAGCACATGACCTTTGACCAATAAATCATGTATGAACCGTCAAACGGGAAAATGATTAGTTATTGATATCCAACATCATCTAACTAATTACAATTATGATTGGATATGACAGCCGCAAGCAGCTTAGCCGACAGCCAACCTAGTTGTGAATCCTTTGACCGACTTCCCGGGCACCGTCTGCTGTGGCAATTTACCGGTCCTCCCGTGTCTGCCAGGCCTGGTGGTTCCGTTTATTGTACCACCGCAGCAGGGACACCAAGGAGATGTTGCCATCCTCACCGGTGAGTCCGAAAGGTGGGTGTCAGCATTGCCGAAACGTGGACAGCTACTGTGACAGCTGGAACTGGGAGCTAAGGAATGCTATAAGGATCAGTGAACCAGCACTTTTGTTGGTTTGATGTCCGATTTCCACATCGTAGCGTGGTGAACTGGCCTGGCATCTCCGAGAATCAGCTAAGAACAAAATGGTCCGTTGCTCTAAGCAACTGCCCAACTTGGATAAAAATAGCGCTGGCTATGAACATGGATCCCTTGTTACTTTGATCTATCAATTAAAAAATGCTAAACATGATTACGACCACTACTAGTACTGTACTGATTGTAACCAGTACTATTCAATAAACATTACTGCGAACAATCAGAACCATCTTTCTTCACAAACGTTGAACTATTAACCATGATCAACCATCCTTAGCCATCTTACTCAGCCTGAAATGACACCTATAGGCCTTAGGTATAACATTTCACAGAGTTAAGCATTCACTGATTAAAGCGGCAAATGCTTGGTATCGCCTGCTGCCCTCGCTAGCTCCTTCCGCGCAGGCGTTGCGCCCTCTGACATACTGCCAGGCGCTACATCTTCGATCGCCTCCGAGGGGATTGCCGATGACAAGACAGGGAACTGTGTTGATAAATGATGTTCGTTATTGTAGTTGACAAATGTAGGTGACAAATGAGGTTGATTAGCGGAGTTCACAATTGGTTGACGGATGCTTGATCAATAGAGTTGAGAATTGGTTGATTGATGGAGTTGATAATGGAGGATCACTTCATGATGGGTCAATCATTAGTTGATTAATTGATAAATGATTGATAACATCTTAATCAACATATATGTTAGTGATTGCTTAAGTATTAGTTGAGGTGATTTTCATGATCACTATAGTGGTGATTTTATGGTGATTAGTGATTGGTGGTTCTGATGATGAATGGTGGACTTGGTTGATACTGATAAGGCTGCTTTAATCCGCATTGACTAATCAATCCATGACAATGGTCAACACGTTGGATACTGAGTGAGCTTGCGATGGTCAACGAAAATAACATGGCCAATGGGGTGGCCAAGAACTTTTGATGATCGCTAATAATGGCTAGTCATGGTTGATACTCATATAGTTTTGCAACAGTAGTGAACAACGTGGTCAATAATGGCTCTTAACAACTGGTTGATGATGGTTTATAGTGCTCGTCATGAGACCGTGATCATGATGTTTGTGGGATAATATGGAAAAATGTTTACACACATGGTGATTTATGTTTGTCAAACCTGTTCAATATGGTTCTCATAATTCTAATTCATTCAGCATTTGTACTGCTTGCTAGTGATCAAAAGCCAATAACTTGAGGGAAATCAAACAATACGCGGAGTACAACCAACATAAAATGTGTCTGGACTAATCTTGCTCTCGGTATAACGTCATGGCAAACCCAAGCGGCAAATCCAATTTGTGTTCATATCAATTCTGAACAACATCATTTGATAAACAAGCTACAAATAGACAACCTAATGACTATAAAGGATATTTTTGTGATCAACGCAGGGACCTTTGATTGTCCCCTTCATAAAATACATGACATAGTCTAGCAAATGGAATAAAACAACAGACCTTGCTAAGCACTCTTCTCATCCACTGACAAGTGCTAGCCTGGAACCAACTATCAACTATTGATCAGTTCTAGCTTAATCTTAGCTTTGGCCAGCCACAAGCAGCTTCATCCAGCTTCAACCAGCTTCAGCCAGCTAAAGTAACATATTGATCAACTATAATCACATATTGATCATCTCATCTCATTAACCATCATTAGTGCTTCCCAAACCTTCTACCATAAGCATAGCCATTTGATCAGCTATATATAAGCAGCTCGCCCAAGACCAACCCAGGCATCGAGGCTTCCAGCGACTCGCCCTCGCCTTCAAGAGCTGTTTCGCTTCCTCGCCACGGACGCGGCCATCCAAATTGGCATCGTACTGAACGAAAATGGCGAAGAGCGCCTCGCAGGCGGCGCCTCGTTACGGAAGAACCAGGGTGGCCATGGGTGGGGCCCCCATGGATGGCCATGGATGATAGCAATGGATGATCAGTAGGGGTTACATGGATGGCCATGGACAATGAATAGATGGCTCTAGATGGTTCATCATATCTGATAGCAATGGATGATCAATAAAGATTCATGGTGCAATCTGGTGGTGAATCATATTGTTTCTATCATGCGATGGATAATTCATTCGGAGATGCCAATCAATGATTCAAATCAACTGGTTGATGAACATCCCTTGAGAACGGTACAATTGTACGCAATACAACTGTCTGTTGGTTATTGTGGGTTGTCATCACGCATTTCAACCAGCTGAACTGGTTGATGGTTGAACCACCCCTATGAAACATATTCGTCACCCAACCAGTCGGTTGATGAAACAATAATGGTTGGTTGACTAATATGTTTCGTCAATCATATATATCCCATTTGTTGATGATTACCAGGGACAATAAACCATCTTTAAAACCGCCAACCAGCTTCAGCATGATGAAGCATCACTGAGCGGCCTGAAGCTGACCCAGGTTCACCAGCATACTTGTTCTACCAAATGCTGACATGGTGGCCTGGTCAAGCATGGTTGGTGATGGATAGTAATGGTTGAAGAGGTTGAAGGCGTTGATCAATGTATACCATCTTGGTCTGCTTGGCCATCAAACAACTAACCAACCAACCAACCAACCAACCAACCAACCAACCAACCATCCAACCATCCAACCAACAGACCAACCAACAAACCAACCCTAGTCACCATCAATCAGCCCGCGCTACTATGCAGCATTGCACCTCCTCCGATCGATCCAATTCGGCCGTGAGAAGCCGATGGATCTGGGTGCAACCAGTGTGGGCCAGTGGTTAACCAACGATGACAAAGAATGGCTATGGTATGAATAGGCGTGGTCAACTTTCTGGTAGAAGTATTGTTGAAATTGCAAACTGCTGGG
>VSDK01016770.1:47755-60445 GCA_009767595.1 Symbiodinium kawagutii
AGCGGTTCAAAGCCAAACTCTCCTGATACAAAGTGATATAGCACGGAGTGTGGTCTTATAGCATGCTGAATAGTGATGCGCGATGCTAATACTTGTTCAACAATACTCAGTTACACTGTCGAAGTGAATCTGTAAATGTTATTTGACGGTCTTATGATTGGTTTGTAGTTGTTGCTGACACGAGCAACAATGAACAGCTTACAAAAGGAACCAACGGGTCAGTACCCAGGTATCCTTTCTATTCACACCCACGAAGGATCAGTTACTAGTCCAACTGTCGGGATGTTCACCGAACCCATAGCCCTATGAACCCTTCAACTGGTTGGTGCTCCACCATGGGCTCCACAAACGCTTCAGTCCCTTCGTTGTGCTTGGCCACGTCGCTTGGGTTCCACACCCTCATGGCCAAGCGACGAAGGTAGTGCTTTTCCCAGTCCCGGTAGGCCTCAAGTTCTCTAGTGGGAACCGATGGATGATACAGGGCTTAACAGGAACAGGCTACCCGCAGCTAAGTAACCTAAGTTACTAAGCCAGGTTATTTTTTCTTCTAGTAACCTGGTTACCTGGCTGGCAACCTGGTGGCCTGGTAGCCTAGCTTTGTCAATAGGCTAAGAGTGCTTAAGATGGTTAGGATGGGTCGAAGCGATCATGTATGTACTGGGGTTGCGATTCGTTTCACACAAGCTGAACCTGTTCTTTGGCTGCTAGAATCTGTGAAGCACTTAGCTTGGGCAGCGTCTGCCGATTTGATTCTGACCCAAATCTATTACTATAGTTTATTGCATCAAACTGTACACATGCACCTATCAGAATTGGATGTGCTCCACCATGTTGATCGCTTTCTCTGGGGTCATTTTGCAACCTCGTCTTCACATTCACAAATGAAGCGTCAAGTTGTTCCTTTACGTTTAGTGTCGAAACCATCCAAAATGATTGGTTTCACTAGGAAGAAAATGGATCTGCTGTAATCATGGGGGTACATAGGTCATGGAAATACTCACAGGCCTATTTATTTGACATGGTTTGGGATTAATAAGTATTCATATGTAACAAGCATCTATTATATATATATATATATATATTTTCACACACAGATATGTGTGTATATAAATAAATCAATTCACAGATATGTATATATACACAGACACATCTAAAAAGCATGTACACACATAACTATATGCATTGATTATTCATCCACCGAATGTTTTGCGATTGGCTGGGCTACTTGGATCATCTATTGAGAAGGGTCCAATGGGGTCAAATCAAAAAAAGTATCTCCAAGCTGCACCAAGTCGCTCCAGATTATTTGTCCCTACGTTTCCAGTTACCATTCTAGGCAACCAACCCCACTTACAACAAGGATAGGAACATATAGGCACCAGCTGAACCAGCTGGTAGATCCTGGTTGGGGCACTGCTGATAGCTCTTTACAAAAGGCTATAACCCCTGGCTCCGTAGCTCCCTCCCAACAGCCAGATTATCTGTATGACAACATCAAACGATAATTTGGAACGGCTGATTTTGAGATGACGACTTTTTTTGAAAGCCCAAGCAGTCCCTGGCAGTATCGTGATTCAAGTCTGGCGGCATCCGTCTGCGCATCACAAGCAGCTCACTGACAACTGTCCCACGGTCAACGTTCTGAGACTGTTTACCAGGCCCAATGGCTTCAAACTCTGATGGAACCTTTCTCCAAAAGTCAGATTCTGAAGATTGCTTGGCAGCATCACTCGCTCCAAACTCTGGTTAAAGCCATTTCCAAAGATCAAACTTTGAAGATTGCTTGGCAGCGTCACTCGCTCCAAACTCTGGTTGAAGTTCTCTCCAAAAGTCAGATTCTGAAGATTGCTTGGCAGCGTCACTCGCTCCAAACTCTGGTTGAAACTAGCTCCAAAAGTCAGATTCTGAAGATTGCTTGGCAGCGTCACTCGCTCCAAACTCTGGTTGAAGTTCTCTCCAAAAGTCAGATTCTGAAGATTGCTTGGCAGCGTCACTGGCTCCAAACTCTGGTTGAACCTCTCTCCAAAAGTCAGAGTCTGTAGATTGCTCGGCAGCGTCACTCGCTCCAAACTCTGGTCGAAAGCACCTCCAAAAGTCAGATTCTGAAGATTGCTTGGCAGCGTCACTCGCTCCAAACTCTGGTTAAATGTATATCCAAACATCAGATTCTGAAGATTGCTTGGCAGCGTCACTCGATCCAAACTCTGGTTGAATGTAAATCCAAACGTCAGATTCTGAAGATTGCTTGGCAGCGTCACTCGCTCCAAACTCTGGTTAAATGTATATCCAAACATCAGATTCTGAAGATTGCTTGGCAGCGTCACTCGCTCCAAACTCTGGTTAAATGTATATCCAAACATCAGATTCTGAAGATTGCTTGGCAGCGTCACTCGCTCCAAACTCTGGTGGAATGTAAATCCAAACGTCAGATTCAGAAGATTGCTTGGCAGCGTCACTCGCTCCAAACTCTGGTGGAACCTGTCTCCAACATCAAAAGTCAGAGTCTTCAGACTGCTTGGCAGCGTCACTCGCTCCAAACTCTGGTTGAAAGCACCTCCAAAAGTCAGAGTCTGAAGATTGTTTGGGAGCGTCACTCGCTCCAAACTCTGGTTGAAACTAGCTCCAAAAGTCAGATTCTGAAGATTGCTTGGCAGCATCACTCGCTCCAAACTCTGGTTGAATGTAAATCCAACTGAAAGATTCTGAAGATTGCTTGGCAGCGTCACTCGCTCCAAACTCTGGTTGAAGTTCTCTCCAAAAGTCAGATTCTGAAGACTGCTCGGCAGCGTCACTCGCTCCAAACTCTGGTCGAAATTCTTTCCAAAAGTCAGATTCTGAAGATTGCTTGGCAGCGCCACTCGCTCCAAACTCTGGTTGAATGTAAATCCAAACATCAGATTCTGAAGGTTGCTTGGCAGCGTCACTCGCTCCAAACTCTGGTTGAATGTAAATCCAAACATCAGATTCTGAAGGTTGCTTGGCAGCGTCACTCGCTCCAAACTCTGGTTGAATGTAAATCCAAACATCAGATTCTGAAGGTTGCTTGGCAGCGTCACTCGCTCCAAACTCTGGTTGAATGTAAATCCAAACATCAGATTCTGAAGGTTGCTTGGCAGCGTCACTCGCTCCAAACTCTGGTTGAAATCATTTCCCAAGAGTAAACTTTGAAGATTGTTTGGCAGCGTCACTCGCTCCAAACTGTGGTCCACTGCACTCTGAAAGCTCAAACTCTGCAAGGTTGCGGGTAAATGCTGCAAATAGACGCCATGTGATGCACCGTGTATCCTTGTCACGCCTTCCAACGCTTCCCCATCATCAGAAGTGATACGGCCTTGGCTATAACTGAAAGCATCACCCAAATTTGTTGGCACACGTGTGCAAGACAGGATGGCCTCACTACCAGCAATGCCTTGTGCTTCCAAAGTTTGGCTAAGCACGAGCTTCGATTCCTTGTGATACAGCGCGTATTGCGCACCTGCTTTGCGTGGCAGCTGCTCTAAAACCATCCGACGGACCTCCCGCCCAAGGGTAGAATGCGGGACTTTCAATGCGAGGCCTTCACCCGTCAGACAGAGCACCTGGAGGGAAACAAGTTCGCATTCGTCAGCTTCAGCACTGCCACGATCCGACCGTTTCCGCTTCATGGTGCTGCACAGTTTTAATTGACTACCGTAATAATGTGTGAAACTATGCACTCTTGCAATTCTGGTAATAATGACTATAAAGTATCAATCATTACTAAAACTGAACTTGAATGTAATAATGAGTATAGATGTGACTCTTCTAACGTGAATGCAACACTGGACGTGGTTCTAGTCATGTGATCCTTCTGCTTGGTGGCTGATCATTCTGGCTTTCTGGTGCAACATACCTCACCAAACAACCAGTCATGAAAATGCTACACCTAATGTATACATGCTACAATAATACCGTATCAACTAGTCAGGTGAGCCATCAACCTATGTTTTCTCAACTGAAAAGATGATTTTGGGGGTGTTGTGGACACGCCCAGATTCAGCAAAACTTAAGGATGTTTTGGGTTTGTGAAAATTACGTTGTATAGATGTATATATATTTTTGTGTCAGCGGTCGAGAGAAAGAGACCTTTGGATGTCCGTCAAATCTCTGGAAACCTGTGGCTACGCCTACGAGCATTCGAATCGCGGAAGGAACGAACAACCTGCAACAAATCTATACCCGCTGAAAAGCCTATGAATCCGCAGGAATGGTAATTCAACAAGGACCAAGTAGAAAAGTGTTACACCTCCGTTTTTTAGATCGATAGATAGATAGATCCCTAGCAATCATAAACCCTACTTATTTACGATCATTTGTTGATGCATATGTTTTTTGTAGTCCGATCATAAATAGTGACATCCGACTATGTTTTTTGCAATCATTTGCGGGGAAGTATTTTAATGGATCTGTTGAATCACAATATGGTGGTTAGCAACTTTCGTTTTACAACCACTATCAGTTCAATAATAATCACAAAGTTGGCTTATTGATCGCTTTCTCTGGGATCATTTTGCAACCTCGTCTTCACATTCACAAATGAAGCGTCAAGTTGTTCCTTTACGTTTAGTGTCGAAACCATCCAAAATGATTGGTTTCACGAGGAAGAAAATGGATCTGCTGTAATCACTGTAATCATGGGGGTACATAGGTCATGGAAATACTCACATGCCGGTTTATTTGACTATTAAATATATCAATATATATTTATACACATGTGTAAATATAAATATATATATATATATACATATATACACAGATATGTAAATATATATATATACATCCACATCCAAAAAAGCATGTACACACAGAACTATACGTATAGATTATTCATCCACCAAATGTTTTGCGATTGGCTGGGCTACTTGGATCATCCATTGACAAGGGTCCAATGGGGTCCAATCAAAAAAGAAGAAGAATCGCTCCAGGCATCTCCAAGCTGCATCAAGTCGCTCCAGATTATCTGTCCCTACGTTTCCAGTTACCATTCTAGTAGGCAACCAACCCCGCTTACAACAATGATAGGAACCAGCTGAACCAGCTGGTAGCTCCTGGTTGGGGCACTGCTGATAGCTTTTTACAAAAGGCTATAACCCCTGGCTCCTTAGCTTCCTCCCAACAGCCAGATTATCTGGATGACACCATCGATTGATAATTTGGAACGCCCCTCCCTACCGACAAAGCCAACGGCTGATTTTGAGATGACGCCTTTTTTTAAAAACCCGATCAGTCCCTGGCAGTATCATGATTCAAGTCTGGCGGCATCCGTCTGCGCATCACAAGCAGCTCACTGACAGCTGTCCCATGGTCAACGTTCTGAGACTGTTTACCAGGCTCAATGGCTTCAAACTCTGGTTGAACCTCTCTCCAAAACTAAGATTCTGAAGATTGCTTGGCAGCGTCACCCGCTCCAAACTCTGGTTGAAATTCTTTCCAAAAGTCAGATTCTGAAGATTGCTTGGCAGCGTCACTCGCTCCAAACTCTGGTTGAAAGCACTTCCAAAAGTCAGAGTCTGAAGATTGCTTGACAGCGTCACTCGCTCCAAACTCCGGTTGAATTTCTTTCCAAACGTCAGATTCTGAAGATTGCTTGGCAGCGTCACTCGCTCCAAACTCTGGTTGAAACTAGCTCCAAAAGTCAGATTCTGAAGATTGCTTGGCAGCGTCACTCGCTCCAAACTCTGGTTGAACCTCTCTCCAAAAGTAAGATTCTGAAGATTGCTTGACAGCGTCACTCGCTCCAAACTCTGGTTGAAATTCTTTTCAAAAGTCAGATTCTGAAGATTGCTTGGCAGCGTCATTCGCTCCAAACTCTGGTTGAATCTAAATCCAAGAGTCAAATTCTGAAGGTTGCTTGACAGCGTCACTCGCTCCAAACTCTGGTTGAATGTAAATCCAAACGTCAGATTCTGAAGATTGCTTGGCAGCGTCATTCGCTCCAAACTCTGGTCGAAAAAATATCCAAAAGTCAGATTCTGAAGGTTGCTTGGCAGCGTCACTCGCTCCAAACTCGGGTTGAAAAAATATCCAAAAGTCAGATTCTGAAGGTTGCTTGGCAGCGTCACTCGCTCCAAACTCGGGTTGAAAAAATATCCAAAAGTCAGATTCTGAAGGTTGCTTGGCAGCGTCACTCGCTCCAAACTCGGGTTGAAAAAATATCCAAAAGTCAGATTCTGAAGGTTGCTTGGCAGCGTCACTCGCTCCAAACTCGGGTTGAAAAAATATCCAAAAGTCAGATTCTGAAGGTTGCTTGGCAGCGTCACTCGCTCCAAACTCGGGTTGAAAAAATATCCAAAAGTCAGATTCTGAAGGTTGCTTGGCAGCGTCACTCGCTCCAAACTCGGGTTGAAAAAATATCCAAAAGTCAGATTCTGAAGGTTGCTTGGCAGCGTCACTCGCTCCAAACTCGGGTTGAAAAAATATCCAAAAGTCAGATTCTGAAGGTTGCTTGGCAGCGTCACTCGCTCCAAACTCGGGTTGAAAAAATATCCAAAAGTCAGATTCTGAAGATTGCTTGGCAGCGTCACTCGCTCCAAACTCTGGTTGAAATCGCCTCCAAAAGTCAGATTCTGAAGATTGTTTGGCAGCGTCACTCGCTCCAAACTGTGGTCCACTGCACCCTGAAAGCTCAAACTTTGCAAGGTTTCGGGTAAATGCTGCAAATAGACGTCATATGGTGCACCGTGTATCCTTGTCACGCCTTCCAACGCTTCCCCATCATCAGAAGTGATACGGCCTTGGCTATAACTGAAGGCATCACCCAAATTTGTTGGCACACGTGTGCAAGACAGGATGGCCTCACTACCAGCAATGCCTTGTGCTTCCAAAGTTTGGCTAAGCACGAGCTTCGATTCCTTGTGATACAGCGCGTATTGCGCACCTGCTTTGCGTGGAAGCTGCTCTAAAACCATCCGACGGACCTCCCGCCCAAGGGTAGAATGCGGGACTTTCAATGCGAGGCCTTCACCCGTCAGACAGAGCACCTGGAGGGAAACAAGTTCGCATTCGTCAGCTTCAGCACTGCCACGATCCGACCGTTTCCGCTTCATGGTGCTGCACAGTTTTAATCGACTACCGTAATAATGTGTGAAACTATGCACTCTTGCAATTATGGTAATAATGACTGTAAAGTGTCAATCATGAAAAAAACTGAACTTGAATGTAATAATGACTAGGTGACCTAGGTGTGACCCTTCTAACGTGAATGCAACACTGGACATGGTTCTAGTCATGTGATCCTTCTGCTTGGTGGCTGATCATTCTGGCTTTCTGGTGCAACATACCTCACCAAACAACCAGTCATGAAAATGCTACACCTAATGTATACATGCTACAATAATACCGTATCAACTAGTCAGGTGAGCCATCAACCTATGTTTTCTCAACTGAAAAGATGATTTTGGGGGTGTTGTGGACACGCCCAGATTCAGCAAAACTTAAGGATGTTTTGGGTTTGTGAAAATTACGTTGTATAGATGTATATATATTTTTGTGTCAGCGGTCGAGAGAAAGAGACCTTTGGATGTCCGTCAAATCTCTGGAAACCTGTGGCTACGCCTACGAGCATTCGAATCGCGGAAGGAACGAACAACCTGCAACAAATCTATACCCGCTGAAAAGCCTATGAATCCGCAGGAATGGTAATTCAACAAGGACCAAGTAGAAAAGTGTTACACCTCCGTTTTTTAGATCGATAGATAGATAGATAGATAGATAGATAGATAGATAGATAGATAGATAGATATATAGTTGAATAGTTCAATAATGTTCAATAGATAGTAGAGAGATGGAAAACCAAGTAATAGATTGAAAGAATTCAAAACATGGATAGATTGATCGACTTAGATACATATCAACAAGTAGCTGAATGGATGATACAGTATGTAATCCAGCTTTCCTTGGTCCAGTGCTTACCATCCCAATACGATACCTCAAGGAAACACAAAGAAATTGACATTTTTCGGGAGCCGCAACTTTCTTCATGATGGAGGGGACTCTCAATCAATATGATATGGCTAAGCGAACCCATCAAAACGGTTGTTCATTGTCAGTGCAACTTCTATTAACTAATTAGCTCAGCATTTGATTCATCTAGCCATCTATCCATCCATCCATCCATCCAACATGTTTCAAGACTCATGGATTCATGGTTGAACAAAAGTCCCGGCAGGGTGGCATCACAACTGCGCCTCGGAAAGATAGACCGCCTCATCATCCTCTGGGTCCTGCCCGCGTCATGGAGAGTGCCATCACCACAACCACCACAACCTGAAATCCCATGATCATTCACATTGCCAGTAGAAAAGTTGTGGGCCAAAACCAAATGTTTGGTGCGTGTGAGTAATGAGAAATATCATCATCATCACGATCAATATAGTGAAATTGTTGGTGGTGCTGCTTATGGACTGGCACCCAATTTTTGTCACCCCAAACGAACACATTGATCTGCAACCCAACGAAAGATCATATTATATCCTTTCCACGCAGCTTGCTCCCTGAGGCTCCTCTTCAGCATGATCCTCCTCTTGGTAGTCCGTTCCGTCCTGAGAGCATTCGGGTCTTTCATACATGGGGCTCACACCACCAACCGGGCCCAATTTGTGATCTTTGTCATATCTTGAAAGAGATCTGCAATCTTCCAACATCACCCCTCTACGCGCTAACGATTTTGCTTTAAGATGAACTGACCATGGAATGATGCAAAATGCTTGGAAGGGATGTGTCAATGTATAGTTGGGATACTGTACTTGGGCTTCAATTTCAGAGCCACTGACCCATGTTGCTTCAAAACAAGTAATTTTAATATCAGGATCCCGTTGAATGCCAGTGCGAAGTGGAAACAGGGATTTGATGAGGCCAGGACCCAATTTTCACTGGTCTCTTCTCCTGGAGGCTGCAGCAGTTTGATGTGGACTTGGAGGCTCCATGGTTCCCATCCAGGAGTGGTACCAGTGCTATGAGCGTCGTGCGTTTGTCTCAAGTATCGTGGTGTGAAGAAGTTGAGGTCGTCCTCCTCCTCCTCATCATCATCATCATCATCATCATCGTCGTCGTCATCCTCCTCCTCTTCTTCTTCTTCCTCCTCCTCCTCTCGTCCACATCAATGCACAAGGGCACACCGAAAGCTCTATCCTACATTTTTCAGAACATTTCAGAACACATTTGCGAGTCTCTTAAGCTTCCGGAGTGCCTAGAAATCCATGGATTTATTGGTTTGTTTGCTGATTGAAGAAACCATCATAGATCTGGATCTATCTTGATTTATCTGGTGCAGAGCTGAAGGTACCCCCTGAACTACAAGTCGCAAGCACAGCAACCAGCGAGCTTGGCACCAAGCGACCATCCCTCGGTGCCTCAATACTGCAAGGGTATCCTGTATGCCCATGAATGGTAGTACCCCGAATGATCCGTATTCACAGGGCAACCAGCCAGCTATATGGGTACATCACCATGGCACACCATTCTTGTACAAACCCATATTTGAGTAAATACTAGTAAGTACTATTGTGAATGATCCCTGCCTGCTATTGCTAAACTAAAACCTCCCAAATGAAAAAAAACACTTTGGGGTATTGGTGTACTACAGTATATTTTTGTATGCAAATTCTGACTATACGTGACTATATGCCTTTGAGTCATGAAACACCTTCCCCCCGACCGAATCATAGCCCCAGTCTCGGACGTATTGCCTTGGTCATTTGCACATTTCCTGGTACATCACCAGCTATGGTAAATTTTGGGGGTGGGTAACAGCTACTGTAGATCTCCTATTAGTTCATCAATATGAATGTATATTAATCTATATTCACCATTAAGTACGAGAACCACTATTAGTTGATCATTAATTATCAACCTTTATAAAACATCATCAACCAGTACCAACCAGCCAACCAGTATCAACTATTACCAACCACTATCAACCCTCATAATACCAACCATCATCAACCACTATCAGCTGGTCATTCACCCTTCTCAACAGCTGGATCCACCGTTCCATTCCGTGGTGCAACCGCGCAGACCTTCGTTCACCGAATCTTGATCCCTGGCGCGGACCTTCGGCCACGCTGCTGACCCGGTGAAAGTCAGGGGGGGTATCCAGTGAAACGGCTGAGCGACTGGGAAACTCAGATGATTGGGGAGGTTGTGGTTGTAATGGCAGTTCACAGTGATTAATAGTGATTTATAGTGACTTACATAGTGATATCTAGTGATTTATAGTGACTTACATAGTGATAACTAGTGATTTATAGTGACTTACATAGTGATAACTAGTGATTTATAGTGACTTACATAGTGATAACTAGTGATTTATAGTGACTTACATAGTGATAACTAGTGATTTATAGTGATTTACATAGTGATGACTAGTGATTTAGAGTGATTAGTTGGGGCTAGTAAAGTAATTAATAGTATTGGCAATCAATACGCAGCAAAGCACACCAAGTTCCGTGTTTTCAATAACCATCAGAGTTCCAATTACCATGTCGATTATTAAAGCATCATCTGCGACAAGTACTTCCTGCACAAAAAAACACATATATTTTCTTAACAAACGCAACATGTCTATGCACACATCCATTTGAGTCACATGCTATTCGTCCAAGCTGGGTCTATCGATGTATGGTCTACACCAAAATTGAGTCGGATTTCCCAAGTGGATTCTTGGATAATGTTCATGGAAAATCTGCTGATGATTCATGGAACAGAAATGACCCCAAATGATTTCAGCTAGGAAAATGCATGATGCTCACAGATTTCACCATCCCAAGAAGTGCTTTATGCTAGTCAATAGTGGTTGCCCCATGCTGCTTGATGACGGTTCCATAGCTACCCGGCTAGTCATTGCTGATCAATCACAGGTCCACGAGCGATCCGCGTCGAACCTCATTGCTGGGTGCAGAGAAGAGAGCATCCTGGGCACCGACTGCGATGGATGGATGCGAGTATCATCCAATGGTCAGCGATAGCAAACAACCAAGTTGTTGGTGTCATTGGATTTTGTCGTTGGCGATCGCTACAAAATGGTTTTGATTCGTCTTAAATCTAATGGGTTGCTAGGGGTCAAAGCATGATAACCCATCATCATGATTCGCATACATGCCTCGGACTCCACTTGCTGGTTAGGGGTTGACAGTACCGACCATGTTGGGTTGGTTGGTCACAGTTTGACCATCAGATGTTCTCGGGTCTCAGCGACCCTGAGGGAAAAATCATGTTGCTTGATCATGGGGAAATACTTCTGAAATATGATTTATTTGACGAATCATTGGGGTTCCCAATCCCACATAAGAGATCTTTACTTTTCCCACGCAATATCAAACATTCACCATCAACGGTTGTTCGTATGAGTACTAGCATTTGATTGTTGATGATTAATTAAATGATATGCCAACACGTAGCCATTAACGGTTGTGATTGCCAATGCTTGTTGCATTCATGATAACTGCCAGTAAGTGAGCAACCATTACATCTTTACCCCATTTCCGGGGCTCCCCATCCCTCGCCTCTGCACCAGCCAAGAGCCGTGCGCGGTCTTGAGGTGCCTACGGCGCTGCCGTGGGCAGGTGCTAGCGGTTTAGAAATACCTCATGATGGGTTTCTAGTGGTTGAAGGTGGTTTACACTGGTTTTTGGTGGTTTATACTTCCTTTTAGCAGATTATAGTTCTTTTTTTGACGGTCCAGCACGATTACTAAGTGCTTTATAGTGCTACTCCAATACTTAAGCCTTTTTGTTATGGTTTTAGCAGTGGTTGGTAAGACAAAAGTTTTCAGGAGCTGTAGCCACTACAGGCCACTGCTTTTCTACATTTTTCTGTCAACATGTACACATTCATTACAATTCTATGTTTGATTTACATATGTACACATATACACACACACATATGTATACATTGACAGCTGGTTTTTGCCGCCGCCATATGGTTCTTTCTCAAAATAGGGGACCCCCGAATCATGCAGTTTATTCACCATATTCACAATTTACAATAGTCAACCAACCATTTTTGGGTCCCTTATTTTGAGAAACACCCATATCCAGTCGCCACTATGTGCGATCCCCTAAGGTGCTGGTCCCAAGCCAGCGCGGTGTTGATGGCTCCAGATTGCTTCTGTTTGTCGATGTCAAAGTGTTCAACAGCTAAATCTTGTTAGTTTCTTCGCCAACAAAACCCGAATGCCATGATGGCTACATTCTAAGTGCGCATCCGAATATGAACGGCTGTTTTTCCCGTTCTCATCCTCTATCATCCTCAATTGACCACGGCTCCCTGTACCCTGCCTCGGTCTCAGCACCCTTGGTGTAAACTGAGACCTTTCCAGCAGCCCTGGATGGCAAAGTGGCCAGGCTGGAGAGGAGCCAGGCTGGGTCGGAGGAAGCCTCCAATGGGATATTCTTTTTTCCCCACCTGTCAGGTGAGGGTTGTTAGATTTTATCAGAGTTGACTTCTCCTCCCTCTTCTCCTTCCTCTCCTTCCTCTCCTTGTCTCCTTCTCCTTCTCCTCCTCTCGCCGGACCTCAACCACGACCAAGCGCGACTAGTGGTGGCTGCCGGACCTCAACCACGATCATGTATGCCTGCTGGTGGCTGCCGGACCTCAACCGCGACCATCGGCGGTCAGTGGTGGCTGCCGGACCTCAAAGATGTGAGAAAAGATCACAGAAAGATTGTCAAAAGA
>VSDK01016770.1:61156-82213 GCA_009767595.1 Symbiodinium kawagutii
GTCAGAAGATATGTCAGAAACAATGTCAGAAAGAATGTCAAAAGATATGCCAGAAAGAATGTCAGAGAGAATGTCAGAAGATATGTCAGAAAGAATGTCAGAAGAGATGTCAAGAAGAATGTCAGAAGATATGTCAGAAACAATGTCAGAAAGAATGTCAAAAGATATGCCAGAAAGAATGTCAGAGAGAATGTCAGAGAGAATGTCAGAAGATATGTCAGAAAGAATGTCAGAAGAGATGTCAGAAAGAATGTCAGAAGATATGTCAGAAGATATGTCAGAAAGAATGTCAGAAGAGATGTCAGAAAGAATGTCAGAAGATATGTCAGAAGATATGTCAGAAAGAATGTCAGAAGAGATGTCAGAAAGAATGTCAGAAGATATGTCAGAAGATATGTCAGAAAGAATGTCAGAAGAGATGTCAGAAAGAATGTCAGAAGATATGTCAGAAGATATGTCAGAAAGAATGTCAGAAGAGATGTCAGAAAGAATGTCAGAAGATATGTCAGAAGATATGTCAGAAAGAATGTCAGAAGAGATGTCAGAAAGAATGTCAGAAGATATGTCAGAAGATATGTCAGAAAGAATGTCAGAAGAGATGTCAGAAAGAATGTCAGAAGATATGTCAGAAGATATGTCAGAAAGAATGTCAGAAGAGATGTCAGAAAGAATGTCAGAAGATATGTCGGAGAGAATGTCAGACAAAAGTGGAGCCAACAAGCGGTGTTGACATGACATGGTGGGGATCACTCGAAGTAAAGTAATTTCCTCCAACCATGGTTTAACCATCTACTAAATGGTTCTAAGCATCCCATAGGAAACCATTGTGATAGTAGATGCTTCTTTACTCACTATAACCGTAAATTGTAATGGTATCACCATCCACTATCAGTTTATTGTGATGGTGGTTGTAATATCTCTGACCATCAACCCAAAAGAACCAGCTGATTGACATGGATTGATTGTGATGAACCAGCATTCACAATCGAGAAACAAAAAGAACACTTCTAAACTGCTTTCAACTACCTGGTGGATTATGTATGTCTTGTGGTTCTATAGAATGCTTAGTTGCGCTGATCAATGATCAACAGCAACCAACAACGATGTGAAGGGTTTCCACATATGGTGATAAAGTGTGCTTGATACTAAACAGTAACCAACAAGAACAAAAGGACATGCGGAGAAATAATCAACATAATTGGTCTATGCGTAGCCATGGTGGTAATCCCCAAAAGATTCCAGTTAAGATCATGTTCAGTCTCAAAAAGAGCACTAATTGACTTGGAGGTATGCCATTTCGGGCCAAACCTGACTACACATGGTATGAATTCTGCCCCTTGCATCCCATTGCTACCAAACATCAACAGAATCGCAGGAGATAGGAATGTGGATATTGCTTCACCAAGTTTCATTGCTCAATTTCACGCAAACGTGTGGGAATGTACCTTGTTGTGATCAATGACCGGGATCTCCATGCATGACTCCCCGGGGCCCATGGTGATGTTCTCTCCTGACGTTAGTTGTTTGCGACTGTGCACCCTGCGCCCATCAAATCTCAGCGACACAAATGACAAAGTGATCACCTTAACAGCTTTGCTCAACTTTTCTGTGGCCGGGACATGACTACTGGTATGAGATTTTGAACGGCAGCTAAATAGCTGTGTGCAAAACCGTATTACCCCTAGTCTTCACACAACAAAACATGATCAAAACCAAATAACAATCATACAGAACATTGATCTACAACTGGATGATTGTTTTATCACAGCATACAATCATATACAGCAACTATCCACAGCGGTACAACGCCATAATCACCTACCCCGCTCAACCTGGAGCCTGTAGCCACTGAGGTAAGCGGCTAGCTCTGAATCCTTCCCAACAAGGGGGTTCCCTGCAGAAAAAATCTGGCCACTCCCCGCTGGGCCACCGCACATCGCGGTGCACACAGGGCGACGAGGCCGGACTCACATCGAATCAAACCACGAGTACTGGGAGAAGTCGCATGCTTGGCTGTTTGCCTTACTTTAGTTAGTAAGCTACCTAGATTTTGATGCAATGCTAGAAGCAGATTAGTGCGTTTATCTTGATTAATGAACATTTTCGGAAAAAAATTGAACCAGGTAATAGGTCTTGAGAATCCTGATTAGTGTTTTTGTATGTTTCGGGGTTGTTTTTGTTCAAAACTAAATCCAAAAAATATCAATTAACTTTATCAATCAATCATCTAGTTAATTAATCAACCAAATGATTGATGTAAATTAATTAAAACACATGTAAGAACGATGTGTGTTTGTGTTTTTGCTTGAAGGAAAACATCAAAACGCAGCTCCAGGATTGAGTTTCTCAATGTTTCTCATATTTTCTCGGTTCAAAAGGCTCGCTAGTGTGCATACTTCTCTACGGCGGGTGCTGAGTAAAATCTTTGTTGGTGCCAGTACCGGGCCAGCTGGCTTAGCTGGGCTTAGGGCAGTTGATGGTGTAGCTGTAGCTTGCAACCTGAAATGGAGCTCTCAGCATCCTCAAACAGAATCGACCGTGTAGCAACCATTGTGCAAGCGCAATCCTAGGAAAACAGGCTGCTTCCAAAAAAAAGAATCGCGAACGATTTGCGCAAGCAAATTCTGCAGTTGCCTGCACTCAAAGCTGAGCCAGAAGAAGCTGTCCCCAGATCCCGTGGTGTGTTTTGTTGACTAAGCAATGTAGGCTCCTGCAATAACCATAGATTTCCTGCTCGTCAACGGTGATGACAACCCACTAGCAAAAACCGATTGTCATGTTGGCAAGTCAACAGCAAAAGGAAACAACTGACCAAATGCTGGATGATCCAGGGCTGTGAAACCGATTGGCAGCCCTAGCATCCTTCCCCCAATAGCCCTTTACCTGGAACTCCCTACATAATATACGATCCGTGAACATCCCTGAACCAGAGGTTCTCAGGGCAATGGTGGTATTCACCATTCCTGACACGACTTTGGCAAGTATGGTTCATGATTAATCAAGCAATCTTCATCAACAGCTGGAAATCAACAAATTATTCAACATCATGCATCAACCAATGTTCATTGGCCACTATCATGTGACCAATCTTTGAGCGCTGCTTATATCAATCCTGCAATATCCATGCATCGATCACTGAGCATCATTCATCAAGCATTATCAACCAGTAGCACCATCTTTATTTCCAGATATCAGCAACATGAATATCAAACGCGCATTTCAAACAACAATCAAAATGATTCGGTTACCAACCATTCTAAACAACATTAAACAACCATTATCATCACATGCAGTACAAGCAACTTATTGCCATGTAATCACTATCTATGATGGATATATATGATTATATAATCTATATAACAACTATTAAGAACATGTAATCAGTATCTATCACCATCTATCAACAGCCCCATGTTTCAGGAGCACGGCACACCCTGTGGAGGCACCCAGGTCCAGAACGAGAGCAAAGCCCCGGCCAGACCTGGCAATGCCATCTGCCGATGCCGGCTGTGTTGAGGCAAGGGGCTTTCTGAAAACTGGGACCCCCATGGAATCCCCAAAAATGCTTGGTTTAAAAATGCTTGGTTCAAAAATGGTTTATTGCATGTTATTAGTTTTTACTAAAGATGATTGATATGAAGGATGATTTGGGGGTAACCATGGGTAACCCTCTTCTGAGAAACGCCCATCTAGTGTTGGGTTTCTATTTTCAAATAATTCATTCAGAAGGGTTGATAGGGGTTGATTGATAATCATGCTTGATGTCCCCAGAAGTGTTGAGTGGGGAAATCGACCTGCGAAACCAGCTAATACGAGGGTCCATGCTGTCATGGGTGACAATGATCGAACAATGCTTATATCTATCATCGCACATACCTGAGCAGTTGCAACCTACCGGTGCTTGCCTGCGCCTTCCTTGGTGTGAAGAAAGCAAAACGCCGACCTTTCCCCAGTTCGAATCTCGTTGCACTTGGGGGTTGGGGCCATCTCAGTCACGTTGGCCAAGGGGCTCCTTTGCGATAGATCTCGGTAAAAGCTTCTGCCTCGCCAGCGGCAAGAATTCCATGGGCCAGCGCGTTGGGAGCCAGGCTGGGCGAAGCATGGACAAACCAAGAACTTCAGCTCTTCACTTCTGGTTGGTCACTTGGGTTTCCAGCATGGGACAACAACATGGCTATGGGTCCCCACGCAGGCGCAAGCAAGAATTGCAGCGACATGACTGAGAGTGTGAGATGAATGAAGCCTCACCCTACTAACCATGACTTTTACGCTTGGCCCATAGTGCACCTCTGGCTCCTATAACCCCGACGTGTGAGTGGCTACTGACCGTTACCATCCTTGATCCTTGGATAAGTTCCTTACCGCAGGGTTGAGGCCACGCATTGACCCCAGGCCACACCGGGACTCAAATCAAACACGTGGACGCTCAGTAGCTCAGTCGGTTGCTTTTGAGACTTTATTGCTTGAGTGAGTTCAGTTGATGTTATGTAACTCAGTATGTTTGAGGATTGCCGCTGTTGAAATCGCAACCAACCAAAATCCTGCGGGTTCATTGGCCAAAAAATGTATCTCAGGATTTTGGCAGCAAATCTCTGCGCTACCTGGAAGGGTCTCTGCTGGTCACGGTCATTCCACACGTTGTTATCCCATGCGCCAACGATCGGCACCAGCAACGACACCCGCGCCTTCGTGCGGGCAGTTCCAAAGTCCTGCTGCCGAACATCGCAGCCGGCCATGACGAAACATCTGTGCCAAGTGACGGTGCCTACCACGACCGGCTGAGAAGATCCGTTTCGCAGGTGGATGCTGCAAGTCTATGTGATCCGCACAGGTTGACTTCCTGGATCTTTAAGCGTGGACCATGGGCACATTTTATAGCACAAACCATCACAAACCTATTCATGTTCCTCTCGTCCAGAAAGCAAATCAACTACGTTGTCAAGTACCATACTACTTCGACATGATTAACATGGTGATCTCGCATTTTTTGTGGTACCCACAAGTGTGTGGGGGTACAAAGTAAGTTCTATGCCTCGACGGCAGGTAGCATCGTTGCTTGCATTTGGGATCTGGAAACTGACCACTGGAGACGGCAGCAACTGATCTTCCACCTAGGAGGATGGTGGGCCCCTATTCTCCCTATATGACCACTTACACGGGAGCTTTGTTGGGATTTGAACTGCGGAAACCACTACCCATTCAGTTGGTTGGTATTGGCTGGTGAATCTTGACCCATAGCCACATCGAGTTGGTGTATCCCCTATTATTCTCGATTATTATCACCTGGACCTAGCAACTATCCGTTCTTAACCAGCGAGCTAAGCATCCATGTTAGCTTCCAGGATGGTATCCGAATCTATGCCCACCCCCGGCATCTCCTGTGTTGCCACAGCCTCTGACAGATTCGGTCCAGCAGCACCCTAGCGTGGGAATCAATTGGAATCACTGGGTGCTGCATGTGTTGAGAGCTTCTGGAATTGCAAGCAGCAACCCAAAATACACAGGGCAAATGTAGTTGTCTTTCTAGCAGCAGGAAACATTCAAGATGCTAATCCAGCAATGTAGTTGTTTTAGTGTAGTTGCCTTGTTATTGATTTCATTTTTCAAAGTTCATCATTCTGTGGTGCCAAGGTTGAGGATTTTGAGCTCGATGGCTGTTGTGTTGGACGGTGGCATTCTTCTCAATGCCAAATGTTGCTCCTCTAGATGAAAAAAAATGCCTTGAACATCATTTAACATGCTTAAACACGGAGGAGGGACCACCTGCCTGTGGGGTTGTAACATAATTCTAGGGCATGCTATAGCACATATATACTGTATTTTTGTTCAAAATAAAATAGTAAGTTGGTTGTGTAGGCAAACATCTACAAACTAGATAATTAGATTAACTTAGCAATATATCACAGCTCTCGACTGGTTAGGCCTGTTTTCACCGTGGTTTAGCGAACAACATGTCAAGTCACTTACAGCATCAGGATTTACCATGACTTCACCCACACATTTCCCCAGTTCCCACTACTGTTGATGATCATTCACACCTTTTGTTTGACCAATCCGCCGGGTTTGAATCATAAGTACCTGGGGAATCTAAGCAATGTCTCCTGATTGCCAGGTTTGATGGGTGTCTGTGGTTGGAAGTCACCATCTGATCAAAACATTTGTTCATCGTTGAGCTTTATCATTTGACCATTATTAAATAATTAGTACTTAAGCATAAACTAACAAACCGTTAGTGTGAGGCGTCATCTTACTAACCGTCATAGACCGGCCATTGTGGAATTGATGATGGAGTTGGCATGAGTTGGCTTTTGAACCATCATTCATCATCAATAACTACCGTCATTGATCGTCATTACCATTTCGCGGCAACTTCGCAGGGACATTTATTTTGAAGTTTCCGATTTTTTTTTCGGAATTATATAGTAAAACAAAACCCTAAAAAGCCCAAAACAGTACAATCACTGCATAACCCCCGTTTTGCAACTTCTCTGTACCATGTCCACCTTGCACATGATTGCACTGTCCCTTTGGGCATACCTAGCTGTGGCAAACCGCCAGCGACCTTGGGCAACCCAGCATGTTGGCGCGCTACTTGCGGTCCAATCTTGACGCTTGGCCTTACGCGCTGCTGACCCGCTGGTGAATCAGCTGTTCCTGAAAAATGGGTGCGGCCTTGAAAATGACCCAACCGAAACAAGGATCTGAACCAAACAAACTGGCTGGAAGAATCATTCACAGGGAAGCGAGGACAAACTGTACAACAAGTGAATTCGCATGAACTATGATCGAGTTGCAAGCAGTGGGCACACGAGCAAAAACATTGAATGTTACCGACAGCGCGGGACAAACCAATAGCATGGTGAAAAGTCTGATCTGCGACACAGACAGTTTCTACAAGATTACCATAGAGGAGAAACTGCATCTAGATCTTATGACAAGCATCGCAGCATCAGCCATTGGGCTGCACACTGAAAGGAGAACTTCTCCACATCACCTCACCATGGACGCTGTTGCTGCATGGCATGGCTTACCATCGGTGAAATCTGAGAACTTCATTTCTTGGTGGCAAATGCATTCAGGGTCGTTTGTGGGATCATATCGAACTGATATACTGCCTCTGGTTGCTGGCAAGGTAGCCTTCCATGAGCTGCTTGCAAACAAATGTAGAATTAATTCGATGTACCATTGACCATAATCACTGATGGTCCAGATTTCAGGGTGGTGCCCTGGTGATTTGAGGTAAGTCTGATGGCTTGTCTTCCACATCCTCACAGCACTTTGGGACCTCTCACAAGAGCAGCTGGCACCTGTGGGCACCCAAAAGGACTCCCAATAGATCCAAGTTCTCCTGGAGCCGTGGGTGTACCCTAACACCCTCTGTTCGACTTGAAGATCCAAGAAATGATACGAAAATCTACAGGAAAACCCCTTAATTGATGCTTTTTTAAGCCAGAGTTTCCTGCCGATTCTTCAACCAATCCAGTGAAATCACGTTACGAGCAGCCATACGCCTGCAATTAATGTTTGAAGTCAAGTTGTTTTTCCAATCATCTCCAGCTCCCTGATGGATCTCTCTGGGTCAGGTTCCTCTATAGGGGCTGCTCATCTTGATATCAAGGATGGTATCCTGAAAGTAGGGGGGTTGTGGCATCGCACTTGTCGTTTAACCTGAATCAGCTGCAAGATACTGGAACAAACGTCAGTTGTTGATTGTTTTAAGCATGGAAGGGATGGTTACGATGGCTTCAGGCGGTAGTTTTTGGACGAAACATCATCCAAAGGGGTTCAGCGATGGTGAAACAAGTGCAATGATGCTGTTGGAAATATCCACCCATGATTGCCATGCTTAAAGCCGTCAGGCTATTCGTCAACCCCTCTCTGTGGCCTTCGCGAACATGCCTAAAAATGAACAGAGCAGGTACGAGCTTGTTGATGTTTGCTGCTGATCGTGGGTAATAATAAAGGTTAGCAGCTTGTTGATATAGCCGCTAATCTCCAAAAAAGGTTGGTGCTTTGTTGGATATGATTTCATGATTCATAGCATCAGTATGATTTTGATCAACCAGTGTCAAACAGTACTGACCATGAATCACTACTGATAGATGCTACGATCATGTGGATGATCCACTGTCCACGGAGGTTCCACTCGCCGCTGTCGATGATACCGAGTTCTCCTGTCAAATTCTTTGCGCTGGTAGAGGTCTGCCAAAGGTCCGACGCGAGACGCCATCCTGGAGCAGGGGATCGTGAAAGGCATGATAGCGACTGCCAGAGGGGGCACCCCTGACATGCCAGCGCAACGCATAAAAGTGATCTCTCATGATAAATAAATAGATAAAATATTCAAAAAATGCATAAAACTATGTAGATATAAAATATATTTATATAGTTCATAGATATCAAAGTTCATAATCATGAGTATGAATAAAATATGAAAATTGTTGAACTGAACATGGCTTAAACACCTAATAAAATTGATGGGTTTGGTGACCATACATGGAAGGTAGGCGGCAACATGTCACTCCCAAAAGTTTGCCCGAGCGGCTCACAATTGCGTGGTTAGAGCCGCGCAACCGAAACTGTCAATTGGAAACACCAAGGAAAGCCTTGACACACTTATGCTTTGACCGCATGACTCAAGGCCAATGTATTGTTTATTCATTCAGTTTCATTTACTTGTTTACTTTTCTTTGTCAAGCAAAGAAATTCATGAATTGGTCAATTGACTCATCAGTTACTTGGCTTACTGATTGATAGATTGGTTGTCCGCTTTTGTGGTTGATTTATTCACTCACTATTTCATTGTTTGTTCCAAGATTTCCTTCATGGATTGAATGGCTGATCGACTCAATGAATAAAATTAAAGAGCACTTGCTGTGTTAAATGGCAAATTAGATTGATAAATATTCTTGCTTGCCGTGACAGTTCATGTCAGAAATTGTGGTGGCATGACTGCTGATTCGCTGTGCATGATGGCGGTACCTCGCAAGTCATACTTATTCTCCGCCAAATGCTATTTTGAGGTCTAGCTGGTACTCGCTTGTAGCTGCAAAGATACTTTCAACATCTCTTTAAGCAATCAAACAACAAGAACCTATAGATGGGGGGCGTCAAAGATGTCCCAAGCATGGCTCTCTCAAGTCCAGGGTCCAAGGTTACCGCGGTGGCAAAATCCTCTGCAAAACTGGAAGTATCACACGATGCTTTTGCATTGGCAAATTATGGTTATCTAAGGATTGGCTTTGCACTTTCAACTTAGGTTCCCAAATGCTGGTTCTTGGCCGCAATCTGGTTGGGTTGAGAAGCTCCAAGTTTGTTTTAAAGAATATGTATCTATGAAATATCACCCGTACTTGCATCCAAATCATAGGGTATGTTATTGGATTGGCTGCTTTTTTGCCCGTTCATAGTTTGATTGGATGTAGTGTCATAGTCACCATTCAGTTGCTCATATGGCTTTGGGTCGAGAACCTGTACTCCTTCTGTTCCAAAGCTGAAGGAAACGAGTACAAACTCCCTGATGACTAGACCAGCAGTATATAAACACTACTACCCAGCGGCTCTTGCATGCTCTTGCTATGTTCACCCAATTCTTGTGAGATTTGATACGTTCAGTTTTGATTGTTGTCATTCCATATTCAAGGTTACTGCACCCATTACAAAAAGCAACTATCCACTATCAGCCATCATAATAATCATAATCCAATATGGCAATGGGTCAAAACCCTGTATCCCCGGTTCCCCCTATCATTGACCATTGTTTTACCACTAATACTGTTGGTTAACATCCCCCATTATTGGTTCGTTAATATTGACCCATAGCCATATCTTCTCCCACATGTTCACTACGATGCTTGCTGGCAATGCTCCCCAGGCAGCCACCTCACCCCCCGCCTTCCTGGACTCAAGGACTCAGTGGGACTGCTCAGCTTCACCTGGAGAATGGTGCTTGGTGGTTGAGGATGAGTAATGGTGGTCAATCATTGGTGGCTAATGTTTGACGGTGAATGGTTGAGGAATTGTAATCATAGCCTTTCATGGTGACAAATTTTGCTGGTTGATCCTCGTTCACAACTGGTGTTCATGGCTAGTGACAACTGAAAATTGGTAAAAGAGTAGTTGATGAGTTGATGATGGGTATAAGCCGCAAAAATCAAGAAGCCTCGGGGTGCTAGCATTTTGCAGTCTCAGTACCATGTTGATCTCAAATCACCAAACATTGATCATTTGCCGTCAAGTGCGTTCCTGTGATGGAAACGACAGGATCGGTGCAACTTTGATGGATTACTGTGGAAGAGTTCTTGCCATCACCAAATTAGCAAAAAGTGCTGTACCCAACTGGCCCAAAATGAGATGATCGCTACTGTACGCTATTTGTAAACAATCTAGGGTAGCAACGTCACGAGCAAGAACGGGAATGCTAGTGTCGATGATGTAGCTAGAGTGTTGCGCACCAAAGGTCCCAATGATATGGCCAATCACGTCGCATCTTTCGTAGGTGGGAGCTTTACAAGCAATTAGAATCACGATCTGGAAAGAAAGGCAACCAGCCCATCCGAAAATGTCCTGCTGTCTTCTCAATCAATACGAAACCAAAAGCCATACATCAAGACACCGCCAATCCTTCAGCCACCGTCCACCGAAAAGCATCCAAGCCTAAATTAATTCTGAATAATCTATGAGAAGGGCTTCGTCAGTTTGCCTTTTTTTCAATTGAAGAGTTGTGTGTGGTGGGTAACCCTACCCTCCTGTACGGCAATCATCTTGGTCTAGGCAGCAAGTCAATGCTTCTGGGCCCACCCAAAAACCACAAGAACAATCATTCCAGGATTGGTTCTTTTCAGGATGATAAGCATCATTTTCCGATCATGCCACACATTCAGGAGATGAGGTTGTCCATCAATGGTGGTACCTACATCCAAGTCCATAGCCTAATATTTTTCATTGGGAAACCAGCAATGACAACTGGGGCTACACCATGGGGACTTGGTGAAAGGTTTGGGCCAGGGAGGCCAGCTCTGCACCTGAATAGGACTGGACACGTCAAAGGATGTCCTGAGGCGACAACCGTCAAAAAAAAAATAAATGGGAAAAGGGACAGGGAACCATGTAATTATGACCATCAATAGGTAAACCTTGTCCTGGTCAACCAAGGAATCCTATGTCTATAACTATCAGCATGAATTGCAGGATTTCCTGTAGATTTTCCCAACAGCCTGCCCAATGAAGCAAATAACGGTAACACTGAAGCGAAGACAATCAAAGCTGGTCCCACTTGGCAGAGGGTGGTCTGTCTAGTTGCTGCACCATGTTTGATGATCTTCTGTTGTTTCAATCCTCATAGTCCAGGAGGGGATGCTTGCCCAAGAGAAACACCAAGGTATGCGCTTTGAACACAGAACAAATATCAAAGCCCTGGGATTGCTGGCAATAGGAGATGGACAACCCCCAATAATACACAGTTGGCAGAGAATTGTTCATCGCCTTCTGATTGAATCCACCAACAAGTAATCATATTGAAGGTAGTACCTATGTCTTGACATTCAGAAGTACCCCATTCTGATAATAGTGGTACTCAAGCATCCGCGAACAACAAGAACAAGCGCAAGCACTCAAGCTTCAACACTGTGATGCTGCAGAAATCATGGGGCCCCTTGACACCTGATCCCTTCCATCTACCAATGTGGCCACCCCAAATCTATAGATTCCTTCCTCAACCACGGTTTTGGCAGGGTAATATGTGCGATTAATGCAAACTTTTCTGAACTACAATGATCAACCATTAAATAGAACCAACCACAATGAATGAAAGGCTAGGTGCCTTTCATATCTTAGTGGCAAGGTATTTGTTCATGTTTGTCTGATTGTATGATTCAGCTCCAATGACCACACAGGTGTCGTCCTGTACTTCGCGTCTACCACATCGCCCAAAGGTCGCCATACAGTCACCTCATGCATGGCAGTTGCTAGACGTTGGCGTTTCGATGGAACGTCTATGTGTAAACAGCGACAACAGCAACAATACGGCAACAACGACAACAAATAGATTAACTATAACAACAATGACACAACAAAAATAACAATATCAAAATAACATTAAAATAATCAACACACCAACAAGAAGAAAAGCAAGAACAACCACAAGCCATTACTGATGGCAAATGATGGTCTCAGCTGATGATCCTCAATGGCTCAAAAAGATGGTCAGATTTTGGGACATCTTTGCCACTCCCGAATCCGAGAATTTCAATCCACATCAATCAACACTTTGCCACCCAAACTTTCCATCCTCATCCATCCTCATCAATCCAAGTTGTTCATCCATCAATCTTAATAATTAACCAGCTATAACTAGCTATAACTAGTATAACCATATCGATATGAAAAACCATATTAATGTGATAGGTTTCTGGTTGAACTTGGAAAATTCAACTTGGAAAATTGAGCTTGATTAATAGGGAATTAACATTAATCAACCACCATATCACATCAATTTTCCAAGTTCAACCAGAAACTCCTCATGGACCGTGACCTGACCGCTGCTCGCCTGCGCTCCCTGGCTCGCTCCGCCCAAGCTCCGCCTGGACGCTATCCTCATATGGCATCGTGAGGCCATAGAACTCGATGCCCTGCAGCAGGTTCCCCCGGTGAATGTCGCGTGTATTTGATGTGCAAATGGACTGAGGTTTATGGAGGTTTCATTTGGGATCCTAGTGACTAAAAATTGAGGTTTCCTGATATTGGATTACATCAGATTTCATTGACTCATATACACATGATACGTGAATACGTATTCAATCGTCATTCTATCTTAGCTATCTCTATGTTTTTCTACGAGAAACAATGCAACTGACTGAAGAAACCTGCTTGGACACGTGCACATCTTTGTCCACACACAATGGTGTTGTGGTGTTGAATTGCTCAAGCGGCACATGCCAATACATACTTTTTGGACATAAAATATCCTCTACTGTACCTTTTTGAAATGCAAGGACGTTCACACTATGTATGTATGTAGAGAAACGTAGAGAGATGTAGGGATATATGGTGGATTCCCAATAGTAAAGAACTAGGATGGTCAAGGGGCACCACCATGGAAATAGATTCAGCATGATCCACCCACATACCATCACCAACTGATCGCCAAAGCTACCATCATTCAGCATTATCAGTGACCATACCCAGTGATCACATCAACATTTGCGCGGTGCGTCTCTGAATGTGATTGACTTCCCTACTGCTCCCTCTGACGGTTTCTCAAAATAGGGGTCCCCAAAAATCAATACTGTAAATATTAACCGTTTTAGAGGGGTCCAACCCTATTTTGAGGGGTCCAACCAATCAATAGACCTCAATAGGAGTCCCTGTCTATAGCAATAAACCAACCATTTGAGGAGTCCAACCAGAAACCTCCAGCCATAGCCATGCCATAGCTCACTGCTCAACCACCGGCCATCAGGGCTGACCCATGGCGCCTGCAAGCGCACTCGGCGCACCGCGCGACACGCCGGCGGCTTGGTCCAGGCGGTGAATGTCCATCCTCCAGGCCTCGGGGACGGGTGGCACCGTGGGAGATCAGCACCAGCCATCAAGCATAGAGGTTCGTCAGTTCATGGTTGACCATGGTTGACCACTATGTTCAATGATGGTTAATGGCTAAGAATTGGGGGCATACGAACCAACTCCAAGACTGAATTTCAGTGGTTGATCGATGGTGAAAAGATGATCACCAACAACTTTCGATGGAATATCATACCGATGATGATCAATATATTGACTGGTCAAGAATGACGGTTCACCCATGAAAACTTTTGAGAGCAGGCCAAAACTGGTCAATTGTGTGCAATGCCTGATGGCTTATAAAATGATTTATAAGGAAATTACCATTGACATCGGTATCTAATGATGATTACTACTGTGAAAATCTTACCATTAAACATGTGTTGGATTACCATTAAAGCAATCTCTTCTGATGGCTTACTCTGATGCCATCTGAACATTCACCTACGGTCGCTTTTTTCACCTTTGTAGCAGTGTGAGGATTGCTAATGGCTCATGGATTATGATTACTGATGGTGAATTGATAGCAATCATGATCATTGCTAATTCACCATTGCTTAATGGCTCAATGATCACTAGTTGATCCAATTGATTACTCCAAATCAGGACTAATGAAACCAATTACCCATTACTAAGTTTATGGTTCATGGATCTTTAAGAATGGTCAATTGATAAATTAATAACGGTTGTACAGTGATTGATGGAGAGTCCACAAATGGTGTGCCCCCAACCTGACCCAAAACGGCTTTGATAGGACAACTGTGCCCCCTTGCTTTGTATATGATGGGGTCCTCACTTCTACCAGGTCACTACCAGTGTATCAACGGTTGACAGGCAGCTCAGCCATCCACTAAGGCCACCGCTGCGCTTCGGGATTGGAGGCTGTGCCTTTGACTACCTGACATTGTGGGAGTGGGCCAAGCATGGCCCAAGGATACACGAGGACAAGTTGGCGCTTTCTCAAGCCATAGGTGACCCCCAAAATGGATGGTTTATTACTAAAAATGATCAATAAACTGGATGTTTCGGGGGGTCCGCTATGGCTTGAGAGGCCCCACCATTTGGCGAACTGGGTCAATATTAATCAACCAAACCAAGGGTCGGTGAATATCCCAAAGACTAGTGACTGGTTATTTGACCCACAGCCATATCAGTGTAAAAATGGCATGCCATAGTAATGTGGGTTTCTGATTAGTGTAACCCCCCCTAAAGTAATGAAAATAGATGAAACCAACAGGTAGATACTAATCAGAAACCAACATTATGAATTATGATTGTTTGTAAGGAAAAGAGTTCTGCGTATCCACGGATCTGATATCAAGACACAAGTCCTGGGTCAGCCAATAGTGGGGAGCGATCACCACCTCCCCATTTGCGAGTCACTACTGTCCAGTCTCATGGTATGAGGGTCCCCAACAATCTTGGGACCAAAGACTTGGTATCCGTCTCAGTGCTATCGGGGTGTATTGCTGTTTTTTTGCACGACCCTCTGTGTTCGACATTGTTTCATCAGCATGTGATATGCGACATTACATCGTCATTTTAATCAGGTTTTATTCACGCGATCCAAATCAAACAAAAGTAATATAGCAAAGGTTGGCTTTAGATCTTTGCCTGAGACTTAGAAAGACAGTGTTGGGTGCTACCAAAAAAACACATAAACGTCAAATGCAAATTTAACTCTTGGCGGTGTCCATGTTCCTTTTCATCTTCACAAGCTCAATCATCATTGACTGTTATTGCTAGCCATCATTAAAAATGATTTCCCAGAATTATGAATTGGTTTTGCATTAGCCATTTGCCACTAATTCGCTTTTTTCATGGGTAATGATTAATTATCATATGATTAACCATTATCATCTGACTAAACATTTCACTATAATATGATGAACCATTATCACTTATTGATTTCTTACTATTTGTAATGGTTTCGTATACTTAGCCATTAATTAACCACAACCACAGGTCATAATTACTCACTATATGATCAACCATTACATGATGAATCATTATTACTTCTTAATGCTTACTTCTTGGTTCAACCATGAATTCGTAACCATTCAAAAAGCAATGGTCTCTGCCGCCTCCAAGGTCACCGCGAGGGGCGAAGCGGAAGCAGAAGCTTGGCTCGGCCGAACTCGGATGGAGATCTGGTGCGCAGCTGGGGCTGGGGCTGGGTTCTTTAAGGGGACCTGTGGTGCTTAACAAGCGGTGGTTCATCCTTTAGTCATATATATATATATATATTATATGTATAACTGATGGTTATAAACCAATAGATGATGGTTAGCTGATCAGCAACTGAAGTAATGGATGATGGTCAACCATTGGTGAACTGATGGGTTTAAACCAATAGATGGTTGTTATTGATGATTATGAATGGTTCACAATTGGTGAAGTAATGGACGTTTGACAACTGATGGTTAACACTTGCTTGATTCGTGGTGGTGGATGGTTTCGATTAATGGTTAGTATGGATGGTTAGTGTTGATGGTTGGCATGGTTGATGCTTAACAATTGGTTACCAATAACTTTGCTGAAACTGAATGGATGGTTATTATTGATGTCTATTAACAAATGTATTGGTGAACTGCTTTACATGGGTGAATTTATGGATAATTAACAACTGATGGTGGAATTATGTGGTACGTACCCGCGCAGGGCGCGCGGGTACGACTGAAGGGAATGATTTTCAATCATGTTTACCTGCAATGGCAAAACAGACTGGAATAAGCGGGCAAGACATGCATGAGACCTGATTGAATGCAGCAGTGACAACGCACAAAACAACCCTGCAGTTGCAAAACGCAATAGAACCACTGCAGAGGAAAACCTTCACGCACGCCAAATGTCGTAAATTTCAAGTTTCAAACTATTATCAAACTATTTTCCTAGGTGTTTTTCTATTTTCAAACTATTATCAAACTCAACTTTCAAACTCGCTCATATTGGGGAGAGCACGCGGAAGCACGTTTTTCACACAAATTTCAGCCTGTTTGAAGCAGAAGACTTTTCTATAAAATCCGCATTGCGCGTGCTCTCCCCAATATGAGCGAGTTTGAAAGTTGACCCTGCGCGGGTACTGACTGAAGGGAATGATTTTCAATCATGTTTACCTGCAATGGCAAACAGACTGGAATAAGCGGGCAAGACATGCATGAGACCTGATTGAATGCAGCAGTGACAACGCACAAAACAACCCTGCAGTTACAAAACGCAATAGAACCACTGCAGAGGAAAACCTTCACGCACGCCAAATGTCGTAAATTTCAAGTTTCAAACTATTATCAAACTATTTTCCTAGGTGTTTTTCTATTTTCAAACTATTATCAAACTCAACTTTCAAACTCGCTCATATTGGGGAGAGCACGCGGAAGCACGTTTTTCACACAAATTTCAGCCTGTTTGAAGCAGAAGACTTTTCTATAAAATCCGCATTGCGCGTGCTCTCCCCAATATGAGCGAGTTTGAAAGTTGAGTTTGATAATAGTTTGAAAATAGAAAAACACCTAGGAAAATAGTTTGATAATAGTTTGAAACTTGAAATTTACGACATTTGGCGTGCGTGAAGGTTTTCCTCTGCAGTGGTTCTATTGCGTTTTGCAACTGCAGGGTTGTTTTGTGCGTTGTCACTGCTGCATTCAATCAGGTCTCATGCATGTCTTGCCCGCTTATTCCAGTCTGTTTGCCATTGCAGGTAAACATGATTGAAAATCATTCCCTTCAGTCGGTTGATGGAGGAAATCCTGCACCACCCAGATGGGCATCCCAAGTAATCTTGTGTGAGGACACCCCCTGCAACCCCTTAATCTCAATGTTGTGGTAGCAAGGTGGGTGGTGCAGGATTTTCTCCATTCACAGATTTCATGTCCGGCATGAGCCCAGCACATACTTCAATATTAAGATTTGGGGTTCCTAGGGGATGTGGATTATGAAAGTGGTGCAGGATTTCTTCCATCAACAGTAGTTAATAAAAACAATTGGTGGTGGTCAACAATTATCTGATCGAAAACGAAAAAACATGTTAATAATCACCATGGTTCTCTGATGGTGGTTCATCGATGGTGAATTGTTTCATGGTTCATTGATGGTGAACGAACTAATGGTAAATTGGTGGTTCTTATGGTGGTCAACACTTGGTTAACTGATTGTGGTTGATTCATGCACATCTTGGTTATTGGCAACGTGGATTGATTGACTACAAATACTGTATGTGATGTATGTGTACATAGGGGTTAATCTTTGTCTTGGTTAGTGGATGCTAACGGTCCATCGATGGCTAATTGATGGTGACTTAGTGGTTAACTTATTGTCAAGAAATGTTTATGATATAGTGAGTGGTTAATTGTATCGTCAAACTTTGTTGCATGACGGCTCCCTCATGGCAAATTCATGGTTACGGTGGTCTATGATGGATAGTGATAGCCAATCAATGGTCAATTATGCTGGCCAATGTTGGTTGCTAGTCATGGCAAACTCATGCTGAATAAATGATGATTAAAGCATGAACAATGATGGTTCATGAAACTTCGTCGTGATTAAAATCGGTTACATTGGTAGCTGATATGCCTTGATACTGCAGTAGTGGTTGGTGCAGGTCGGTCGAAGGTTCATAGCATTACGCCGCATCACCCAGCATCAATCAATCAATGCGATGGACATAGTCTTCCAATTCATTATATTTGCATGACAAAAGGCGCTTTCAATGGGTGAAATCAGGCTCGAATCTTTCTGCCGTTCATAGTGGCCCAACATGGCCCATGCCAACTACCTAATGCCCAATCCTCCCCTCCTGCTGTGTGATTTTTCCGCTTCCTACTGATGATCAAATCTGTGGAGTGCAGCATGGCCCCATTCTGGCCTTGTGCCGGCGTGCATCGCCACAGCGTTGCTTCGCCCTGGCCCCACGAGTCTCGGAGTTCACCTACCGGGGCCTTTGACCCACACCAACTTGGGTATCTCAAACAATGGCTGGTTGTGATGGAACCGTACCGTTTTGGGACGGTGGATAGAGATTCGCTATGGGTCCAACTTCTGCAGCCACACTCTGCTGTCAAGAGAAAAATGAAGGCAGAACAGGTACCGATTCGAAAAATGTTCACAACCAGAGTGTCCTCTTTTGGTTGTGTTGACCCATACCTAAAGCACGAATTAGTCTTTGGTTGATATGGGTATCTGCGTATCGTACTTTAGGTATGGCTGATACCTCATACCAAAGTGTATTCTTTTGGTTAATGATAGGTTATAACCAACCAATAATGGGGGTTAATAACCATTGTCCCATCGATACCCCACCATTATTCTTGCCTAGAACCCCCTCCATGCAGCTGGGACCCAGCACTTTCAGTGGCTGCATAACCTGAATTTCTCCTTTGCAGCTGGGTGCTAGGGCACTGGTTTAATCTCTTTCCCCTGAATGCTTTTTTGAAAACATCAAACGTGGTTTGATTTCTGAACAATCACAAAGTTCGAGACGAAATCAGACCAACTATCATCGTCACCATGCAAAAAATATCGCAATCCACTGATAAACACATCTTGATGAGCTGCATTCACGGCTGTGCTTCGCACTTTTTTGAACGCTAGCTTTTCTTTGCGTCGTCTTCCTTCAGCCTTCTAAGCTCTGTAGCTTGCGGTCTTCCTCGGAAGTTAATGAACCTGGAGCGAAGGCCTCCATCAGTGGGAGGTGTCAAAACCATAGAAGTAGGGCGGGTGTTTGTTTAAACCACCAACTGGCACATCAAATGGCAAAGAAAACTCTTGGAGCTTCAAGCTACGCATGTACTCATTGCATTCCATTGCGTATTGGTGACAAATCCATGAACAAAGTCAATGCGAATGTTGAAATAATCTAAGAACTATACTGCGAATGACCATCTCAACTATCGACAGAAATGATGACAAGTGGAACACATTTTTGGACGTGGGTTGGTTTGACCGTCTCTCAACAATTGACCTCAAAGCTGGCGATTGATCCATGCAGCTGCCATATCACACACAAACCACGTGATGCTCTGCCCGGGCAACATAAAGAAACGACTGCAGTGGCCCAGGAAGGTCTTCACCTGTGCTCCCACAGTCGCAAATTTCTATACCACTATACCACTGACATGGCCACCAGGGCTACAATTCCATGAGATGGAACTGTGGATCATGGACCAGGTGTTCATTTACGACAGACTGGGCTCACCCAACATGCAGGCTGGGTTCCGCAGTCGATGAAGCAGTCGATCAGTGACAAGGGCCCTTCACCATTGATCCGAAAACAGGAACCATCATAGTTCTTGGCTACACACACCCTACTTCAGTATCTGCTTACCCGGCAACAATAAACCGCAGCCTCATTGAATGGGTCGCTCATTATCCATAAATGTTGGAGCTGCGGACAACATTCTATACAATGGTGGTTCACCAACAAGACGGGTTCACGACAATCACTAGGTAAATCCGTATTAATGGCTTGACGGAAATCCTAAACTCTTGGTTATTGTTGTTTGGCACTATTAGCCATGATGAACCTAGCCACTAATAAAGCTGGTTAATCATGATTAGCCATGGTTAGCCATTGAGGTGTGCATGATCAACCGTTCTTAAACAGCCATGATAACCGTTATCAACTACTGATTCATATGCTCAACCGTTGTTAACAATTGTTATTGTCAATGATAACAATTGGTTATTGTCGTGTTGATCATTTTTGACCCGTGTTACCCAACTGGCCTTAGCTGATCATGATAGCCAGCCTATGGGTCATGGTTACCCAATTAGCTGGCTGTTAATAAGGCCAATAGTGATAACCAGCCTATCAATCATGATTAATCATTATCAATCGATCTGAATCATTATTCATCATTACTGATCATTGCTAACGAGTGATTGTTACCCTATTCACCTTATTGATATCATTATAACCAGCCATATCATTTTATCATGGGTTGTTAATCATTGCTATCCACTGGTTGTTACCCTCTTTATGATTAACCATTGCTAACCATTGGTTTTTAACCATTGGTTTTTAACCATTTACCCTTTTTGTTCTCATGGCCCGAGGCGGGTAACAACTCTTCGGTTGTTATATTGTACTTCCGCACTGCTGATGAAGATACCCGAGGACGAACCGCGGTTCAACACCAGAAGTGAGGCATGCTGAGGCTCCGGCAAAGTCTCCGTGGAAAAAGAAAACAACAAGTGCCAAACCAACAGCAACTACCAAACTTTAAGGCTCAAGACGATGCCGTTTCCCACAACATAGCTGCCCAGTCCCGAAGGGATTTCTTAGCAACTCCTAAGCTTAAAATGAATTTCTGTCTGCGCCGTAACATTGCACACAAGGTGTGCCGGATCACTCGCAACTCTGCAGGAGACCAGACTTCTTTGTGCAAACGAGTGATGTCATCCGCCCTTTGCCAACACATAGCTGTAGCAGGCTTGCATCTCAGCTCCAAATACAAGGGACAGTCAAACAGAAAATGCTGCAGCGTTTCCGCAACAGGAATG
>VSDK01016770.1:91533-215343 GCA_009767595.1 Symbiodinium kawagutii
GGGAGGACACAGGGGGAGGGGCTGCCCCCAGCCATAAAGGATGGCCAATGATGGTGAGGGTTCATGGATGGTCCATTGATTGAGAATGATGGATGATGATGGTTTGAAGTTAATGATGAGTAGTGGTTCATACTGGTTGATAATTGCTAGTACAAGTTAACAATAAACGGTAAGACCAGTCAGGAAGCAACAATAGGAGTTAGTCACCAACTGTGCATGTAAAAATATGGATAAACATATATGATTTGCGTATGCACAGAAAAACCAAAACATCATATCGTGACCAGCCATGCAGCAAAGATTGGCAATGGTTTATCATAGTCAGTAGTGGCCAACAATTGATGTTGGCTCATAGTGGTTGAACATTGCTATCTTGGTTAACACAACAATCTCAAGGGTCAATAATCAAAAAGTGTAGTTTGTGGGGGGTTGTGGCCAACAATAGTAAACAATTACAACAATGAAAAGGCTTACAAACAAGTGATGAAGGATTTATATCTAAGAAATAATAGCAGGTGATAGTGATAGGATATCAACAACAACTTTCCTAGCCAGTCAGGGCTAACGTATACACCGTTACCTTAGTCATGTATCTATAATATTGTATACACACGTATATCACTCATCCATAGGACAAACGTGGCTAAGAATCTCACACAACAACAATTGTTCATAAGTAGCAAGATCACCGGTGGCTTAGCAACCAACAATAGCAGGCAAGTTAGTACGAACAGCGGTGAGATCTGTTGCGAGGCTGGATAATTGCTGAGCCAAGTGACCACGCAGCATGACCACAAACTAACAAGAAAGCGGTCAACAATTGTTATACATAACTCTGATTGTTGATTCATATTGCTAATTCTTACACATGTCCAACATTGTATGGTAATCCTTGTTAGGAATGATGAAATGTGGTCAATCTTTGTTCGGAATGATGAAATATGGTCAATATGACTAATTTAGGAGCTAGAAGCTACGCATCATGAAAGGTTTTCCTCATCTGTGTCAGGAGGAATTACCCGTTTCATCATTGAGAAGTTGGGATTGGCTTATCGTGCTTATGAATGGTGGTAAACAATTGTGGGTTTGTCCAGGAAAAGTAGTACCTACTAACCTTTCATTATCAATCCAAACCACCGGTTTTGGGGGTATGCCATTTCTGGCCAAAGCCAGGTTCAGCGGTAGCTCCCCAGCAGAAGAGTTTAGCTTCTGCTAGTCATGGAAAGGGAATCTCTTGCAGCAGCCATGGTGCCATGTTGTGAGGACAACTGCTCTCAAAGGTTCTGAGCCAATCCCAGCCCACTGGCAAGCCGCTACACTGGTGACAGCCAAGCATCTCCCATCCGGACAGGCTCGCCATGACGAGCAGCCACAGCTCAGCTGAGCCGAAAATTCCGCGGCGATGGAGTGCTGCTTCAGTTCCAATGCACAATTCCGAAGTCACCACTGACCGCTTTTGATGGACAAACTCAAACCCAACATATGCATGTACATACAAAACTGATCAGTGATGATGTAATAAATGTATTTTTCATGAACATATAAACACATTAAACATATACACAACTGAAGCGCGCATGCAGAGACATGCACAGAAAACATGCAGGCTGTTTCATTTTGTGACATGCCCAGCTGCGAAAAATCGGAATTACTGGAGACAAACCACCATTGGGACTCTGCCAATCTCTTGAGCGTCAGACTTCCGCGGTTACCGATCCATTAACCATTCTGAACCATAAAATGGTCACCAGCCACTAACCATCAACACACCATCACCATGGAACTAATCGCTGACAGTATACATACTCTTGATTTGAAGACGGTTGGTTAGGACCTATGGCCATATGGTTGTGTTCTTATCCGTTATCATCAGCCAGCAGCTGATTCACCATTTCACCATTGGCTACGAACCTTTGGTTGGTCCTGACCCATGGCCAAATACGAGCAACCATATGTCGTCCGTCAGTCAAGCCATAGTAATTACATGTACCTACGTATGAACCATCATCAACTAAGAATCAAATCAGCAAAGAATATCTGTGTGATCAACCAATCCTTGAAGTAACAATCATTCAAGCCATATTCACATGATGAGTTGTTCATAAACAATGTACCCCTTTAGCTGGCTTGTTTCCATGTTGAAGTGAACAGCTACAGAGATGGTGCGAGGGTACCACCATTGATGGATATAACTCTGTACCACCAACCAACTCATCATCCAACAATCATTCGATTCAAGCCATACGCCAACCACATATCAACCATACATCAACCACCATTGAAACATGTGAAACCAATGAAACCATGGTCAACCATAGTTAACTTCGCTAACCATGGAAAATCCCACGTTTTCCTATGTAAAAAACAATTTAAGGCCAACCATTTAAGGTGTCTCATGGTTCACCATCTAAGGTTTGTATCTCCCATATAAACCACATATCAACCATACATCAACCATTTTCGAGACCACATATATCACCATATCATATCTCATGCATTAACCATAGTTAACCACAGCAAAATCCCCAGATTTCCCAAAATAAAAAGCTATATAAACCAATATATAACCAACCTCTTGCGATCACCATATAAACCAACAACTTTCTGGATCAGGCCCTAAAATGTGATAGGCAATTTCCTTATTAAAAATCAATATAATTACTTTACTTCGTGTGATCCCCCACCATCACATGCAAATCTGACACAGGCCAAGGAGAAGGAGAAGGAGAAGGAGACAACTAACATAAAATCTAACAACCCTCACCCGGCAGGTAGGGAATCAATCACATCTCAACCAACCTCTCTTGCGCCTCCACTGCAGGCGTCGCGCCGTCCAACAGCTGCACGCTTCGGAACGGCACCGAAGCGGGCCTCGCAGCCGCCAAGACCCATCGGTCAAGTTGTCAAAATGGCACTGAATGTGGGGCAACTTCTGGGATTTTGATGGATTTTGAATAGGTTTCTGGATTCTTTTAGATAGATTTATGGATATTTGTTGGTTGGTGAATTCATTGATATTTGCCTTTCTATACTCCACTTTTTCGTATATTTGTTGGTAATATTTTCAGTAACTGGTCACTTCATCTAGTATCTGTTTACAAAAACCAGCTCTGAAAATGATCTGGTCTGTGCATTTTGTTTGGTGAATTAATGAATTATCTGTAATAGAAATGACCAGTCCGATGATAGATGTAATCATAGGGTGAATCATTGATTGGTGACCATTAATACCCGTGTGATCATCAGAACAATGGTTAGCCATTGCAAATTATGCTGGTTGATGCTCCAGAATGGTCAATGGTGGTGCTAAGAATGATAAACACCAAACATTTGATAGTGGCTAGCAAGGGTAAATCAAACAATGGTTGGGGCTGATTATATAATAACCTCGGATGATGGTTAGCCAGCAGCTCTGTGGGAATGTATCAGAACAGGACCCGGTTTAGATGAAGTTTCACGGTGGTACATGACGCATACACTAAGCCCTGCCCGTGTGGGAGGCTGTGGTTGGTTGATGGGAGAATCGACCTTGGAAACACAGCTGCTTTGACCACCAATTCCAACGGATGGGGTGTCCAACGAAGCTTTTCTCAGAAATGGTTGATGGAAAATATATAGGAAAACCCTATAATTGGTGCTTAAACGTGGTTAATAGTTAATAGTTTCTGGGATCTATGTGGCACAAGCGCAGTATCAGCGGTGAGAATTCCGTATGAGCTACTAAAAGAAAGGGATCCGAAAGGAGCCATTTGTCCCGCACCTAAGCATAGCAACTTGTATTCAAATGCTCAGTCTGATCAATTAGTGGATTGATTAATGGGAAAATCCACCGGAAACCCGGCACAACAAGGATCATTTATGAGGGGTCCTGCTAAATCATCTCTGACCATCAAAATCCCCCACCTCCACAAAATCACCAACTCTGCTGTCAAGCATGGCTCTCTTTCACGTTTTTTGTGGCTGCAAGCAAGGTGACGATCACAGAGAGCTCCGTGTCCCTGAAGGATTCACGGAAGGACTCATGAATGCTGCCATTCACACAAGCGCTGCTAGCGCCTGGGAGATACTGGGAGTACTGAAGGCATCATGCTGCCATTAACACAAGTGCTGCTACGAAAGCGCCTTGGACTATCTTCCCAGGTTTCTCGACTTTTTGCTGGACCTCTCGGAATCATTGACCCGGGCGGTCAAGTCGAGTGGATGAAAACAGAGCTGCAACCCATTCGCGGTCTTAATAGCAAACCCTAAGACTGCGGGGAAATGGGTGGAAAATGCAGCTGCAGTCAAACAAAACCTGTACATGTTTGGACCTTACAAGCTGAGAATATTGACAGTCTTGACATTCATATGATCAAAACTGCCATGGAACTTCGTGGGGATGGCCCTCCTTTGGCTTTACAAGCTGGCAATCGTGAGAGTCCTCAAGGAGATTGGATCACAAGCTTTATAGAGTCTTTATAGATAGACTGTTCTGAGTCCTCAAGTTCGTTCTGCGACTCTTTCTCCCTTCGGCGCTGAACCACGCTTGGAAGTGCGACAGGGAAGGCCTCCACTTTTTGCATGAAGTTCTCCAACTTCTGCATGTGCCGTTCATGCATCCGACGACTTGGTGGACATGGCATTCCTTTTGCGAAGCCCTCTCCCCACTTCCAAGTGCCATAGGATGAATCCATCTCCTTCAACCCTGGCTGATCCACGTCAACCACCTCTGATGGCCGCAACGATGGCAGTCGCGATGACGCGTTCACGTCATCAACAGCTCTGGTCGCTGTGCAGCCCATTGATGACTTGCGGGGACGTAGTATCTGCCAGCTTCAGTGTCTCTAAATGTCCTTGAGCCTTCAGGATTTCATGGTTGACAATGATCCTGGTACTGAAATCATGAGTATTGACCTGACCACCATAGGGTAGTTGGGCGGCATGCCCAGATGCGGTGTACTTATCCACTAACAGTTGCCATTTAATTTTTGCTTGGTGGGTGGGTACCAGGTTCACAACCAAACCAAGGAGTAATCGGAATTGAAAGCATCTACAGTTTCTTGTCACCGAAACTCTACATCCATCTACATCCGAAGTGACCAGAACCATTGCGATGTCGTCTCATTGGCTATTTGAACAATTTCTTGAGGTTGTTGCAGAAACCCGATGAATGAGCCAGTAGCTTGAAGGGTCACTCACTCAGGGTTCGACTGTGGCTTGGGTCCCATGATTTGAAGCTCTCCAAAATGTTTATTTGATGTTTGAAGTAGAGATCTTCAACCGCCTCTTCTAGAAGTTATTGAACGTCCGGCAGGAGTCCCTGGATAGGTGCCACACCTACAAACGAAGGAAACCCAGGAGCTCAAATCACTTGCCTGATTGGCTTCTGGTGAACTATAGCGATATGATAATGTTGCGATGTACGAGCCAAGGATCTGGTAGCTCATTCAGCAAAACAATGATACACCATGCTGTCAACACGGGAACATTACTGCCAACAATACTGACAACAATATTGTCCAAATACATTTGATCAAAAATACGCTAATTTCTATGATTATTAATCACCACTGTAATCACATTCAAACATTCTACTGCCATCATTGGCACCGTCTATCAACCACTGGTTAACCATACAGATTCTGGAGAACAAGCAAAGCACAAGGCTGGGGATTGTTCACCACCATGGTCCTGCCTTGAAAGATCACTACCATCGTGCCCAGGCGCATCCAGGAATGGTTGATGGAAAATTTACGGGAAAACCCCATAATTGGTGGTTAAATGTGGCTAATAACAAGAATTTTCCTGCTGGTTTTGCCCTCCACCAACCCAGGAACTGCAGTATCAGCGGTGCGAATTCCTTGTGAGCTACTAAAGAAAGGGATCCGAAAGGAGCCATTTGGCCCGCACCCAAGCATGGCAACTAGTATTCAAATGCTCGGTCTGATCATTTAGTAGATTGGTTGATGGGAAAATCCACAACAAACCTGGCACAAGAAGGATCATTCATGAGGTCCCGCAAGTTTTTTTAACCTTTTCTGACCATAGATCACCAACTCCCACAAAATCACCAACTCTGCTGTCAAGCATGGCTCTCTTTCACGTTTTTTGTGGCTGCAAGCAAGGTGACGATCACAGAGAGCTCCGTGTCCCTACAGGATTCACAGAAGGACTCATGCTGCCATTCACACAAGCGCTGCTACGAAAGCGCCTTGAAGTATTCTCAAGGTTTCTCGACTTTTTGCTTGACCCCTCCCGGTCATTGACCCAGGCGGTCAAGTCGAGTGGATAAAAACAGTGCAGCCATTCGGTGTCTTAACGGCAAACCCGAAGACTGTGGGGAAATGGGTGGAAAATGCAAAGGTCAAACAAAATCTGTACATGTTTGGACCTTACAAGCTGATAACTTTGACAGTCTTGACATTCATTTGATCAAAACTGCGATGGAACTTGGTGGGGATGGCACTCCTTTGGCTTTACAAGCTGGCAATCGTGAGAGTCCTCAAATCGATTGGATCACAAGCTTCATAGACAGACTGTTCCGAGTCCTCAAATTTGTCTTTTTTCACTGTCCCCCTCCGGAGCTGAACCTGGATTGAAAGCATGACAGGCCAATCCTTCACTTCTTTCATGAAGTTCTCCAACTTCTGCAGGTGTCGGTCATGCATCCGACGACTTGGTGGGCATGGCATTCCTTTTGCGAAGCCCTCCCCCCACTTCCAAGTGTTATAAGATGAATCCATCTCCTTCAACTCCGGCTGATCCACGTCAACCACCGCTGAAGGCTGTAGCGATGGCTGTAGCGATGACGCGTTCACGTCATCAACAGCTCTGGTCGCTGTGCAGCCCATTGATGACTTGCGGGGACGTAGTATCTGCCAGCTTCAGTGTCTCTAAATGTCCTTGAGCCTTCAGGATTTCATGGTTGACAATGATCCTGGTACTGAAATCATGAGTACTGACCTTCCGTAGTTGGGCGATGTACCCAAATGCGGTGTAATTATCCACTAAAACTTAAGGTTTAACTGTTGCTTGGTGGGTGGGTATTGAACCAGGTTCACAACCAAACCAAGGAGTAGTCGGAATTGAAGGGATCTACAGTTTCTTGTCAGAGAAACTCTACATCCATCTACATCCGAAGTGACCAGAACCACTGTGATGTCGTCTCAACGGGTATTTCAAAGTTCTTGAAATTGCCGCGGAAATCCGATAAATGAGCCAGTATTTTGAAGGCTCACTTAGTGGGGTTCGTCTGTGGCTTGGGTCCTATGATTTGAAGCTCTCCAAATTACCTTGACCCAGGAAATTCCTGGACCACCTCAACCCAAGCGGTGCATCAATGGACGGTCACATGGGGTCATCGTTCACCTTGTTGGTCGGTGTGGCGTTACGAGGCCAATGATCAGCTGAGAAAGGTGTGATGCCAACTCCCAACACTCTCAAAACATCTCAAAACCGTGCCCCCTACCAGTTCGTCTGACTTGAATCATAGTCAAAATGCAGGGTTTACTAGCAGAACTCGGTCTGTCATTATAGAAATCAATAGGGTTTAATTATAGTAAATTCTGAAATCAAAAACAACGGTGTGTAGCTTTACAAGCAGAAATTGGTCTGTCTCTCCATGACAGCCCCCAACTGCGGCACCAACGATCATGTTCAAGAGGAAACCCGCGAATTCGATCAATTTTTATAGAACATAATTAGACCCCATTGGTACCACCCTAACCATTAGCATCACCCCATTAGTACAGGCATTAGACCCCAATCAATACTGGTACGTCCATGTATCTCCATGCATGGATCCCATGGGCTGACTGGACCAGCACCCTGCAAGGTGTATCACCTGGCTGGACCATGCCATCTCATCGCCCCATGGCTGGCGTCGGCATGTGAGGAGGTCAGTAGGTTGGCAGCTCGATGGCTTGGTGGCTTAGTTGGTGGGTGGGCTGGTAGGTCGGTGGGTAGGGTGGCTGGCAGGTTGGCTGGGAAGTTGGGTGCTAGTATGTTGATGGGTTGGTTGCTTGGTTGGTCTCTAAGTTGGTTTGAAGTGCTATAATTGTGGTTATTTTCATGAGCCCACACCAGTATGTCGATATGCGATGCGCTTGGGCTACGGGTCCTTGCACAAAGCTCCACTGGCTGAGCGCCAAGATGGCTACGAATGAAACTGCTGTGGTGGACATACAATGGCCCCAAAAACAAATCAATTTGACCAATGCGAATTTTGATACAGTGCATTGGAATGCAGTTCAAAAATTGGCAATCAGAAAAATGCAGTGCTCGTAGGACTATTTTTCTTAACACATTGGAAACAGGAGTCAGTACAAAATAGGTGTACAGTGCATATAGTATAGTACATGAACAATACGCACATGTTCATATCTGCGCCCTGGCAGCAACAGGTCTTGCGAAACACGGGCCTTAAAGAAGTTAGAAACCTTTATATAGATGTCATGACTCTTCTATTTTCCTCTAGCCCAGCAAAATCCTTAAACATCAAAGCATCTGGCTGGTCCCCCTCAGAAAGAACTCCTAAAATTGTCACCTCAAACACCAACTTTGCCAAGTAGGGGTAACTAGCTCGCCAGCAACCTGGCCTCCAAAGAACTTGCGACTTTGTTGATTGGTTGCCCTGCTTGAAACTACCTGTCAAATTGTCCCACCTTTGGATACTACTGGCAGTGGCATCATCATACACCCATCCATTCGATTGGGGTAAGCATGCTTCAGCCTTGAATGATCTTGAATGCTCTACACATCTGCAACTGTATGAGCTTATCGAATATTTCTGAATAAATCCAGAAATCCCCTCATGTCATTAGCAAGTGACATGATCATGCTTTCAAAGGAGTCTACATAGATTTGACGCTTGCCCATGACACTATATGGCAATTGAGATGTTGTAGGTATCAATTATCAATGCAATGTATACCATTATAGAACAAACAATTATGTAAACATCGGGAAACACTATCTATGTAAACATGTTCATCTTCAAGGTTCATATAGATATTCAAGAATGTGTTTGAATCAGCAACAATATCTATATAAATATTTCAATAAACACTATCTATCACTATCTTAATAAAGTTTTTGAATTCACCGTGATCCCATCGTTGATCCCAAGCTCCCATGGTATCTCCGAAGGCAACGGCAACTTCGCCACCAACGCTCCAACCTCACAACTCTGAAGGCTGACCTCGCCAGTGGAAACGCCTATCCTTCAACCCGTCCAATGAGTAGGCGTCGCTCCATGCCGGTCCCAAATTTCCATAGATTTCCAATGAGTTGGGACCCAAATATGATTGGTTCCATCCATAAATTTTGGATGTTAGAACCTCTCAGATTAACCACAACTGAGAATTGACGACAATCGTGATGATGATTTCCATCCCATGCAGAAACAATGCCAAAATTTCCCACGACACCGCCGAAGAAGTCGCAACTTTGGGCCGCTCAACAGCAATAGCATCGGTCGACGGAGGTCACTTAGCCGTGACTGTTCAGCCCTAGAATTCTCCACCACTGCTGCCCATTAGTCAATGGTCAGCCATCAATTAACCATCTATGCAGCATCCATTAACCATCCATTAGCCATGGATAAGCCATCAATTAACCCCTACTCACCCATCAATGAACTGCGATTAGTCTCCTTTTTCAAATCTTTTTCAGCTGCTCAGCTGCTCCGCAGTTTTCGCGGAGCAATGACGCGCAACTTCTCAGAGGTGAGCATTACAAGGGCTGGTGGGCATGAAGTCACAGAGATAAGATGAGATAAGTTGCTACACCTCCAGGAGAGAATCATCACAAACCATGATGAAGAAAATAACTGATGATCACGTTGATCACAACATTGAAAGTATTGAGAGAATGTGTATAACTGTTAACAGTACATGGTGGGTGCATGGTGGGTATTATTTCAATGCTGTCACCGCTGGTAACAAAAGCAAGAACAAAAAGAATAACAAGAACGACACTGGCCAAGAAACAACAACAACAACAGCAACAACAACGACGACGACAACGACGACGATGACGACGACAACGACAACGACAACGACAAGGACAAGGACAACGACAACAAGAACAACAAGAACAAGAACAAGAACAAGAACAAGAACAAGAACAACAACAACAACGACAACAACAACAACAAACAACAACAAACAACAACAAACAACAACAAACAACAACAAACAACAACAAACAACAACAAACAACAACAAACAACAACAAACAACAACAAACAACAACAAACAACAACAAACAACAACAAACAACAACAAACAACAACAAACAACAACAAACAACAACAAACAACAACAAACAACAACAAACAACAACAAACAACAACAAACAACAACAAACAACAACAAACAACAACAAACAACAACAAACAACAACAAACAACAACAAACAACAACAAACAACAACAAACAACAACAAACAACAACAAACAACAACAAACAACAACAAACAACAACAAACAACAACAAACAACAACAAACAACAACAAACAACAACAAACAACAACAAACAACAACAAACAACAACAAACAACAACAAACAACAACAAACAACAACAAACAACAACAAACAACAACAAACAACAACAAACAACAACAAACAACAACAAACAACAACAAACAACAACAAACAACAACAAACAACAACAAACAACAACAAACAACAACAAACAACAACAAACAACAACAAACAACAACAAACAACAACAAACAACAACAAACAACAACAAACAACAACAAACAACAACAAACAACAACAAACAACAACAAACAACAACAAACAACAACAAACAACAACAAACAACAACAAACAACAACAAACAACAACAAACAACAACAAACAACAACAAACAACAACAAACAACAACAAACAACAACAAACAACAACAAACAACAACAAACAACAACAAACAACAACAAACAACAACAAACAACAACAACAACAACAACAACAACAGCAACAACAACAACAACAACAACAACAACATACAACAACATCAACGGCAACAAAACTTGTGAACGGGTTCACAGCTTATCAACATCACATCCCGAAAGTGTTTGGAAAAATACTTAATTACTGAGCTTGCGTACCGTCTTAGGAGAGCTCGAAATGGCAACACCGTGAGAAATCGCCTCCAAGAGCACAGGATCACGATTTTTGAAGCGGTGTCGTCTCCGGCTTGCTACTCGTACCTCTTTGATTTGATTTGACATACCCCTTGATCATTGACCCAATCCATCCAAATGTTTGAATTTGTAGCGCCAAACAGACTAGAAAGTCAGCTAGCCAGATCTGTAGCTGTGAATGTTGGATAGTTAGCTTAGCGGCTCATGTTGATGGGTCCTGGCTTCTTGCTTAGGCAGAGTGCATATCCGGCCAAGTAGGCTGCCTGTGAAGTCGGGCTGCCCAGCTCACTCAAGAACTCTGCGTGGTTGATGGTCGCCCAAAAACTAAGGACTCAGGACCTGATGGACCTGTTTATTTGGTAGTCACCTGATGACATTGCTCAGGGTAGATGATCGCTGGATATCGCTGGGTCGTTCAAGAAAGCACCATTTTGGCAAGCAGAAAGCCATCAAATGACTAGCAAGATCCAGCAAACCAGTCCCAGTATGGATCAATCACCAGCTTTGGATGTGGTTTTCCTCAATAACTGGAATGGTGGTTGTTGCCCAGTCGTGAAAGCAGGTAAGAAAACTGAGCAACTGTGATGTTATCATTTTGGGGTTGATGTTGATGACGATGATGATGATGATGATGATGATGATGGTGATGATGGTGATGATGATGATGATGATGATGATGGTGATGACAGAAACCACATGGTCCAAGAAACGGGGCAGTATGATGTCATCCTCACTATGCGACGTCTATTCCCTTGACCAGGAATAGCCGATCAAATAAATTTGCATCCACTGTCGTACGTGGGTGTTTCTCCAAATAGGGGTACCCCCAAAGCATGTTTTTTCCAACCCTCGGGTTCCCTATTTTGGAAAACCACCATGAATCAAACTAACAACCCCGAGGTGGTTTCACGGGGTTGGAAGCAAAAACAACCACATCTCGAGTTAATAGACTCTACTGCGGTTTTTGTTGTTTCTTCAATTGCTTCTCCGCTCCTCATGAGTTGCTGGTGTAACCAGTTGCATAGCTGGGCATCACCCGATGCGTTCGAAGATTGAACAAAAACAGGGCAGCATGAATCACTGCTCACCATCAATCATGATCAACGCAACCATCATCAATCATGATCAACTAATATCAACTATCACTAATCATTATTAATCATTGAGAAAAATGAATCATGATCAACATTCAGCATGTTTCACATCAATAATGATCGATAATGATTGATCATGATCAACCAGCCATTTACCACATTTCACCACCACATTCGCCATGGCTTGTTGATACTTGGAGTCATGGCGACCCCGCAGAAGACACCGGGATGGTCGTCGTGGGCGACACAGGGGTGGTCGGCTCAGCTGCTGCGTCGGTATCCCAGCCTGTCGAGACGGGCAGGTGCTGGTTCCTGGGGAACACAACTCGCATACTGGACAAACATGTTGATATGAATAGATACGTGCATACATAGATGTAAGCATGGGTTTTGTATAGATGTAAATATATATACATATATATATATATATATTTGTATACTGTATATGTACATTGAAACATTTCTATGTATACTTATGAATGGATCATTAAATGATCTAGATATGAATGTGCACATATGTACATAGACATAGATATGAAGGTGTATATATATATATATATACACACATGTGCATTCGGGTTCTTGATGGCTAATGGTATCTAATGATGGTGAAAACGGTCGAAATGGTTGTTTATGGCGAATGGTGGCTATAATTGCTATGATGGCTAAAGCCTTACATATGGATGGCTGACAATTCTTCATTCAGTCATTTAGTGAACAATATTGGATGGCCAAAAACGCTTGATTGCAACATCCAAATGTGCACATTTACGCAACATGTTTGATGGACCATGGACAAATGCTTACTTATGATGGGCCACCAAAGATTAATCATTGAGTGATTGATTGACTGATTGATTGATTGATTGGTTGATTGATTCACTCATCATAGGTAATCAATACCTTCGAATGGTCAATGTCAATGCGCCTTGATCCAACCATCAGCTCTGGGCACCGCTTCCTTCCTCGCGACGCCACTGAGGCATCGGCTATGAAATTTCAACCACCAGGTGTGCTGTGACAAATACTTCTTCACCTGAAGAACGCTGGGCGGCGCGGATGACCTCTTCACATATTGCTTGCCACTCACGGATCCATGGGCAATCAACACTCTTAGCAGGTTTTCTGCCTGTCCTGCCTGAAAATCTGAAAAAAACATCTGTTCAAAGGGATCCACCCATGCAGTGTAGGTTTTTATCAATCCATCTATGCGGTGTCCCTGGTCATTCTTGCCCAATCATGAACAAAAAGTAAGAACATGTAAGAAGCTGGGCTTGTCCAAACAATAGCATCAAACCAACCAAGCAAATGCTCAACAAGTCCCAAGGCGGAACTCATTGAGTGCCACGTCTTTTGCGAAAACGTCTTGCATGATAGACCAGGGTCTTGCTCAGGATGCAAGATATATCAAGATATCATCTAAACAGGGAGAAGGACCATCCCAGCTGCAGTCGCGTGGCGTCCATGACGTTCCACTCAGAAGGGTAGCCTTGCCTGGGTTGGGAACTGCCCGACGTGAGATAGTGATGTAACAATCGATGGTTGTCACAACAAGAGTGCTGCTCATATCTGCCTTTGCATCACCATGTAATAACATATGTATATTTAGACATATATATATATATATGTATGTTTCTAAAACGTATCAAATATATGTGTCCCTGTGTAAATAAAGGTGCGTAGGCATGCCATCACACATCTAGGAAACTTGAGAACAAAACAAATAGCAATGATAGCATGACAGAACACTAACTGTAGTTATTGGTCTGGGTCCAAAACGGATCAGTCAGCAAGGTAGCAAAGGGGCCAAAAAACACAAGTTGATGCGTTGTGAAACTTGAGATCCATATTCAAACTGAGGGTAAGTGTTACCCCCTCACCTACTCCCAACCCTCTCTGAAGGATGGAAAAACATGGTGACAATAATGGTACAACACATAAGAACATCACAGTAAAATCACAGCATGATACCTTCTCGAGTAGAACACACAATCGTTCAAAACAGGATTTGACGAATATGATCGGTTGCTCAAATAGGAACTATGACAAACCTACCTACCCTTGTGGTTGGTGGTCGGTGCAAACGCCCGGGCATACCTGGACAATCACCACCAACCTCCACGTCAATGACTTGATCCTCCATGAATGATCTTCACTTTATTTTGGTGTGATGCCAGGAAAAACTTAAGCTGCAGGGCAAACTACCCCTACCATGAAGAAGTCGCTTGAGCAACTGATTTTTGAACCTGGACATATCCGTGTGATGAGAAGGAAATGCCGTGGTTCACAGGTCATCCTGTGGTGCGCCAGCCAGGCGGAAGCTCAAAACCAACAGCCAATTGAGCAAATGGAAAACCAACGTAGCAACTAGTTACTGTAGATTTGGTCTAAAACAGTTAACTTAGATACTGTAACAACAGTTGTAACAAACAACTTAGCAACCAAAAGTGTTTCCAAAAGTTACTCTAGATTGGTACAACCACCTTGCGCAGTTAGTGCAGAATCATGGGCTTGTCATGGAAGGGTTAATCAGCTGGTTCGTGATTCGACCAACTCTTCCCATCGCTGTTGCTGATCAACTCGCTTGGTGATTGATCACATGCGAATATCTAGTTGGGTAGCTGGTTGGTGGTTGAACCAACCCCCTGTGAAAAATATGATTCTGAACCAACCAACCATTTGTTAATACTGGCATAAATGGAAAATGTTTAAAACCACCAGCCAACTATATAGTTGCTAATGGCTGCGACGTGATTATCATTGATCTACTATGATCGTTGGTTACTGTTGATTGGCTATTCTACTTGATTATTAACCACCACTTACCACAACCAACTGATATAATATGATATAAACTATTACTGTTCATTCACAACTGTTATTGATGTAGTTAGTATCACCAATGTTAATCAACGATGACGGTATGTACTCTATGTGTTTTATTTCGACATCATTTGACCGACGTTCACCATCAAAATCAATTATTACCGTTGATCATTAATCATCAGTTCTCAGTATATTCAACAAAGTGATCAACACCGAGAAGGGACTGGAAAAATTACTGTGTGAATTTACCATCGTCAGGCACTAGTAGGTGTTAATCATTATCATTGACCAGGGTTCATGGTATGGCTGTTTGCCCATGGGTGAACCGTTAATTGCAAACCCTCATCAAAATCCATTCTGAAGCCATTTTGCTCGGGTGTAACCCATTCTGCATCTGCTATCATGATTAACCAGTGTCAATCTAACCTCCAAACAACCACCATTCACCTGCAGTATCAATACTCCTTGTCCACCATCATCATCAAGCCCGACTGTCGCCTATTGTTCATTATTGCTAGTCATTTCCACAATCACTGGTTAAACCTATCATCATCAAGGCCTAGTGGCTTCTCAATTCATACCAGTACCCCTAATAATCATCCGTCAACAATCATCTATAGTAACCAACCATAGCTTTGGGGTACCCCCCATGGCTTAAGAACCCCCCCTACCATTGCTTATGAACCCTGGCCATCACCCAGCAGTTTCATACAGGCACAGCTGTCCACTTCCAGGTTCATCGGGATGCGACCGCATCGCCTTCCCGGTGAATTGCATGGAATGATGAAATCCAGTTTGGCACCCGGGGCTGATGATTTCATTGATTACATTGATTGCATTGATGGTAATGATGATTTGATGATGATGATGATGATGATGATGATGATGATGATGGTGGTGATGATGATGACGGTGATGATGATGATGATGATGATGATGATGATGATGATGATGATGGTGATGATGGTGATGATGGTGATGATGATGATGATGATGGTGATGATTGTGAGGTGATGGTGATGGTGATGATGATGATGGTGATGATGGTGATGATGGTGATGGTGATGATGGTGATGATGGTGATGGTGATGGTGATGATGATGATGATGGTGATGCTGAAGATCATGATGATGATTACGTAGATGATTAGATGGCGCTTGATAATCGATCATTGTGATCATTGGATGATTAGATGATGATTTAGATGATGATCGTATCACTTGTTAGATGATGATTGGATGGTGGTTGATTTTGATCATGATATTGAAATGATGGTTGATAGAAAGTCTTGGCTAAAAATGGTCTGATGATGGCTGGATGTTAGTTGACAAGTTTGTTCATTGTTGGTCAATGACAGAGATTTCCGGTAACAACCAACCCTGCCGTGATGAAGATGCAATTGTGCTCTTGTCGTGCTTAGTGCCAGTTGAACATGGTTGACAATGGTGGGAGAGACATAGTAGTCATGGTTTTGATTCTGGTTGTGATCAAAAAAATGACATTTGTTCCGACAGTTTCATCTGGTGTGATCTCTGACATGCCCTTTGAAATGCAATTTGACATTTTCTCATATTCTCTCCTGGCATGCTACGTATTCTGACAACTTATCTGACATCTGTCATCATCTATCTCACGTTTTCACCTGACATACTTCTTGCCTCTTGTTCGCCAGTCACACTTTCGAGTTGGGTTGCGAAAGACTTTGACAGGATCGCCCTACTTGGCACTGGATCTACATGGTTTTTCCTGTTGCCATCTTCATCTGACATGTCTTCTGACACGTATGACTTTTTCGGTGCGATGTGTTGCGCATCTGGCACGCTCACCTGATTGGGAAACCTGTCTGACTAAGTTCCAGGAAGATTTGATGGGTTTGGGTCATTGGTTTAAGATTTTCGGGTTTGGGCTTTTAGGGTTTTAGGGTGTTTGGTCTCAGGGTTTATGGTTCGTATGGTTCTAGGGGTGTTAGGGTTGACAGGATTCCGGTTTTCATGTTTTGGATAGTACTTTTGATTGAGGTTTTAGGTTTTATGCTCTTAAAGTTTTAGGATGTCTGTTTTTAGGGTTTCGGGTCTTAGGGTGTATGGTTTGGGGGTTGATGGTTGGGTTCTAGAGTCGGTGGTTTTAGGGTTCCAGGGTTTCTGGTTCTACGGTTTCAGGTTTAGGTTGTTAGGTTGACTGATTTATATTTTTGTTGGGTTGGTGGTATGGTTTTAAGGCTTCTGGTTTATGTTTTGAGGTTGTCCTTTCAGGTTTTATGGTTTTAGGTTTAATGGGTTTTTAGCTTTAAAGTTTGTGGTTAACGCTTTTTTGGTTGAAAGATTTACTGCAGGGCTTATGGTCTTTGAGTTTATGGTCTTTAGGGATCATTGTTCATGCTTTTGGGTTTAAGATTTTGGGTTGTGGTTTTAAGGTTCCTGGTCTTCGGGTCTTAGGGTGTTTGGTTTTAGGGTTTATGGTTTTACAGGTTGCTGTTTTGGGATTCATTGGTTTATGGTTTCAGTTTTTTTGTTTTGCGGCCAATAGTGTTAAGGTTCATGGTTTTAGGGTTTACTGTGTATGGTTTTTAGATGTTTTTTAGGGTTTGTGGTTTTAGGATTACTTGTCTTTGGTCTTCGGGTTTTAGGATCTGTGATTTTAGGGTAGATGGTTTACGGATTACGGTTTCAGGGTTGATTGGTTATGGTTTCAGGTCTTATGTTTTGAGGTTCATAGTTTCAGGGTTCATTATTTTTGGGTTTTACTGTGTACGGTTTTAGGGCTTGTGGTTTGAGGACATGGGTTTTAGGGTTTGAGCTCTTGTTTTAAGGTTTATGGTTTATGGCTTTGGGGTTGATAAGTATATGGTTGTGAGGTTCAGGATTGATTCATGCTTTCAGGCCCGTGGTTTTACATTTGGTGGTTTGAGGGCTTTGTGCATTTGAAGTTGACTTGCTTTCTCGCTTGTTTCTTGCTGCTTGATTTGAAAACATATCTCGGAAACATATGGGACCCTTGATATATATATATATATAAATATATGTATGTGTAAATATATATAAGTAAATCAGTATAAGTAAATATATATATATATACATATATGTACATCTGCAACGGTCATGTGATGATGATGATGATGATGATGATGATGATGATGATGATGCTGATGATGATGATGATGATGATGATGATGATGATGCTGATGATGATGATGATGATGATGATGATGATGATGATGATGATGATGATGATGATGCTGGTGATGATGATGATGATGATGATGAGGATGATGATAGTGAGATTATCAATGATGACATAGGTTTCGGCTCAACACCTGCCAGCTGTGGGATGATGATAGTGAGATTATCAATGATGACATAGGTTTCGGCTCAACACCTGCCAGCTGTGGTGAGCCTGCTTCTACCGACGGTTGAGACCTCGTTGCCATGCCTCCTATCGACCCTCGTATCCTTGCACCACCTGCTCCTGGTTGCTCCTACTGCAGTGTGTTTCGAAAGTTGGAGACCATAGATGCTAAGATGACCAAGGTTTGGGATCTTGCTCAGCAACAAGAAATGCTGATCATGGGTGCATGGTTGGGTGGTGATGTTCTCACCATCTACAATCTCAGCTTGGTTGATGCAGAGCTTTTCATTCTGGCTATGACAGATGACACAAGATGCTTTGACTCCCAACGATCCGATGCTGTGTTCACTCCCAGGCTTGTCGAGCTGTGTGCGGGCACGGGATCAATGGGGGTTGGCCCTTCGTTCTTGGGGTGCCATGTGGTTGCCAGTGTGGATCATACTTCTTTGGCTTGCAAACATCTCTCCTTGAATAACCATGGTGCTGTCCTTGAATTGGATTTGAATCATCCTACTGCTGCCCTTGCCATTCATGAGCAGGTCGGTAGTGATCCGGTGAACATTCTCCTTGGTTTTCCTTGCCAGCCATTCAGTCGTCAGGGCATGGGGGCAGGACAAGCTGACCCCAGAACTCGTGCTTTTTGGTCTGCTCTTCGTGTGACCTTTTTGCTTCAGGCTCGGCTTTTGATCACGGAGTGTGTTCCTGAAGCTGGGGCCGATCTTTCTGTGCGGCAGGCTTTGGACTCCTTGGCTTCTGTGATGAATTGGGGTGTTCATTCTACTTGTCTTCGGTTGGATCATCAGTGGCCGATGTGTAGAACTCGTTGGTGGGCTGCTTTGTATCCGTTGAGTTGGACTGGCGGTGAGATTCATGCTTGGCCACATTCCAGGGCCTTTCCATCCATTGGTCATGTGCTGCCATTTTGGGGCTTGTGGGATGCTTCTGATGAGCAGGATCTCATGCTCTCTGTTGAGGAGTATGAGTGTTACACCAACCCTTCGTATGGACGAGACTCCCGTCTGTTGACTCCCTCCAGGATCTGTCCTACCATCTTGCATTCTTACGGCAATCCTCTTGCCGACTGCCCTTGCGGATGCCGTGGGCCTCTGTCACTTCGGTCTCTGGCTTCAAAGGGACTTCGTGGAGTGTTTGTCATCTCTGCCCGTACTTCCATGCCTCGATTTTTGCACCCTCGAGAGCTTGCTGTCTTGTTGGGGATCCCTCTCACGATGGACTTTGATCACCCACCAAGGGCTGCTCTGTGCTTGTTGGGTTTGGTTGCTTCGCCTATGCAATCACTGTAGATCTTTCTCCTTGTTTTGCGTGCGGCCACCCCAACTGTGCCTGACCTTCGTCCCTTGGATCCCTTGGAGGTTCTTTCTCGGTACAAGCGTGCCTTGTTGGACCAGATTCATGACTCATTTCCCTTTGCGAACCCTGTTCGGCCTGTGGATTTTGTGCTGTTCCAACATGATGGCCCTCCTGTTCACCTTTTGAGTAGGGGTTGCTCCACCATTGCTCAACTGGCGGCTGCTGAGGCCATTTCTTTGGGATGGGGTGACACGGCAATGGTGCTTGACTCACAGCAACGACCGGTTCCTCTTGAGTCTCATGTCACGCATGGACAGGTTGAACTCCACATCACTGTGAAAGGTCGACGCCAGTGCAAGGAGCAGCCCACCGGCATCTTCATGGTGAGCTTGAAGCTGGCTGATCGCTTTGTGCTGTCCTTTGTGGACCCGGGTGCATTCCTTTTCACTGTTTTGTGGGAACACAATGTGTCCACCATGGCCAGGTTTGTGGATGAGCATGGCAAGTTGATCACTGCTGACTTCAAGATTTGGCGCAGTCTGTACTTGGAAGAGTTGACTCCCACTCGTTTCCCTACCCTGGTTCCTTTTCGCCCACCGGTGGCTCTTCTCAACCCTGCTGCTGCTCGGACCACTGCTGGTTCTGGTACGGTTGGTCTTGATGACGTAGCTGTGTGGTCCACTATGCTGGAATTTCACTCCGTGGTGCCCTCATGCTTTGTTTCCCCTCGTGAAGCGATGCGTTTGTGGCTTGATCCCTCGGTGCACATTGACTTTCACGGACTTTGCCCATCCACCTCGGTGGTCTATGTCATCTTTCAGGCCAATCAACACTGGGCTTTGTTGCGTGGGGAGCTGGATTCTGATGGCTTGCGCTGGACCTACTTCGATGGACTTTCGTTTGACTTACTTCCGCAAGCCAGGCTGTTGGCTGCTGGACTTTCCCGTCAGCTTGGTCTTCTTCCTGTTTCAGTGCAGGCTGCCTCCCTCGTTTCCCAAACCTCGTCTGATACCTGTGGTACGGTTGCGCTATGCCATTTGGCGCTTTGTCTGGGCATGCAGGGTGAGTTCACGGCTCAACATGTGGACTGCTTGCATTCTTTGTTTCTTTGTCGCAACCACAAAGCCTCATGGTTCTCTGGTCGTGGCCCTGCAACTTCGGATGTGCAAGCGCAGTTAGCGGCTGTTCTTGCTACCAAAGGCGTTCCATCGTCCTGTGCTGCAGACCGTGCGGCGGCTGCCATGGGTCGCCTGCCAACCCAAGATGCATTGGCTGCCGACAATCAGTGGAAGGCCCTTAAGCTCTTGACCACCAAGCCAGGACAGCACTTCCAATTTGTGCTCAAATCCGAGCTTCAGACCTACATCGACCAGAAGGCTGGCTCAAAGCATGGGGCAACCATCAGCAGCAAGAAGAAGGAGAAGAAACCTTCTAAACGTTCTGGCAATGAACCCTGGGTCTTAGATCCGGCACACCTTGCGTTGGAACCTGGACTTTTTGTTGATGCCGAGTCTGATGTTGTTGATCTGGTCCCCTTAGCTGAAGTCACCGCTGATGCCAGAGGTGTTGCTATTTGTTCGTTGGTTCAAGCCATGCCATATGTTCAGGAACCCAAACACATCAGCTCTGATGCTCTTGCTCTCTTGGTGGTTGAAGAGATTGCTGCAGGTGATAGGCGACAAGCTGATGTCAGTGCTATCAGGTTTCCGGTGGTCTATGTTCCCACAGGTGATCCTTTGCTGATCAGTGGTAGCATTGTTCAACTTGGTGATATGGAGGTGGTTCGGAAACGCCCCGATGATCCTGTGGAGGAGATGGACATTGTTTCTACACATGTCCTGAAGACTCAGATGTTTCGCGATGAACTCACTTCGTGGGAGCAGGTTGCTCAGTCTCCAATCAAGCATCTTGTTCAGTTGGTACCGTGCTTGCGGATGTGCACCAATCTACATTGTGACATGCGATGTGGCCTGTTTCACGCCGCTGTGGAGGATAGTATGGATCAGGTGATTCACGAAGTTTGGGGCCGCAGATTCCAGACTACTGATGGTAAGCAGGTTGAAGCTTTGAAGGCTGATTGTTTTCAAGTTTTCCTTCGTGTGGCGTACCCTGCTTTGGAGACCATCTTGTTGACTCAAGTTGCTGGTGTCTACTTTGAACCCCGAGCTGACAGCTCTCGGTCTACCGACTCCTCTTATGCAGTGATTTGGCTGCCTGGTGCTAATCGTGATGCTGCCTTGCACAAGCTGAAACTTGCTTCACATGGCCTCGGTCTTGTCCGTATGAAGTTTAGGTATGGCATCCGTGTTTTGTCAGTCCATGAAGAACGCACGCACCAAGAGCTTCGACCTGGAGATGGGTTCACTAAGGTCAATGTGCAATTCGTGTACAGGATTCATCCAGTGCCTCACGGACTGCAGCGTGTTCAGGTCACGAAGCTGCTTGCTGAGTGGAAATGGTTGGCCAAACCGTTGCAGCCGGCCAAGGGCTCCAGTGAAGGGGCCTCTTGGGAAGTTGGGTCTACTTGTCCCCCACCTTCCTCGATCATGCAGGCTTTTGGACATGATGTTTTGGTCACGTTGGTCAAAGACAAGGCGGACAATCCCACCACACCTCACGTGGTTGGACCTCAACGAGTTCGCAAACAATTGCAGTCAACCAGCTCCTCTTCCAGTGCTGCAACTGACCCTTGGACTTTGGGCAGTGCCGGTGGTGATCCCTGGGCTCGTTTTGTGTCTACTACCCAGCAGACTCCCTCCAAGGTCCCTTCTCGAATTGCAGCCGTTACTGACCAGATCAAAGCAGATGTTACTGCTCAATTTCAGCAGCAGCTTGATGCAGGCTCCGTGGCAGCCACTGCTGATGGTTCTCGGCTGTCACAGTTGGAGGTTGATGTGGCTGAATTGAAGGCTCAAGGTGGTCAATTTCGTGCTTGGTTTGAGGAGACAGGATCTCGGTTGGCTACGCAGGACAAACAGTTGCATCAGCTCAACGATGGACTTCTTCAGCAGCAGCATGATCTGCAGGCTGTTCGGGCTGAGGTGCATACCTCTGCGGACAACTTGCACCAGTCCCTCCAGCTCAGCTTTGGTACTATGAAGAATGAGCTCACTACTGAACTTGGTTCCTCCCTCAGTGCTCAGATGGACCGGTTGGAGACTTTGATCACGGGACAGTGTCCCAGGCGGGATTGACTAGGCCGGCCTGGGCCTTCCTGGAAGGTGCCAGACTTTGGATTTCGTTCTCTCTTTTGGACTTTCTTCCTCTTTTGGCATTTCATTGTCTCTTTTCCTGGGGCTGTGGCGCTCCAGGTGATTCCTTCTGCGTGTCGACAAAGTGACTCTGAGTTCGTTGACTTTCATCATGACTTGTTGCTGCTTGGTGTTCCTCCTTGGACTCCTGATGGTCATGTTGGTGTGCCATATGTCGATGCCTCCTCTGGTCACGTGGCTCTTTTTCATCGCTGGGGCGAAGCTTTGAATCCGGGCCCATCTTGTCAATCTGGTGTTGTGCCATTCAGTTTTGCTAACCCCTCTGGACTTCGTGGAAAAGAGGAGGTGATTGTTGCTCTGGGTCCTGGCGTGCACAGTTTTGCTGAGACCCAACTCTCTCGGACGACACAGCGTTCGTGTGCCAAATCTTTGCGCTTCCATGCTTCACAAGTGCATCGGGATTTGCGTGTTCACCTTGGTGCTCCTGTTGTTACCCGTTCCAATTCCACTTGGGCTGGGGCTTGGTCCGGTGTTGGAACCATTTCTGACTTTCCTTCCAGGGAGGTGTGGCTTCCTTATGGTGATGAGCGGGACTGTGGGCGTCTCCTTGTCACTGAGCACTTTTTTGGTGGCATCTCGGTGCAAAATGCGGTGGTTTATGGATTTCCGTCTGGTCCTACCTACCCCCAAGCTCGGCGTTTGACTTCTTCGCTGCTCCAAGTTTTGACTACTGAGTATGTGATGGGCTCCTCGGGGCCTCGGATCATTGGAGGTGATTTCAACGCTGAGCCTGATTCGTTGGACACGTTTACTTTTTGGACCAGGATGGGGTGGCGACATGCACAGTGTTTTGCCCTTCAAACGTGGGATCAACCACCTTGCCTTACTTGTAAGCATGCTACTATGCCAGACCATGTTTGGATGAGCCCTGAGGCCTTAGCTCTGTGTCGTTTTGTTGATGTTGCTGACGTCTTTTCTGAACACTCCACGATCACTGTTGGGTTGGATGTGTCGGGTGTCTCCTCTTCGGTCTTGACTTGGTCCTTGCCGTCACCTATCCCTTGGGATCGTGTTGACTCTACTTGGTCTAGCAATGTGCAGCCCCCTGTGTGGGATTTGGTGGGCTCTTGTGATGAACAGTGGGCTCAACTCGGTTCTTCGGTTGAATCTTCTTTGACTGGCTATGTGACTACCCAACCCAACCGTGCTTTGCAGTCCAATCAGTGCGGTCGCTTACAGCAAACTGCTCCTTGTCTTCGTGCTCCGGTTGCTCCTCGGGTTCGTGCCAGCCGTCCCAGCGAGGTTGTTCTTCGGAACGACTACATTGGGTCGGCTACCAAATCTTGGTTCAGGCAGTTGCGAAGACTCCAGAGCCTCTTCCATTCCACTCGTGCTGGCAGCTGTTCTGTGAATGCGGTTGCGTATCGTCTTGAACTTTGGACCAGCATCCTGCGAGCCTCTGGCTTTCAAGATGGTTTTGGCACGTGGTGGCGTTATCATCGCTCTTGTGTGTTCCCCGATGCCCCTTTGACTTTGCCTTCTGGTCCCCCCAATGCGACTCAGGCTGAGCTCATCTTCTTAAATTTCAAAGCTTGCTTCGAACGCTTTGAGTCTTGGCATGTTCGTCAGAGATCACAGTTGCTACGGGCCAAGTATGAGCAAGGGGTCAAGGCTTTGTATCAAGATCTTCGGAAGGGTAAGAAAGGGCAACTTGATTGCCTGATCAAGACCTATGAATATGGGGTTCTTGCGGTGGATGCTGACTCTGGGCAGGTCCATTTGGATCAAGAGATACAAGTTGATGGCTGTTCTGTGTGGCGGTTGGATGACCAATGTGTTGAGGTTGAAAGGATCAATGAAGTTGTGCTGCAGCTTTCTGGTCCACCATGTGAAGTTGGGCAGGTACTGGTTCAGACACAAACCTTGCATGCTACGGAAGATCTTCACTCGGCTCTCCTCAACTACTGGACTCCCACCTGGACAGCGTGGTCCACTGTTGATGCCTCCACTTGGACTCGAGTGATCAACTTCATGGAAGCGCATGTTCCTCGTTTGGACTTTGATCTCCCTCCCATTTCTCTTTCTCAATGGAAACGAGCTCTCAAGCGTTATAAACCTTCTGCGGCTCGGGGAGTGGATGGTGTCTCTCACGTGGATTTGTTGCATCTCCCCGATGCCTGGTCCCTTCGTATCCTTGATTTGCTTCATCAAATTGAGCTTGGGGTCTCTTCATGGCCGTTGGCTCTTCTCTTTGGAGTGGTGAATGTCCTGGCTAAGGATGACAATGCTTGCACTGTCGACCGCTTTCGTCCGGTGGTGGTGTTTTCAGTGCTCTACCGCACATGGTCTAGCCTGCGTGCTGCCCAACTTCTTCGCCGCATCACTCCCTACATCGATGCTGAGGCTTTTGGTTTTCTTCCTGGCCATGAACCTTCACAGCTGTGGTTGGTGTTGCAATCCCAGGTTGAACTGGCGCTTCAATCTCATGAAGAACTGTGCGGCTTGTCGGCTGATTTGGTTCGAGCTTTCAACCACATTCCTCGACAGCATTCGTTTCGCCTTGCCACTCACTTGGGGGTGCCTTCGTGTGTTACCTCCCCTTGGAAGGCCTTTCTGGATGGCTGTTCTCGGTCATTTAAGGTGCGCAATGCCCTGAGCCCTGCTACGCGTTCATCTTGCGGAATGCCCGAAGGTGACGCTCTCAGTGTGTTTGCTATGGTCCAGCTTGGATGGGTTTGGCATATCTACATGCGGCATTTTTGCCCACGTGTTCGGTCCCTGTCATTTGTTGACAACCTGAGCTTGGTTGCTGATTGTCCCTTTGACTTGGCGCATGGATGGGTGTGCTTGAATACCTTCTTTGAGCTGTGGAACCTGCGTGTGGACCTGGGTAAGTCTTACTGTTGGGGGCTGTCCAAGTTCTTCCGTGACCAATTGGCTTGCTTTCCCATCGATGTTGTTCCTCACTCTCGTGAACTCGGTGGTATCTTGTCCTTCTCCAAGCGACAACACACTGGCATTTTGAACACTCGTGTCTCTGCCATGCTTCCTCGTTGGGACCTGCTTCGTGCTTCGCAGGCACCACTTTGTCAGAAGTTGATTTCTTTGGCTACTGTCTTTTGGGCCTCAGTCCTCCATGGGATCAATGGTTCTGGTGTGGGAGCTGGCTTGCTGTCTCGTCTCCGCGGTACTGCTATGAAAACTCTCCGGCTTAACAAGGCTGGGGTCAGTGGACTCCTTCGTTTGAGCCTTTCTCCTACGCCCAAAGCTGACCCTGGCTTCTGGCTTCTGGTTTGCACAGTTCAATCTTTCCGTCGGCTTGCAAGGAAAGAGCCTCGATTGCTGTGTGGACTTACCAGGTTCCTGCTTGGTTTCGATGGGAAGCTGTTCAGTGGACCTTTTTCCCACCTGGTTGATTCTCTCTCCCAGTTGGGGTGGCATTTGTGTCCTCCCTTTTTCCTTGACCACGATGGCTGTCGACATCACTTGCTGTTACTGGACGATGTTGCTATGGATGAGCTGCTTTGGGACGGATGGCTTCAGATGCTTTCGCGGACGGTTTTGCATCGTGCTACTATGCATGACCTGGACGGGATTGATATGCACTTGGTGCATGCCGATCGATCTCAGATGGATGCTTTGGAGCTTTCTTTGCTAGGCTCCCTGCAGGCTGGCGCTTTTATATCTTCGTTCAATCACTCTAAGTTTGATGCAACCAAGTCATCTGCTTGTACCCTTTGTGGAGTGGCCAACACCCAACAACATATGCTGGTTTGTCCGAAATATGAATCCATTCGATCTGGACTGGCTGATTGGGATAGCTTGTTTGGCACAGATACTGCTGCGATGAGCGTACATCTTTTGCCTTCACGTCCAGTTGAGTTTGCGACCTGGAAATCCATGCTGCTTGCGATACCTGATGATTCTGGCACTTTTTGGTCCAGACCATGTGGAGATCGACCACAACATCTTTTCACAGATGGCAGTGCCACTGGTGGCCCCTACAGCTACGCGTCTTGGAGCTGCTTGAATGCATCATCAGGTCAGATCATCTCTTGTGGATGGGTCCCAGGACTTGGACAAAACAGTGACCGTGCAGAACTTTGGGGGGCCATTTCAGCTCTTCGGTGGGTTCTGCTGCATTGGGTGCCGTCACACCTTTGGCTGGATGCCAAATTTGTTGCCGACGGTATGTGTTACTTTCAGGAACATGGCCACATCGGTCCCTGGAAACACCATGACCTTTGGACAGTGCTAACAGACCTTTTGGTCCAATTGACAGGGCTGCAGCTGGGCATCCATTGGGTTCCCTCTCACCTTGATGACACCCAAATGACCGATTGCTTTGAGGACTGGATCAGACAGTGGAATGGACGAGCGGATTCCTTGGCCGGCAGGTTCAACCATGCACGGCCTTCACGGTTTCTGGCTTTGCACCGCACTTTGACTGACAAACATGAGACGATGAAAAGACGATTGCGTATGTACAGACAGTTTTGGTTTGGAGTTGCCAAAGTTCAGCAATCTCCGACGGTTGAGTTGCCTGAGTCTGTGGAAGTTGAGAGTGTTCATGTTGATCAGATTGTTTTATCTGATCTTATTTTGGAGGATGTTTCTTCGCTGTGTTTGCCATTGCAACTCAAACAACCACGTTGTTTTGTGGTTTCCATTATTGAATGGATCCACTCACGGGAGGGTCCGCAACACACACAATACCCTCTCAGTTTTGTTGAACTTGCCCTTTCTTTGGCTGAGGATACATCTTTTCTGTTTCCATTTGCGAATCCACGAACTGGTGGCATGGACATGCAACCCCTCTGCACCAGGTTCACCAGACCCACTTTGGCTTATGTGTATAAGCATGTTAGGGATGCTTTGTTGGCTTTCATTCATCAGTTGGGTTTTTCTTCGGTTCTCTTTGCTGGGAAATCCAAAGTGGATTTGGGGATTCATCGGCCACTCGATGGTCTTTTTGTCAGTTTTGCTGATGAGCAACTGATCTCAATTCAGCAACGTGCCGTTGCCTTTTTCAGCAATAGACCATACAGAAGGTCTGCTGACCTGGCTCGGCCTCTTTGATCAGACCACGGACCGACTGCTGCTGCACTGTTCGCTGTGCACGGTAGTCAGGGAAGCTGTCCGCAGTATCAATGATGACAAGTCAGATGGAAATGTGTTTGATTCATCATAATAGTGGTTACAGCTTGTCGTGTAGACCTTTCCATCTTCCATCTACTGAATCCTTTGCCCAGTGGGTCTTTGTTGGGATAAACTATCTGTATAGAGAAAAAATGTGCACCAGCAAACGCTGCAGACTACTAGCGACCATGCAAACATATGACTTGTAGATTTTGCATTTGACACAAGTTTTTACTAATTGACAATCTTCCCCAAGGCTCATAAAAGATGCGAAAGTTAACCACTTTTTAGCTCGACGTTCCTTGCTGAATCAAGTCCCTACCTTTCTCAGAATGTTCACCACTGCACTCACATACATCTCTTGAGGCTGGCTCATATGCCTTTTCACTCAATCAGTCTGCAGAAAATATACCAGGAAACTGGAAACCATCGTGAAGTGGTAAACATGCAACATGTTCTTGAGATTGATGAGCAAATTGAATCCAATGATTACTGTGGTTTGGAGAATAGTAATAATAGTAATACAACATCAATATATTAGACACACACACACATGTGTGTGTCTATACAAAACACATATATATATAGACATCTGAATATATACATTTTAGGATGACACCCTTTCCAGATCCGGCCGGTGAAATCTCTGACGTCCTGGCCTGCAAGAAACTGTGCCAATGACGATGATTTTTGCCCGACAGCATCAAGGTGCTGTGGCCTCGCTGATGGGGCGTCGAGAGACGCCGAGACGAATGAAACGCTGGTTTTCAGCTACGGCAGCCACGCGATCTCAGCCAGGGTGCTTAAAGAATGTTGGCTGCCGTATATCTGATCAGGTAAGGTGTCTTAACAATCTTGGCTAATTGCTGATTAATGCTTGTTAATGGTGGCTAATAGTGTTAAGCGTTTGGTAAGTTCCAGTAATCAAATCTGCAAAACTTGATTTTGTATCTTTAGTTCCCATGTTCAATGACCAGAAAACACTCTCACAACAATGGCGTATCGTAGAACCATGAATGACAACCTAAGGTTGAGGAAGTGCGACCAAGATGGGCGTGCGGTGTGTTCGAGTGTTGGCTACAGGTTGTATATTGACCAGCTTCTGAAGCAGTAAACCACTACTATTACCCAGCTCATTAATCACTTCATGAACCATGAGTTATCAACCATCAGCCACCTAATTCAGTGCGAACCATCATTATACTTGGTCATTGACCATCAAGCCCGCTTATTGACCAGATTAATTAACCAGTAAATCCAGGTAAATCCACACAAAATCCAAATAAATCCCCATAAATCCACCATTTATCACTGGTTTCCCAGGCTTTCCCTCAAAAATTCGGGTGATCATCACCTCGACCTTGGCCTCCGCACTCCAAGCAAGGCAAACCAGCATGATCATCAGCCCTTCAGTGGTCAAAGTTTGACCAACCACGTCCTGCCGGGAGCTTAGGCGAGTTTACCTAAGGTGAGTATGACAACTCACCTACTGGTTTTGTTCCTAATCAACCAACGATAGGTGTTTAATGGTTAAAAATAGGGGATGATAGCTAACAATAATAGGGGATATATACCCACTAGATGGCTATGGGTCAATATTAACCAAGAATATTAAGCAACAATATATAATGGTGAAATCAATGGTTAATGATGGGAACCAGGGGTACAGGGTTTTGACCCACTGCCATATGGTAAGTGATTAGTATAACTATATGAAATTATATGGTGAATTGCCATAATCATGTGATCAAAACAAAAATGATGGTAAGTGATGGTGATTTTCATAGCGTTGCTATGGCTGGTTTGGTTGCTTAAGCTGGTGATATTACAACCCACGTTCTGTGGTGAGTGATCATCGGAATATGGCTAGTTGTAATTCCACCGGTAAATTCACGTGAATTAGATATGAACTTGACTTAATTACTCATAGACAATCATACTTAATTCTACAGTAGTGTCAATTATACATACTGATATTGTTCATGTAATTGTTGACGGTGAGTGATTGAGTTGCTCAAGGGCGTCCGCTGAAAAAGGGTTGATCATTCCGAGAAATGCTGTGGAGGTACAGTCTCCATGAAAATCCCAATCTGATCTACACACCACATGACGCTTGTCCTCAGGCTACATCTGCATGCACAACACATGTGCAATATCTGTTCATGTACATCTATTGAATACATATTCTGTGTATACATGCATATAACGTGTATATATATATATATATATTCACTCATGTGTGTAGTTGTTTATCTATGTATCTATTTATTCACTTAGACATGTACATTGATCCGCCATGATGTGCACATGGTTGGCCGAGCAAGCTGGCTAGCCATTTCTCGGGGGTGAAACTGTCCAGCTCTTCTGGATTGGTTGCTTGTTCAATGGCCAAAACAACCCTGGTGCAAATAGCAGGTATCCAACCGCTGATGCGGTAGCAAGCTGGTGGCGGAAAAAGGGGGGTCCGAAACTGCCAAGAAGTGTGAGAAATCCCCTGTGTTCATGAGATTCAAGACATGGGTCAATCAGCTCAGCATATATCAATATAGAGTCACTGTCAGTCCTGGCGCATATTCTGAGTCGGGGCAGAGTTAATGAGAGACCAGTGACTGTTCACTATTCTGTTTACAATTGATAGTAACAGTACTGATTCTACCAATAGTTTAATGCACTATATGACATGACTGTTGTCAGGATTCATTAATCTTACCAGTACTTTACTATTCACTGGCTTTACAAACTGTTCACGATAGGCTCCACCTTGCAGCTCTGCCCCAGGCACAGGTCGAGATAGTCCTCATCTGGGCCCCCCTCTGATGCCTTCTCCTGCATGAAACCCTGGAGAACTTTTATTGAACAGAGCGCGCGAACATATATATATATAATATTTGCACATACATATGTACTACGTAAATGAGTATGACATGATATGATGTGATAGTACATGATATGATGGCTGATATGATATGATCTGATATCATATGATATGAAATATAGAACATATATGCATATGTAAATATGAATACTACCTATGACGCATCGGAAAAGTGGATATATGAACATGCATAATTGGTCAGAAAGACTGAGGCTTTGAGCAATGCAAAAGGGCAGCCCATGCATAGAGCTGTTGCTTGTCAATCATGAATCATGCTTCACTTGGGCGATATCAAGCCTGAGTACCACTTGTAAAGCGCTGGCAATCACTGGTATATAACAATAATCCAACAATTATTCTCGGAGATCACCAGGGGAAACCACCATAACAGCGGATGCATATGCTATCAATGTTTCGAAATATTCGCGGCAGCTTCCTCAGGTCTAAAGCCAGCTTGTAGGCGCTTTCACGTGGCCACGATGTTATCGTTGGCTGCAAAGTGACGTTCTGATTGCTGTTTCAATGTCGGCCATGGGTCACCCCACAGCTGGTGTTACTTGTGATGTTCTTCCAGCTTTTGGGACAGTTGGTTATGACCCAGCTCGCCATTTCCTGTGAATCCAGTCTTATTGAAACACGTTGATTTCTTTTGGTCAGTGTTTTTCTTTAATCAACCATGATAGACCACTGTATTGAAACTATACTCAACTGTTGCTATTGCAGGTCATCAACACATGAATAGGATTGAATACGTGTAAGATCATCGTGTGCTCAAATCATTATCGTCTATTCTGATGGCAAACCATGATAAGAAATCATCCAAAACATCATTTTCACTGCCAAATATCATCATTCGCAACAATATTGGGCGAATCTAATTATCATGGTTGATATATGTTGGTATGACAAATATATAGTTGGCTATGATCCACCAGCTTATCCACCATCACAGGCCATAATCAACCAGCATATCAACTAGCTTATCAACCATTACAGATCATCATTCGCCCCACGGCCCATCTGGGCCTGAAGCTTCATCAAGTCCATCTGCACCTCACCAGCTGGGGCCCCACCAGCTACAGCTCATCAGTGGCTCACCGCCATCAGTTTCAGTACAGCCAATTCAATAGCGGCTTATCGTGATAAACAGATCTTGAAAAACGAAAGTACTGGGAGGTCAGGATCAGTAATCCACCCCCTGGTATCTCAACACAGCATAGACTGACTACCCCATAACAATGGTACATCAATGTGTCTAGCACCGAGAAACTGTTGTTGCTCAACATGTCCGAAACAACCCTACCACCCAGTGAAAGAATCAAAGCTAGACCGCTGACTCAGCTGCTTCCGTTCAGGTACCCTCCAGGTGACAACGAGGGCTGTGGGGAGAAGCATGAACCCGCAACAATCAAAACTGAGAAACATCCCATAGGGTGCTTTTCATGTGCATATGCGTGAGTGCCAATTGGCGTATATGATGCATATACGATCATGTGATATGATGTAATGGACTGCACATAGAAATCAGATGTTTCACATTGGAATGGAATGAAATGAAGAGTAATTAATTGTAATGGACATGTGTGACATACGTCTGTACATATGTATAAAATGTGTAGCCGACACAATTACCTTTTCTTCGGTTTTGATAAATGTATGTATGTACATGTGTATGCCAACATAAATAGATAATGAACTAGAAATGAATATGCAAATTTTAAATGAATAAATACATATATTTATATACATACATGAATGCATGTTCGCAAAAAGGATCAATAAGCACGTATGTATATGTACGTTAGCAACTGGTCTAAAACCAACACGTATTGAGCACCACCGGGGTTGGTCATGTCAGCAACACCGCCCTGAATGCGACAAAAGAACATGTTGCTATTACCTAAGATTAGCGGGCTACCGGATTTAAACCCACACACCAAGAACATGTTTGGTGCACCCTGGGAAACCCGGGTCTCAAAATCTCAGACACTGTGTTCAGGAAATTGCTCTCAACAACATGTTCCAGTGATGCCTACAGGTGCTATATGGGTCAAAACCTATTATTGTTGGTGATCATCTCCCATTAGTTGGTTGATCAATATTGACCCATAGCATCCCATAGCCATCTTTCTCAAGAGAGGCCACAATGGAAGGTCCTTGCATCCACTTGGTGAACCTGAGGGAGAACTCCTGAATTCATCTGAAAATTCCCCTACGTAGTCACAACGCCGCTTCCGCTTCCGAAAAGGTCAAGATGTCAAATAATGGTGGTATGCTTACGGTTGTGGTATGTCAACCAATAATATTGTTGTTGATTGTGGTTATGGTTGTGGTATCTTTGCAGTTGTAATTATGGTTGTATTTGTTGTTGCTGCTCCTGTTGTTTTTGCTGTAGTTCATCAACCTCTACATGTACTGTAACCAGTACAAACCATTGCACAGCGATAGCCACCCATGATCCTGATTCCAATTCCAATAGCTGCTGCAGTTGGTCATAACATCCTCCTTCTAGGATTCCGTATTGTTGCTGACCGACCACCACCCACCCCAAGTCACTCATACAGCCTATTCTTGTTGGTTGCTGGTTGTGAAACAAAACGATGAAGCCTATAATCTATCACCATTGAGCATGAATCATGGATACATTCCCACCATCACTGATAATTCCTAACTACCATTTGCCGCCACATTCACCCTCCTTGCATCAACCATCAATCATCAACAACGACTGATTAAAAAATACGCACCATTAAAAACACCTACACAGATGGAGAATCATGGAGAATCTTCCCCATTTGAGTGGCTTACGCCCAGCTGATTCCACCCAGCTCCCCCAGCGAGCCATTACGCTCAGGTACCCCCAGGTAGGACCGCAAATCCTGTCGCTGGTGAGATGGTGAAATGCTGGGCTTATCCATTAACATTGCGATGCCTCTCATAGAGCCAAGGATACATTCATATACATACATATAAAATAAGATATAGTATAATATAATATAATATAATATAATATAATATAATATAATATAATATAACACAATACAATATAGTATAGTATAAGATAACATAATACAATACAGTATAATATAGGATAATATGATATAACACAATACAATATAGTATAGTATAAGATAACATAATACAATATAGTATAATATAATATAAGATAATAAAAAATACTACAATATAATATAATATAATACAACAAAATACAAAATAATATAATATAGTAAACCATAGGATAATATAATATCCTAAAATAAGAGATAATATAGTAAAAAATAAATTAGTTAATATATATGTAAACAATCTCTATATAGTTAAATATATGATATACATTGTATGAGTGTAACAAGATGGCTTTGGGTAGATGCATGTAGTTATCAGGATGTCTAAATGCCTCGTAAACTGACGAAGCCAGCTGTGGGAGTATCCTGACTGTTGAGATCGCAGGAGCATGTGAGACATGTGAGCTCACCAGCCATCTATGGCTCACCAACCACCTATGGTAAAAAGTAGTGGTGGGTGATTGAAATGGATCTAGTCACATGTGTAATGTGTGCAATGCATCAAAATGTACGAAAACCCAAACATGTCAATGTGTAGCTGTGTTTTCAAGAGTTCCTCGCGTACAAAAGCAGGTAATGTCCACCCTCCACGACGTGAATGTCGCAACTTATCATCTTCAATGTGGCTACGTGGCTGAGGACTACCAAACTCGGCATGGGATGCTTACCTGGCATCCATTGATAGCCGGTTTCCCATGGTTAACATGATCCACCTATCGAAGAGCTCACCAGATTCGATTCATCGCTGGCGGAACGTCCATCATAGCAGCTATGTTATCACCAGTTAGAGCTGGTAGTTTCCTAGTGATGGCTTGTTGAGCAGTGCTACTCACCAGCTGTGCATACTGTATGCTGGTTGGTTCATCGGCCGTGCAAGAAATGCGAAAAAGTGACCGTATTGCATGCTGTATGCATCTGTCTGTATGATGCATGTATATTCTTATATATTCTTGTATTTGTAAGATATGATACCTGGCATCCGTGCAACACATGCTGCTCAATATCGCCAATGCATGCACTATATGCATGTAAAAACAAATATATATTCCTCCATGCAAAAAAAAACAATGATGCATATGGATGCAAATGCTGATCACGTTACGGTGAAGGTCACTGATGGATTTCAGGAGCTACATAAGTTGTACCACCAGCAACGCAGCAAACAAGCTGTAGGGCTATCCATTTAACAAAGGTCCTCCCTGGCATGTGAAAAAAAGTCGTCGTGGCTGGGGAAACCAAACAGAAACGTCGGACACCATCATTGATTGACAAACAAATGTTGTCAGTCTCAGTCATGGGAGATCCATAATTATTGACAAACCACCATTGGTTTTATTCGCATAAGCTCGTCAATGCTGGTGGTTTACCATCAAACATCAGGGGGCTATGAATCAAGCCACGGATGCCGGTGTCTCCACATTGACAAAGAAAATGATTGACATGCAACCAAACATCACCGTACATGCGCTACACAACTTGGCGTTGGAAGCCTTTAAGGGAGCCAGGTCATAATTGCAGTACAGTTACGTTCATCATTCGCACACTTCTGCTGATTGGAAATTCTGATTCTGGACGAAACGCCTCTTGGGTTGTCCATCAAAAATGCACCCTCAACAAATAGATGGCTTCCTGACACACAATCAAGAAATGGCCAGTCTGCCATGCCGTAACAATACGATGTGGAAACTCAGGCCAAAACCGCCTATACCGCCCCGAATCCACCAAATACCAATAGTACCACCATGGATACGATGATACTCTCTGATATCTATATGTATGTATATATATATATATTTATTTATTTATTTATTTATTTATTTACATACTATACACATATTATATTCGTATATATGTTTTTTCAAACATATTCATGTATTATATTCATATATGCATGCAAAAGACAACCCCCACTGAGGGCCCCTGGAGATATTTGGCATACGACACACCGGGGCCCGGACGCAACACCAAACCAATGGCTGATATTGACCACTTACAAGAACGAGAAGAGCAACAGCAACAGCAGTGGAGTCACTAGGCACACATGGCTGCTTACTTGAGAATTACTAGCAACATCTAGCAACAACAATACTAGTCACAGCACAAGCACTGCTCGCTTCTCGGCTAGGCCATGACACAGCGCGGCCTCCTCGGTGTTCGTGAAGTTCTGCTCTTTGGCTGTTGCGATCAAGTCGCCAGCGTATTTCAACCTGGTCGCTGCCCGTACCCAGGGGATAGCTGGAACGATGACCACATAAGGATACCCTCGTTGAAGTAGACTGGATGCTTCATCTGGTGGGTTCTTCTCGCCCTGTACTGTAACTCCTGTTCCGCCAGCCCTGAGAAATTCTAAGACCACAAGGAGGGGGCCCCTACTTGATTGGCTGCATAAGTTGACCTGTAACTAGGATTAATTGTGGTCACTACAAGATATGGTAGATATGACAAAATTGGTTTATTCAACTGTCTGTAGGTCTGTAGGCAAATGGCTCATTTACCACCTTACAACTAGGAGGTTCCACCTTGTATTGGCTATAGCGGTGCTCTGACCCTGTTCCCATGGATCTCAGTCACAAATCATGCTTCAGGTTCTTACCCATGTCATTGATGACATCCAACCGGGGCTGCTGAGTCAATCCTAGTTGTCACAGCAAACCACCCCAAGAGACCAGCATTTATAGCCGGTTTTCCGACCAAAACTGACGATTCTTAGCTCTAAAGCTGTAAATTTACAAAGGATCACCAAAGGCTTAACTGGTTCTTCACCGAAAACTTTACTGTTTCTTAGCTATACACTATCCAGTTGACCAAAGGATATAGCGCGCCATTTTCTGGTTATGGGCCTCAACCAGGTGGACCATGGCTACAAGCGAAAGGACACCCCCAACGGCCAGGCATAGCCAAGGGTATAGGAAGATGGAGAATGACCAGGTTGGAACCAGGGATAGCCATGGATAGCCAGCGTTTAGCCAGGGATAGCCAGGGATAATGAGGAGTATATGACGGCCAAGACAGAACTACCCATGCTGAGCACTTGCAAGCGACTACAATCACTGTCACTATCAGACTTTGCAGTTGCTACTAATTTACCTGCAGGTGACAATAGCCCTCAGCACAGGACTGGCTTCCCATTTAGTAAGAGAGTCACGACCCCTGGTTCATGCCATCCCCATTCATTATCAATGGTTAGATGAACAACCACTATATTCAGTACGTACAATATTCTTCAACCAATCCATATCATGAAATTCATCCATATCATCATGGTTCTTCATCTAACTGTTCCCCCATTAATCGAACAAAATGGATAGTTACATTACTTGATCAAACAACAGCCAACCAACAAAGAATCAACAAACAAGCATCAAGAATTGAAAGCAATGGAGTCATCAACCATGACTTTAAACTAGCACACAATCAGCGATCAACCAACAGAAGGTATCAATTGAGATTATCCAGCGACCACCCAACAAACAAATGAGTTGATACACGGTTGGTCTCACTCCAAAACCATTGTCAAACAAGCCCAGTGTATATGGTCATGGCTCATGTCCTCTTACTACCTGCCTGGATCAGCCTTGTCGCTTGAAGCTTGAAGCTTGAGGCATGCAACATGTTTCATCAACCCTGCACCCTCTTGCATCAAGTGGCTTTATCGCATGGATGTTCAAGTATGAATGTTGCCTTGGTCGTTGGGAGCACGATCGGTTGGTTGATTCGTTGGCCGCCTTCAGGTACGACCATGAAGGGATTGCAAGAATGACAAAACAATTTTTCTGGTTATAACTGGTTGACGAATGGCTTGTAAATAGTTGATAATAATGATCATGGCTATCACCTACCAGGAATGATTAATGATTGCTTTGTGGTTGATCAATGTTGATCTGTAATGATTGATAATGGTAGATGATACGAAATCGTTTGTGTGCTCGCAGGCGGCCAGCCATGGGTCCCACTTTTTGACAAAGGCCGTTTAGGTGATCCAAATGTCAACCAATCTGGGGAACTCACATTGCTTGTCAGTACCAGCAAGCTCCCACATGTCTACTGCTTGTGAATCCGGGTTTTGTAATCTTTGAAATTCATGGAGTTCTCGCCTGAATAGTAATCTTCTAAGCCCATCCGGCGAGATCTAGCTTTGTCGCTTTGGAGCACCACATTTTTGAATGGCTGGTTGATCAAGGTTTGACACAACGTACTGATGTCAATGGGATCTCGTAACAATCAGAACATTTGGTTGGGAAGCTTGGGGATCAAAATCCGGGATAGGGAACCGCCGAAAATGAATGCATGGATTCCCATACACCACCATCTCAACTGCATTACGAAGATATATTCCCTGTAGTAAGGACTTTTCAACTCTATATCAATCGCGGTGGTGCTGCAGCAAACAGTTTGCACTGTTTGTACATTGCCGTTGACAATATTACCCCATGCCTAAATAGCAAATAGCGTAGAAAAGTGTTACCCATGGCCCGTGGATCCAAACACTGGTCCAGTTCCCAAATGACTTGATCATGTGGTTCAAAACCACACATGGTATTGAAGGAGACGCGCACAACAATAACCACAATGACCAACCATCGTTGGGATGGAGCATTTTGATGATATGATGGCTGCTCGGCTTTGTTTGGGCATTACCAACATCAAGAAGCATTCATAGTGGCCAACGTCAACAGCTTTATGTTGGTTACTTGAAGGGATACTCTGGTGATTGGCGGTCACTGTCCAAAGCAACCATCCTGGGTACTCTCTGCTGTTCTGGTTTGCATGTTACTGCTAGCCGTACCTCCTTCATGTTCTCAACGTTGAAGCCAATTGCTCATCCATAGGTAATATAGGGGCGAGGCCATCTGCCCCAATCATTTCCCACATTTGCCACTTCCCCTAGTGAAATCGTCAAATGGCAAACAAGATCAACCACATGGTGAAACTGATCCCTTCAAGCACCACCTTTGCTTAACCATCAACACTTGACCAATGATTCACAAAGATTAAGGTTATCTTCTGGCAAACTAACCTGGCAATGGAGAATTCACCATTTAGAGCTGGTTTCCCCCCGGGGATTCCTATCAAAAATAGTATTTTTTTCCATTGCCAGGTTAGTTAACCTCCGATGCTTCTCAGCTCATCCCCTTTCCTACGCCACGAACCCCCCCCAAAAAAATGGTGGCTGGGCCAAGAGATGCTACGGGCAAGGGCTGCTGGGTGTTGGTTGATCATGGCGCTGCTTAATTTGTTCATGATCAAAATATCGTGATATTGGTGTGAATGGTAATTATGTTGGTAATCGTTGAGATGTCCAATTCATGTATTAAAATCGTTGATTAATGTGTTCCATTCAAACCATGGTGCTATTAACATTTATCTTGGTTGATCAGTTTGCGTTGATAATGATAAGCGTTGATAACGTCGCTAATTAATACTGGGTTAGTAATGCTTCTAAGCATCTGTTGATTATCACTGGTGTCGGTAAATGAACAGATATGATAGTGTTGATACTGACCATGATTGGTAATGGGATATGGGAACCCAAAAGATAATGTAGGATATTATTTGATAATGGTGTTGGTTGATACTGGTTGGTACTGGCTGCTTGATACTGCTTGGTTGATACTGGTTGATAACACTTGAGAATGGTTGATCGCGAAACAATCTCGTTGAGTACACACTCCAGGCCAGCACTGCTGGTGGTTCATGTCGTTAGTATAATGACCTTAATTTTCGTGCAAATTTGACAGCAAACATCAGCAAGCACTTGGCCCTGTAAGTGAGTTTCTCGTTGCTCAACAGCATTCGGAATCAAATCATTTCTAGCCCAGCTGGTGTTGGTTGGTACTGAAATTGCCAGTGAATGACAAGACTGTTAATGATTTAGCAGTTCAATAAACACTTGTGAATGGATGCTACTGGTGGTTTATGATAATCGGTGATGATTGACGATGAGGGTTGATGATGTTTAATGGTGTTGTTCAATTCTTTACATAAACATACATAAACTAGATGGACAATGATCCATACACCTCAATGTCTCCTCTCCTGCTGCACGGGGAATCAGGTGCCCGGACATCCCGCGCTCTTTCATCTGGATGGACAAATCTCGATGATCGGTGCTGATGGTCTGGACCCACCTATGACGGCTTCAGCATACGGAAATGCATCACTGCATGGATAGACGTACTGATTGATACTGGTGTACAATAGATGGATAGATGGATAGATAGATAGAGGGGCAATGGATCAATGAAAACTACGTGTACAAAAAATGACAACTGTTTATAGGCAAATAAGTAGGCGAGCTGGTCACCTATAAATGGAGCGGAGATGTCAGAAATTTGCGACGAAAGTTGATCCATCTTAGAGTGCTGGCACAATTTCTGGGCCAGCATGTTTGGCATCTTCAAGAACGATCGATACAACAAATATCGCTATGGGTCAAAACCCTGTACCCCTGGTTCCCCTACTACTAACCAGCTTGTTTTCCCTATAGTTTTGTTGGTGAACTTATCCCTCTTGAAATTGGTTGGTTAACTGCTTGACCCATAGCCAAATATCAGGTATAGCGAAGGATGCCCATGGGAACCTGTACCAACAGCGAGCAGTTTTCCCCACTGAATTCAGATTGAAAGCATCAACGGGGATTCAAGCGTGGGAATGGTTCATTGAGCGGCCCATGACCGCAACTGGGCAATGAACCCATGGATGATTGGCCTCTTGTTGATGATAGCCAAGAGAACCCGCAATGGTAGAAATATCAAGCAAAGATTCAGCTCAAAATGTAATAGGCAATCGTGGTAATAAGTGGCAATCCAATATAGCCACCGAAATTACAGCACTTTTTATCTGATATTCCTTTTGAAAATAGCGACTGTCTATGAATCCTGAAGAGTGGAATTGGTATGTGGAATTGGTATGATTGGCTGTGCCTAGCATCGGCTGATATAACTAGTCTTTGTTGGCCGTGCGTAGAATGATACTGCGTTGCATTGCATCACATTACATTGGTATTGAAAATTACAGGACAATGCCCTGAATTCTAAGATTGCACTGATTGCCTTGTATGCAGCAGTCACATACATAGTGACATACCTGTGCTGCAAAACGATGCTATTACTCGTTCGAAGGGTTCCACGTTCTGTACTCATATGCTCGAGTACTAGCAAGCCGTGGTGCTCCATAATCATCACAATAATGATCATGGATACAACCACAGTTTTCCTAAACAACTCTGCTTGGCCATTAAACAAATATAAAACCATATTGCATATCCATCTTTATAATTCAACAGCATCATCATCATCATCATCATCATCATCATCATCATCATCATCATCATAATCATCATCATCACCACCACCACCACCATCACCATCATCATCACAGGGCAAATTTTCCAACGGTGAAGCCCTCGCCACCCACGGTGAGGCACATTTCATCCTCTGGCTTGAGGGTCCACTCGTACTCCGTAGGGTGCTCGAATGGAATCTTCGCCTTGCCACCGATCCACACTGCCCCGCAGCCCACAGGAAATCTCACAGGTTGTCATGCCCCAAAAGCCAATTGCGGCAATCAATCAGTGGGAACCTGCAACCTTGGATTGAAAGCATGCAACATACATTGAAAATATCTTGATCGCTGTTTGGGGTTTGTGCCCGGATTTTTGTTGCCCTTGTTTGTTTGTGCGTTTGAGCAAGCCACGATTCCCGGTGACGAGTTCCTGCAGCTCCAATCAATGAATTGCACTCAGTCGGTTTCTTGGAAACGCCATGGCCATGGACAAATATTGAGAAAGGTACAGCATCCAAAAGTGGTAGATACACCACTTCTATGATTCACCAGTTGTCTACACCCTTTGTTCACTAATTATTGAGAGTCTATTGCTCACCAGTTGTTCACTGGTGTTTTTTCAATTAACCGTTAGTTTAACTAGTATTATCTGCAAATATTGTAACTGGTTAGCCACCAGTTTCTTAAAATTGTGACTGCTGGTGGCGTCAACTATTCTCATAACTGCCACCAGTCAACTGTAACTGCAAGCAGTTCAATTCACATAACCAGTCAGTTGTAACTGTCATTGGCAGGTTCCAACTGTTGAGTCAGTTTAATAAGTGTAATTGCCAACTCATAACTGCACAACTATTCAAGTAACTGTTGCCAGAGTTTAATTCTTATAACTGCTGGGTTTTTCAAGAGTCACCCGTTGGAAGCTGCCAGTGAATCTCCTGAAGGTCAGAGCTGTCGCAGCGCGGCTGCGCCGCTTTGCGCTTGGCGGTGCCTGGGTCACAATGGCAACGTGCTGCACCAGCATGTCACTTTCCTGAGTGCGGGCAACAGTTGAAAAATGCTTGGTTTTAAGGGAAATAGGTGGAAAGATGTCCTAAGATGGTTCTACCAGTTGGGTCCTAAGATGTCCTACAGTCTATACATGGTGAATTTTGGAAGATTTGGGGGTACCCCTATTTTGAGAAACCTCAAAATGGGTATGGTGAATCACAGCCAGAACTATGGTTGACTGACCGCTTGACCACATCACTGGTAAGCATAAATAATGACTGTTGGCTATTGACCATGAATAGCCTCAGTGATGCAATGGAATAGAATCCATTTTGCGGCTCAAAATATGATGATCCAATCATCCAAGTGAGATGAAACACATGACGTAGGCATTCAATGGATGTAGACTTACAATACATCACACACACAATGTATGAATACAAATAAACCTATACACGCCTGATATATGTATATCAATCAAACACACACAATATATAGACCATGTATACACATCAAACTCATCCATACAAGCCTACATTCATCCTGTCTAAACAATCTATGCACCACTGCATAAATATGTTAAACCAATGCGCAATCATCAAGTCGGCAAGTTGGATTGTTGCATCGCCACATTCCATTGGAATGCCAAACTTCTTAAACCTGAAACTGGACCACATCAATGGCTGGTAAAGAATGGTTGATCAAGGGACCATGCAGCGGAATGACCATGGAGTGGAATTCCCATCCCCAACAATTTCCCAAACATACTCGAACAGATTGCAAAAATGCTACCATCTCCTAGGGTTTTCAAGGAGACTTAGATGATCTTAAACCAACTATCGTGCGTCACAAACTGCGCAAAATAAGCTTCTCAAATACACAATCAGTGAAACCAAACTGTTTCAAATGATAGACCTTGGGACATCTTAGGACCTCAGAATCAGCTTCTCAAATACACGTTTCCAAACCTACTTTTCATGGTCCCATGCTGGTGGGAAGTGTCAACAAAAAAGTGTTCCAGTCCACTTTAAGCAGCACCATGAGTCACCCAGGACGTCGTAGCAACTTGGCAACTGGCTCTGTTCAATCAGGTGTTCCAGCATAGATGGGACTTGTATAACTTAGCAATTGAATCTACTTGTTCACCGGTTGTGTCACTTCTTCGGACCGATGTTCATAGATAGCAAAGTCATACAAGTCCCAACAGGTTCCAGAGAAATAAATATTTGACCGCTGGGATCAGCATATCGGATTGGGATACAACACCAGTAGGGAGGACCAGGTAAAAACATCGGCCAGCAACCCCTAAGAGTTTTCTTCAAGCCAGGCAGCAACCATGATCAACCAATGCAGACACTTGGCATTAGCCATTTGGTGGTTTCTCAAAATTGGGACCCCAAAATGAATGGTTTACTACTAACTATAAACGGCTCATATTGGATGATGATGTGGGGTACCCCCATGACTTGAGAAAACACCATTTTGGTTGATCATTGGTTGATCATCGGTGATCAACAGGGAGGTGCTCGATCACACGGGTGATGGGATCGGCAATTGAGGTGATAGAATCACTAGGGTGCAAAAACAGTATTCACAATGGAACAACCACCATTCTCCACCACCAAGGGCCATGAACCACCACTGAGGGCATTCCTGTCGCGGAATATTCTGGTTGTAATTATTGGTTATCAACCATCATTGTCATAGTCAAGCAAACTGCTTGCTCACTAAAGGTATTCTTGTTGGCCATGGCTGTTGATCAGCCCTGTTGTTGATTCATGAGGAATGGTGTACATATCATTGACGTGTACCAACAGTTGGTCAAAAGTGTTCATGTTGGGGAATGGTGAATGATTCACCATTAATCCATTAAGAACAACTAAAATCCATTCAGGACAACTAATGGTCAATGGTGCACACGAAGAACAACTAACATCCATTAAGCACAAGCGCAAACTCCAGGGGTCCTTGACCAGCAATCACCAACATCAAGCGGCTACGGCTGATTGTCCATTTGAAATGACCAATCTTCACCAGCATCAACAATAAACATTCTATAACCGCGACTAATCATTGCTGAGCATGAGCACTATCAAACATCAATGACTAGTAGAAACCATCAGGAAACATGAGTTATGAGTTTTCAATCAGGTACCAACGATCATTGTTGGATGCTGTTGGCTATTGACCATGCAAAGCTATATTTACCAATTGTTCACTATGAATCCTCAGTAATTAACCATTGTTGATCAATGGTCATTCACCATATTCAACCATCACACTATATACTATATCATATGGCCATGGTTGGCAACCAACTTAAATCAGTCAAGGCAAACCAGCGTTGAATGATTGATTACCGATCACTAGACAATACGAACAAGCGCGAATTAATCCCCCAGAATCAACCACTACTGATCACCAACCTTCACTCATCACCACAAATCACAAAACATTACTAGTGATTAGAGGAAAGGACCTATCACCAGGTTACAAAATCATTTAATCATTACTATTAACACATCACTCATCATAGCAATTAGTATGTAACCCTATGTGTGATGTGTTGATACCACTATAACCATCTATAACCCCCTATAAAACCATCAACCAGTTACTAGCCTCCTCAATCAACCACCACCTTCCAGCAGCCACGCGGCAGAGGACGTCACAGCGTTCCTTCGGCTGTTCCTGACGTGTGGCAGGTGGGCGCGACGGTGAATCGGGGGTGGTGACCAACTATGGTGACGGGTAGGACTTTATTAGCATGAGCTAATGGGTGATAAGCTAATTGTGATGCTAAGTCAGGTATCTGTACCAGCTAATGGGTGATAACTCATGGTTAATGAGTTGATCAATGAGCTGTTTAATAGTGCTTTACTGCTAATGGGTGATAAGATGTCATAAGTCATGCTTGATTTAACAAGAGGGTTAATAAGGGGGTCATGACCAACGTTATGCTTAGGACTGTCTGATGGTTAGATGATTGAGGCTTGATAGCTCTTTGATAAGCGGGCTAATAAGCTGCTTACTTGGACTTGGCTGGTTGGTAAGCTGGCTAATAAGCAGGTTAATAGTGATAGGTGGTTTTTTGGGATAGTATCGGTTGATAATGAGATGTACCAGTTGAATGAGCTGATAACATCAACCTGCGAATAAGCTGGGATAGTGGTGCTGGTTAAACTGGTCACAATAATACGGGTGAAATAATGGCTACTAAAAGTAAAATCATGTTTGACAAAGATGAATTCATGGTCCATACAGGTAAATAGATGGTCAAGAAACTAGTTCCCAAGCTGCTTGTTGATGGCCAATCCCCATAGTCAGGAATCAACTGTTTCACAAGCAGTGATATGATGATGCGCGTGCAAGCTAGCTGTGTCTGCTTGTGATGTATGTTCTGTACTCAAGCTACACCAATCACCTGGTACAGAATGCGTGAGCCACAGTGCCGGTGTTGCCAGCACCATTGGACGAGAAGCGCTTTGGGGTACAGCAGCGGTATCAACAAATGACATCCAGAGGTCTGAGTCTATTGGATGACCTGGAAATCTTGATGTGAACAGTATGGATGCAAATAGTGACCAGGACCCTTCAAGTGCTGGTTTCTTTGAGTATTGAATCATAAGAGAGAGAGAGAGAGATATATATATATATATATATTTAAAAAAAAAACAACGAAAAAACAGCTATATCACAGCTCTAGAGAGTCCTTCCTGTGCCAATGAGTCGAATCGCTGTGCTGCTCAAATCAAACGAACGAAGCGGTGAAAAAAACAATAGCCCTTTCTACCTACAAAATCCTACAATGAGGGCATTGTAGGCAGTAAAGTGATAATAGACCTTTTTGTTGGTGTAACAAATTTCTACCTACAATGATATACCAGGCAGTAAAGTGACAACAGACCTCCAGCCTCATACCCGGCAACAAAGACCACAAGCAATTCTCGCAATGTCACAGGTCAATGATTGCTTCGATATACGACCCCTGACCCTGACTGAAGACCTGGGCTCTTTGTTGGTGCTGTTGCTTGACAACATGACATTTTTTTGGAGGGAAAGCTATGGTTCATTCTATCAACAACCCCCTATTTCGCTAGCATTCATTGATATTGATATCCAAATATCATGGATACCCTATGTATTCATGAAGAGAACGTCCAGTTCGTTGAGTTCCTTGGCTCTTGGATACCCGGACGTCCACTGCAAGCCGTTCACCACCAGTTTCCAGAGGTGGACACACAAGAACCTCGGGTGGCGAAAGCGTCCATGGGAATGGCATGTCACCAGATCCGTGGAATGATTCGTGCTTGGGTGATTTTGGGTGCTTCTCAAAATAGCGGTTACCCCTAAATCATCCTTTATTAACCGTTTTGAGTGGTAAACCAGCCATTTTTGGGGTCCACAGCCTTCATTTCCCTTGGGGATTGGCCCACTGGAAAGACTCTGCAACTTCTTGCTGCGCACGCGACTCTCCGGTCTTTGCGCGGAAGATGGTGTCCAGTTTTTCCAAGCGTCCTAGAGAGCGCCGGAGCTTGGCGTAACGCCATTAAAACAACGACCCATTGGGCTCCCTGTTGATGCTTTTGAATAACATCCTGATTGTAAACGTGCAACGATGGATGACAACATCACAACACGGCAATATCAAAGGCTACAGGTGGGCCACCATCAATGATACGTCAACTGAAATCTTGGCAGAAACCCACATTCATAATGAACTGTTCAAATACTTCATGAGTCACAGTAGGTCACTGTGAACTGTCAAATTTTCACCCCTTCAATCTTAAACTGAACCACTCCGATCACCATGAGGATCACGATTGATCAGTGAGAAACCTGGTGAACCTCCCCTGCCACCGCCGCTTGCGGTCGCCAGGTCCCGTTGCCGTCCCGCGCCTACGATGGCGGGTCTCGGGACAGAGCGATGGTTGAGCTCCATGACGAAACGAGGCACCTGGGAGCGGAGAACGTTGGGCGTGCCCAGTGGATCGGCGGGCCGTGAGGTCCCTTCAGAGATTGGGAAAGTGACCTGGAAGCTGACCAGGTTTATTGCTGGGTTTTTATATCATTCTGGTCAGTTCGATCTGGAAGACCAGCTTTTACACATTTCAGTTGTTTACTTTAAAATTGCTGGGAAGCTAAAAAAAACATCAGTTTTAATATGTAAACCAGCAATCAGTGCTGAAGTTTCCAGCTCAATTCTTGAGAGTAAACGTTGTGAATAACCGTTTAGGTCGGCCAATTAACCCGTATAACCATATGGTGCATGTTACCCATTGCTTGGTGAAGACGTCCAATGAGCATGGCTAACATGCTTGTTAATCGGGTACCAAACGCTTTATGTAATTACAGTAGGTCATTGTTATACCCTAGATATTCGTGCATGGGTGTAACCATTCCACTAAGGTGTTCAATAGGTACAATGGTCTGATAATTAGTCTAAGAATTGTCCAGGGCTTCTACCTACAATTCAACATATGCAAACAGATGCAAATTTTGTGGGGGTCGTAGGTAACTTTTGGTATAATTCTCAATAAGCCCTTATCATTCAGGGGTACACCATCTCGGGATGGTGAGTGTCACCTACATTCTCCATCACATGATTAGAGCGTGTATCTTGAAAGTTTAAATGGCAGCTTTGAATATTGGGTGAGCTCCAGGCAACAAGCGTGGACATAATCAACATCAAATAAAAAGTCATCATGAGAGGTCATGGACAAAGGCTTCCAGAATGGATGGGACATGATACCATACAACCAACAAGAGCGCAACCTTTAAAAATATATAGCCTATGACACCATACACCCGGCTGTGCTGCCTCAACGAATGAAGCTCTAGGATGTACTGTCGTTGGACCTAGTGCTCCGCTGGTCTTATAGCAACATGGATTCAAATGGCAGTGGGTCAAAACCCCGTACCCCTGGTTCCCCATCATTAACCATTGTTTTCCTTATTGTTGTTGGTTACTATCCCCTATTATTGGTTGGTTAATATTGACCCATAGCCAAATTGGACTCGTTCCTACTCCAACTGCTCGGAAAAACTCTTCACAACTCCAAGTGCCGCACGTATGGACTGTAGGATACACCTGTCACAAGCGAGGGGATTGTGGATGGTAGGTCGCTGAATAGTGCTGATGCACAACAGCCTTCGGGTGAAAACTGTAAGGGCCTAATTTGAGAGCGCCAGCTAGAGTCTTGAAGATCATGTCAAATAAAGAATTTGAACAATGACCGAATATAGGTGGGTGAGTCTTGAAGAAGATTTGAAGAATGACATGGAAAATCATGTTGAAGGAACAGTAGAATAGACAAAAACACCAAAGGTCCTTGGCGATCCCTTTTATGGGTGCAGGAACCTGGGTATGGCGGTCAAACTCTGTATAATGACATGGGACCAAAAGCAATGTACATGCACAATTTGAAATGAAGTGTGAAAGTAATGTACATATGCGTACAAATGTAGAAATGTGTTCAATATCTAACTTATCCAACGAGTATTCATAAGTAAGTATAGTCAACCAACCAATATGCTCCGTCTTCAATATAAAACCAATTCAGCTACTTGAAGACCGAGCGACGTGGGTTAGTACGGCACCTGAACCATTTAAGTCTTCCCTTAGCAAAAGCCCGAAACAAGAATCTCCCGTAACCCGAGCAGTTCTTCCCATTTCAGTGATGCTTGGCCAATCCAATCAAATCGTGGTTTGTTTCTGCTGATGGAGTATGCTGGTCTGGTCAAAACTAGTGACCATCCGCGTAGCACAATTTCCTATGACAAAGTACAAGTGAAGCTGTTGACCGCACATGTGGCCGACTGATCACGGTGGTTGAAGTGCACTGTCAGCAATGCAATCAGGTCGTTTGGTGTCGCTGAATTGACCAAAAGATTACCAGACTCAACTCCTGGGGCATCTATACCCTTCACGCAATCACATGGGGTGTACTCCTAAAGGTTTCCCCCCAAAAAATCCTGAGCTGGCCATGGTGACAGCACATTGGTGGCTCATCCCATACCTAGACTCAGTACGACCATCCTGTCGGTGTACAACTTGGAACTTCTAATCAGTATAGATGACTAACCAATTATCATCATCAGCCAGTATGAATCAGTTTGGCTCAAAACGAGCTTGTTGACATGTACCCCCTTCAAGTATCTTCAAGTTACATACCCTTTCCATTCCACCACTGTCTCTGCATCACCCTTTAGGGTCCGCACTTCTCATCACGGTGTATTCGATCTCGGGCATGCTGAGATGAAACGGTGTTGTGGAAAGTCACAACTGCACGATATCATCAGCCAGAAGAAACCACATTAGCAGTAACCCATTTGTTGTTACATAATTCAATGTTAACGTAAGCAGCATGGGGACTCCGTGTTGTCATTATGTAACCATTTAATGTGAAAAGTGGATTGCATTAATTAACAACAGTACCACTATATGGGTTGACGAAAACGGGAACAACATGGAACAACTATGAACGACTGTATATATATATATATTATATATATATATCATGGGAATGGCATCAACAAACAAGGACAACAACCCCAAAACAATTAGCAAGCAAACAATATGAAACAGCGGAACAACAACCACCACAACAGCAGCACCAGCAATAGAAGAACATAAAACAAATAAAAACAAACCAACCAAGCAACACAATAAAACAATTAAACAACAACTGCAACAACCACATCAACAACCAGAACCACAACCAACCAAGAACAGCATCGACAAACCACAATCAACCGATGCCCCCACCGATAGTATTAACAATCGCAGCTACAGAAACAACAAAAGCTTTGAAAACAATAAACAACTAACTTCAACTTCCGGCATTGCAAGGGAGAGGACAAACTAATTACATCAGTATATGGTATCTTCAAATATTAAAGAACATTGTCCATAAGATATCAAGTGAACAAAGTCAGCAAAATTGAGTGTATGTTTTTTGTTGTTCATGATGTTCATAACTATTCAAAACCATGCAATCTTAGTACTACCAGTGGTAATCGCCGATCATCAAACATGGACAAGCACTGAGCTTGTCCTTACCCAATCACCAACCCAAAACAAAAATAAGTATTTCCGGCTCCCTACATAGGGAACTGTAGAAAGGTCATATCATACCTCACCAAAAACTGGTAAACTGGAGTCCAGATGGTTTTCCAAACAACAGCCCAAGGCGGCACTTGCCCCCTTCAGTCATTCCATGGGTGCCTTTCGCACGCGTTTTTGAGCACCCCCAGCGTTTCTGTGATCATATCCTCAAATTTCATGATGGACAAAAATGTTCATGATGGACAATACTTACTTGATTCCTGGCTTGGAACTTGGGACTCTGTATATGTCTGATTTAGTTGTGTTTACTGTTGACGCATCAACATTCACCAATCCAAGGAGAGTAGAATAAAAGGAAAAACACACCGTTAAGCAAACCTCAAAAGTAGCTGTGGCACCGCTTCTTGAACTGCCCCGTGCAACCAAATGGGTCCTTGAGGCTTTAGGCCATCACATCGCACGTCTTCGAACCATCCCCGTGACCCTATGACCTTGATCCGATTGCTGCAGAAAAAGTCCAAGGTCGGGGTCAATGTCTGCTACAATGCAGAGATGGAACATGAAAGCCAAAGATGAGTATAATCAACTGATCCACCTTCTTGCATTATCCACTGATGAACTGTGGATCGAATTTATGAGTGACTTGTCAACCAATGATCATCAAAGCCCTCTTAAACACCACAAGAAACATCAACCTATTCCCACTTGGACACCCATGGAGGCACCCAGGGACCCACCCATACACCCACATGCAGCCACCACCGAGCGTGACTGCAACACTGGGATCCCTGACCGGTCCACCGGTTGGATCGTCTTCATTGTACTTGCGAATGCTACACCCAGCCACCTGACTGCTAATCACCCATGGGGAGCCGTGGGGGATGCAAGTTTTGTGAAATTCTTTCACTGGTGGATAGTGGGGGCAACTCCAATGTGTGAATGCGTATGTCTTACGTATGGATATATTTACATATCAAATAAATCTATATATATATATATGTGTGTGTATGTACGTATACATAACATATATATGTAGTCAATATGAGGACATCTATCCAAACATAGCCGTTCCTCACAGCGCTTCGAGCAAACATGCCACGGTTGATGCTCCTTGGAGAAGACCATGGGCCAAGTGCTATTGAGTTTGAGGCCGAATTTGGGCCAAGGATGGCTTTGCAGAAGTGTTGAAGGGATTCAAAATGAAAGAAAGGAGGCTTCCCATAGTAATAAACCCACCACTTTGGGGTACTCCATTTTAAGAAATCATCATATGAAAACAACCAGTTTTGGACAACCCCATATCGGTATCTCCATGGCCATGGAGGTACCCCGATCCCAAACGGTGGAAGCTCGCCGCATCAATCACTAAGGTCACTAAAGGCTGAGGCTCACATGCTGGGAATCCAAGGGTGACGTGCGACGAGTTTTGCCACCCCAGAAACAACTGATCAAAATGGTTTACTGGAAGATTCCCAGCATAACCACAGCATAACTTCTTTCTTTGGTTTACTGATTAGAATGGTTTACTGAAAACAACTGATGCAATTTCTGCCACAATGGTCTATCTGCGTTAATCACCATCTGTATTACTATATTGGATGGTGGAAGAAAATCAACCATGAGGGCAGGGGGATGTCTCACCATATGTATTGAGACGATAGCAACATATGGTAGTTTCCCAAAATGGGGCTTAATCATTCTTAGAAATAAACCAGCCAATTTGGGGGTCCCCTATGGCTTGAGAAACCACCATATTGGCTGAACCGATATACCTTTCAGAGATCTCACCCAGCAGAGCCGCCTCCGGACAGCAAAGTAGCTCTTCCCATCCCAAGATCAGCCTGGCGGAACATCAGCAAAAAGAGAGGGACCAAGGAATTATGATCCCTATGACCAGCATGTTGTATTACCAATTTGAATGTTGGTATCATTCTAGCAAATGCAGGATATTGCCAATTCGAAAGCTATAATCCATATTCATCCATGGAATACATCCAAGTACCGTTCAGATGTATTGTTTTTCAAATGTATTATTGTGAATAAAGTTGTTTCCAGGTACCATGAAGCACCTGAAACATGATGATATATGATGATACATGGTTTGCCCACACATCTACCAAGCTGAGTAGCCACAAGCAGGCTATCAAACATGGTGATACGCACCAGGGCAACTGGCTCCTAAGGGCTTCTGCTCCATGATCAACAACTCCCCCCTCTTCGGTTGGGGTGTAGCAACTAGCAACACGGCTACCGAAGCAACCAGTTGATCAAGCTGCACGCATGCCGACCCATGGCTCGGAGGTGTGCGCCACCCAACCCCCGCATTAGGCGCTCATGGTCCAAGCACTGTTGATGTTGGCCCCCCTGCTTCGCAAGAATGAAACCAACTGGAAGGATCGAAACTGACCTCCGTTTACACCAACATTGATGGTGCAGGGCAGGACGCTTCAACCACTCGCTTCATAGCTCAGCTGTCAAGCTGAGGCTGTTAACCAGTTGTTTCCAGGTACCATGAAGCACCTGAAACATGATGATATATGATGATACATGGTTTGCCCACACATCTACCAAGCTGAGTAGCCACAAGCAGGCTATCAAACATGGTGATACGCACCAGGGCAACTGGCTCCTAAGGGCTTCTGCTCCATGATCAACAACTAATAACATTCAAATGCAGATATTGATTAGCGTTCAGATCATAATATCAATGATCGTAGGAAGCCAAAGAGGAAGACACAAGCCTAAACCATTGAAGACACAATTTCTGCCAGACATTAGCCAAGATTAGGAAGAATGGATCAGAAAAGCTTTGAAAACAAGATTGGTGATAGATCCGAACCGGATGTGAGTATAAAGTATGACCCCTGCATATACTAGATCAGGAGCATAGTTTCAGCCCGTGCGCGCTGTCCCTGGATGATGCTGAAATCTCCAAGCCCTAAAACCCAGCATGACCCCGACATGACCTCGGGGCTGCCCCGACCTGTCACTGAAGTAGACACGGAAGTCCTGATATGGCAACTTCCGACTGCATCGGGCCTCGAGACTCGCTCTGCAACGTCAATGACTGGTGGTCTCAGTGGGATGACAGATTTTGATTTCAATGTCACCGAAACAATTTCTGTCTGTGAAAAATGAATATATATATATATATATATTTATATATATGTATACACGTAGATATGGATATGTTTATCATATTGGCATATGCAACATGCGTCAAATCGATAAGCATAGAAAATATATCTACATTGCCAAGTTGGAAGCGGGAGAGAAAACTACGGCCAGGATATTTCCTCGGAGAAAGCATTGGAGCCAAGCGTGTTGGAGAAATGGTCAGTTTCAGTGGTTATGTTCTCAAACATGTCCTGCAAAACTTGCCATGAATGCATTCCCTATGTATATGCTTGCAATCAAACATAAATTGGATGCAAAATCATGTGTCCGCATACAAGATAATGTAATGTATCTAATTATCTGCTCAAATATGTTATACATCTACACATAACATGATCACCTGGACAATGTGTTCAAATCAATTCAAAATTCTAAAATAAACCATCGCTTGCATGAACATTTAATGAAGTCGGTGGACTCCTCAATGCAAACTCTAGAGGGGGCGCTCCAATGATTATCGGTATCGTTATTTCATGCACTATCGTGCCGTTACTGTCAGAATTGGCAGAAGTACCCAAGTGAGCCCATGAGGATCCATATGGATCATGATGGATCCCTGCATGAATTCACCTGTTGGAGTTGTGCTTTTTTTGTAGGTAATATCCAATGGAGGATCCATATATGACTTGTCTAGCGCCACTACAACTAGTGGTTCCTTGCACGAGCATCATGGATCAACATGGATCACAACCCCCAGGATCTTGCAGCAAAAGTGCTCCCATGAGTGCAAAGTTCAGCTGCTCTTGTGGCAGGGCGATGGTGCGCCGATGGTAACGAAGCAGTGTCAAAGACCTAGATATATAATGAAAGGCAGGTCCAAGGTGTAGGATGATGACTCTGGTGACGGTCATGTCACAACGAAGTAGCTTCACAACCCGTTAGATCAATGCATTGTTCATGTTGTGCCGGCTGTGCCAGCAGGGACCTAGACGGTTGTGGAGTGTGGCCATGTGGCAGGTTGAAGTCACACTGCGCATGCTCCCAGCTGTTCTCCAAAAGCTGAGCCGTTCCCCCAAGAAGGCCACGGGCTATACAATCCTGATCCGAAAAAAATTAGTTAACGTAGGTGAGTGCACGTTTGGGCAGCTACCAGGCAAAGGGTGGTTATAACTAGGGTAACTAACTACCAGTTTGGATAGATACAAGTCTACGACTGGGTGGGTATCCAACTCATAGCCAGGGTGGTACGACTCGCCGAGAAGGGCAATCGGAACACAAGTACTGCTACCCCCGATCCAAACATCTCCTGGATCTGCTTTCATCATCTCCCGGGAGACCCCATAGCAAAGCATCGGCAGTGTACTCATGTATTAGATAACTTGTATGTGTATAATATATTTCATAATGTGCACGTCGTGTGTATTTATGTAAACAACTCGCATACAAAAACAAGCATAAACATATGGACTGCGAGTCACAGAAGCAAATATATTGGAAGCAACTTGTGGTATAGCTCCGTGCGACTCATCATCTTTCTGCTGTTACTGGCTTGAGACTGCAGAGTGTTTCTACGAGTAGATCCGGTGAAGATCACAGGCATGGCTTGCAAGGACCAGCTATGACCAGCTCCCAGACTTGGTGGCGGACGCGGTTGTCGGACTATGGAAGCCAATCCCTACCCGCTTTGGTAGTGCGATCCACCTAATAAGAAGGACTGATTAGCTGGTTGTGTTCATAGTCACTCGTTGGCAAACAGCTAATCATAATACACGCGGCTGGACGTTTTGGGTCGGCCACGTTGAATCCCTTTATAGCTGGATTTTCTCAAGGGATCTGTTGGGAAAGCAACTGCACCAGAAAGTGATCCCCTACATTATCAATACAAAACAGGTTGGTTGAAGAACCACACCTACTCATGGTAGGATGTCCGCAATCCCTGGCATCACTAGCTGTAATCAACGGCTACCGTCCGTGCTACCGAGAACCTGTTGCATGCACCTGAGGCAGCCAGTCAGCAAGTCTTTTGGTCACAAAGCATGAAGCCCTTCGGTCGGCAGAGACTCCGCATTTTCTCTCAATGCCTGTTGCGTGACAGCGGGGCTTGTTGGGCCTTGAGGCCAAATCCGATTGATTTCATCTACTCTAACTCCTAGCTTGTCCTGGACAAAGATCAAAATGATGGAAGAAAACAAACTAAACAGGAGGGACGGGACATATCAGAATTTACATGAATTTACCACATACAGAATTTACCACAGATTTTGTTTTTGTTGAATTGTTTTATGCTTGGGCGAAAAGCGAAACCCACACATACGTGCAAATACCATGCCCATCTTGATGCTTGTATCATCCTGTCAATTGTTCTGTGCATACAAAAGGCATCATTCCTGTTGGTGCAAATTTTGGAGCACACAGATTTTGTAGCTGCAAGCCAGCTGAAGCATGCCGGTGGGTTTCACCGAGCTGAACCGGGGATCCTCATGGATCCTGAGGGACTGAGATGGAAGCCACTTAGCCATCTGCAATGAGTCACTGCTGGTGGAGATGGATGGAGATGGGCCCAAACTTCCGCTAATCTGTAGTGGTGCAGCAGCTTGGCACCCTCTCAGACGCCTCGTAGAGGGCATCCATCAAGGCTTCCGGATCCATGCCGCCAGCATCGATGTCCGGAGCTACACTCCTGGCGTGGAAAAGTCGATTTCCTCTCAGTTCGGTCGTGCGGGTCTGGGTGCTTGGTGGCTCTGGCCCTTGGTTGGCTGGTCATGTCACCGGTGGAAGTGCTGAAAGACCTCCATGGTGCATTTCTTCCCCAGTTTGTAAAAATCAGACTGGTGGATGGTTTTAGTGTACATTTGAGGTAAGTAATTGGTGCGAACTCAGATTTTGTGGCTTTGTTTGTTGACTAGTTTCAATCCAAACTTCTGTCATGACATGTAGAACCATGCCTGCACGGCAGGCTGAGTTCTTCCATGCGACCATCGATGTTACACTACGCAACTTGGACATGGTCCGGTTGATACATGCAGGAGGATGCAGGCTTCTCAACATTTCCTTCAAGCCGTTGAATTCAATGCCGACAAATCCATAGCCAATGATTCACAATAAGCCAGGTATCTGTAGCTTCTACTGCCAAAGGGGCAAAGTAATGTGCATGCGGCATACAGATTCTTTAGCCACCCTGAGCCAAGGATCAGAAACTTGTGGGTCCCAACGAATCGCAGCATTCCTTCGCACACTGATATCATATGTACGTATGATGTACATATACCAAGATACAACAATATACAAATGTGCTTAGATGTAATTGTGCATGCACACCAAGTCATTCTCTTGCCAGAATCCCACAGAACTTGCTTACTCGACACCTTTGAACTATTGCAAGCATGGTGCAACCATACGCTGAGAGGCCAACATTCATGTGGCTATGGGTCCAAACCCTGTACCCCTGGTGCCCCCATCATTAACCATCTTTTTCCCTATAAAATTGCTGGGGATTCTCTCCACTTGGTTGACTAACATTGACCCAACGGCCCATAGCTATGGTCAGAAGGCCAGCATTTCACCGCACCCGGCGCTTCACGCCTCGCCGTTGGGAGCCCTGCAGCTAGGTCTGCGTCGTCTGTGTGGCGCTGGTGCGCGTCTTGAGACAAGGCCTGTGCTTGGCGAAGCTGGGTGTCCTGTGATGGGTACCTCTGGATGTACTCCATAATGATTCATCACATTTCATCACATTTCATCACCACTTTTGATCGTAAGTCACCAGAGATCCACCCTACCATTTGGTTTCCCCACTCCTGGTGGCTCCTTAGCTCACTCGCTCTCCCTTTAAAGGGATAGCACTGGATGCCTTTGGGCTCCGACTTCTTCCCTTCGAACCACAGCCAGGCCTTGAGGCAGTGCCCGAAGTACTCGGCCTCGCGCTGGGTGTCGAAGATGAACTCGCATACGCGATCCTGGGCGCTGCACCGTTGTTGGATGGCTGGGGGGTAGCCAAGTGAAGGTGTTAACCATGAAGATCCATTAAGCAACAGATAGTGGCTACGTATGGTGAAGTGGTGAGCCATCAACCACCCTGACAATGAATTGGTTGATGGGATCATCTACAGGAAACCCTGGTTACAGCCACTAACGACAAGAGTTTCCTGTGAATTTTCAAAACAAGCCAGTGATCCTGGTGAAAGTGAGGAGGTTGATCAAAGTGACTAGTGGCACGTTGACATAGCTACTCAAGGGGATGACATCTCTTGTTTTTGTTTACCTTTCATTGGCAGGAGCTATAGGTGTTGGTGGTTTACTAGGGAATGCTCCCTGGGTAGGCAGGGTCATCATGACATGGCAAGAATGGCAGGGAGATCAGTAAAATCACCAAAATTAAATGTGGGAGCAGGTCTAGGGACCAATCCATGCATGGTCATAGTATAAAACAGGGCATGTTTCCAATGTGAAAAACTAACTGAGCAGCATACGACCCTTAGTGCCTGACAACCAAGAGGTTACCCTTCAGTCATATGGGTCTCCAAGGAGTTATTTAAGACACATGACCCAAACCTGGCTGAACGGACCTGTAGCCACCCATCAAATCATTCGCTCCATACTATCATACTCATGCGATCTCATGGGCTTACCTCGCCTATTGGAGATACAATCTGATAAAACACTCTCCAGTTTACGGTAGTTCTACTCTTCTGAATTGGCTGTGGAGTGATAGCCAACTTCGCGAAGGATCACAAAACAAGACCATGTTTGGGGCCCTTAAGACTGTTGGTTTCATCCTGAGAACTAAGTTTGATGGATCGTCGAGGGTATCCAGTTGTTGACACCTGACTAGTGTTGGACACTGGCTGATCATGCCCCTTCGTCCCTGGGTTGATGGTAAAATCCACGTTGGAAACGCCAGGGGAGCTTTCATCCTGATCATGTCCTGTTTTCCAACCATTTCTGAGAGATTTCAGCCTGGTGCGCCAGGCGAATCGCTGGCTATGTCCCAGGTGATTTCCAACCATTTCTTATGATTGGCATTTCATGGCATTTCCATGCTGACTCCAGGTGAACCCAGTGGCCCATCACCCGTGCGGCCCAAGCTGCGTCATCCAGCTGCACGTACGTGGCCCATGCGGGGCGCTCGCTTTCGGTCCAGTCAGACAGAGGTCGTACATCGGCGCGGCGCGCAGGATCCACCCACGAAACGGACTTCAGGAAGATGCGCTTCAGAACCTCACAGGTGGTGACCGCTGAATTTACCTTTTTTTAGGTGACCCCTGGAGCTAAGTTACAAGTGAACCCTGGAGCTAAGTTATCACTAGGATAACTAGCAGTTGAATTGTCAGTTGTGGATAAGTAGTATAAGCAAATGATGGTCACAAATGGCTCAAGTTGGAGCTAGGGATGGCACTACCTTGGCACTTGGTGAAGGTTGATTGCATAACACGAAACATTAGGCATAAAGAATTGAATATGAAAATATGAAGTTGGTCATTGGTGAAGATTCATGAAACCCAACATGGATAGTTGTTGATCCTTTTAGGAAACAAACGATACTTCAAGAAACATTAAGATTCGTAAAAACAAAAAAATACGCTGATTAATCAATTAGGTTTGAAAACAAAGCCTAATGACATCTAGTGGCCAACAATACCCGTGCTTCATCACCAGCAATCACCGCATGGGTGTTCCAAAACGATGAACAGTGGGCACCAAGCGATTGGGTCCCCAGGTCGCCACACAGCTTCCAGGGATTGCACTTAGGGAGCTCAATGAATTCACATCCATCATGGTACCAACTGTCCCAAAATGTCCCAAAAACTGTGGGAAACCGCTACACCTTTTGTTTGATGCACCTCTTCTAACGACACAAAGAAATCCAATGGGCAAAACCAATGCTGAACTCTGCTCCGAGTTACGTTGCTAAATGTCAGTTCGACACAAGTGCCTCAGTTGCGACGTCAGTTGCCAGGTTGCTGGGTAGGGTGATCCGCTGGCATGGAAACCAGCAGTGTGCCAGAAAGATAGGATGTTGGAAGACCAAGTGACATGGCTAAATTCAAACATGAGGACTTGTCCATAGCCGTGGCTGAAGCTTGCCAGTCTTCCGCGGGTTTCCAGATGCTTCCCCAACTGCTTTCAAGAATGCGGAACGAAATTGGACAGCCAACACGGGACCAACCAGCCATAGTTACCCAAAACTGGGCCCCTAGAAATCAACGGATCTCCCAGAACACCAAGTAGCTGAATTGAAAACGCCTGTGCCAATCAGTTCCCCCGGCGTGAAATACATTTGCGACTCTGAATCACCAATAATCAATAAGAATATAATATATTCGTTTTAAACAGGAGACCCCCAAAATGGTTGGCTTATTACTACATAGAAATGGTTGATAAACATGTATAATAAGCCAACCAGATAGTGCATGATTTGGGGTGCCTGTTTTGAGAAACACCCATAAATACATCTTGTGGAATCACCAGTTAACCACCCACTTGTGAGAGGCAAGAACTTGGGGAAAGACAGACGTCTGCAGAGGAACTTAAACTAGTTGGTGGTTTCAACCCCTATGAAAAACATGAGTCAACCAACCATTTGTTAATGATTACTAGTTACTAGGGAAAATGAAAAATGTTTGAAACCACCACGCACACTTCCATCCTTGACACCCCGCGGCTCACGCATGAGGGCGCCACTGTCTCTGTTTCATGGTGGTTTGAAACCACCTAGCTGGTTGTTTAACCGCTATTGTTAGTGATTATCCCTATTGTCAACCATAGTTAATTAACGCTTACAACCAGGATAATCACTAACAACCAACCAATGGGGATAATCACCAGCTTAATCAACTATTGTTATTAGGGGTTATTCAAACCACCAACTGGTAAACTCTTGAGTCCAGGCGGCACGTCCGATCCAATTTGGCCTGCACATCCAAGCCGACCCCGTCCATGCTCAAAGTCAAACGCAGGCCCTGCAGCATCTGTTCCACAAAAGCCTGGCGACGTGAAAGTGGTTCGGTAGAATAGCTGGTGAAACCTGGTAAAAATACAGATTAAACAACCTCCCCGGCGGTTCACATCGCTCTTCAGCGCACTTCCGAGCCGTGCCTGGAGCACCAGCTTCCCTTCGGGAATGAAGTCCTCGGGCACCTGCGGGGCATGGTGAGCAGATGAAGCTGGCCTTTGTGTAGTGATACATACGGTGGTTTCTCAAAATACAGGACCCTCGAAATCATAATAGTAATAAACCAATCATTTTCCGGTACCCCTATTTTGAGAAACACCCATATAGCTATGGGTCAAGGCTTTAAACAACCAACCAATCTTTAATGGGTAATGACAGGGGATAACAACCAACAATAATAGGGGATGTATACCAACTAGATAGCTATGGGTCAACATTAACCAACCAATAATAAGGAAAATAATGGTTAATGATGGAGGAACCAGGGGTACAGGGTTTTGACCCACAGCCATGTGAATTAATTAGTTGACCATAGTGCTATATTTGTGATACTCATATGATTTAATTGACTGTAGTGATACATATGAATGAAGTCACCAATCATAGTATTTATAGATCATATAAATTAACTAACCAGGTCAATATGTTCAAGTGAACCAGTTCTTCAACAAAAAATATTGTTGATTGTTGACCGCATTGTGATTATTATGGTGATTGTTAGCTATATATGCAGTACATTCACAATATTCACCATTAAAAAGAGAAAATCAGCTTGATCAACCAGGTTAATGCCTATATTCACTATGTCACTATATCGTGGTTTCTCAAAATAGGGGGTCCCCCAAATCCTTCTTTATATTAACCCTACTAATCAAATAAACCAACCATAACTTTGTGGTCCGATACGGCTTGAGAAACCACCATATGAACCAGCTTGACCAGTCTATTCGCTACATTTGCATTTTAATAAACCAGGTCAATGGCTATATGCGACATAAAAAAAATGGTTCATCATTCTGACCAATTTGGCAATAGAATCCACCACTACATGGGCCAATCAATATGGCTCTTTCGGTGACCAATAATTCAATTGCTGAGCCAACCAGGCTATTACTGGTTGAAATGGATCATCAAGCAATTGAAATGGACAATACCTGTAATGGAGCAATAATTGATGAATTCTATTGGTGACATACCTTTAAGAATACGGATTGTCCATAAATGGTGTACCGGCGTGCCCCTATAGCTGGTTGTTTCCCTTTTGAGAATGACTTTGATGGCATGCTTGGTGGGCACCAACATGTATGGAAAATACTCTACAGCTTGGTGGTTTCAACCCCTATGAAAGATATTAGTCAACCAACCATGTGTTAATAGTTACTACAGTAGGGAAACTAAAAAATGATTAAAATCACCAACTGGTAGCCGTTTATCGATTTAGTTGGTGATTTGCCCGTATTACTCACCATTGTAATCCCCGATAAAACCCTTTAAATCCAAATCTATGACAGGACCGTGCATCAACACCAGTCATGAACGCCGCTGTGCGCACATTGCAGGGCTTCCTGCTCAGCGTAACAAGGGATGCCGAGTCCATGCGGATAAATTGTGACATAACCGGTAGCGAAGCTAGTATAAGCTTCTTATACCAAGCAGTTCTACCCGGTAGTTGAGCTGGTAGATCAGTAGCATAACCCGTAGTGAACTGAAGGAGTACAATTACTGATCTACAAGCTCAACTACCAATCTACCAGTACTTAACATCAGTAATTAACATCAACTACCAGTAGTTAAGCGAGTGATTCGACACCAAGTTAACTGAAGGTCATTAACTGGATGGCATCATTGACCCAGCACCCAGCCACCTGAATCCGCCGCTCAACCGTGGAAACGCCACCGCTGCTATTGCGGCTTTCGCCGCAGGGCGAAGTGCTGGAAGAACAAGGACCTGTGGCGAGCCCGAAGGGTTTTGATGGATGAACTCCGTACACAGATTTTGTCACGGAAAAACTAGATAGAACAAAAATTGTGTCTTTATTTAACTAAATGTAATTAATTAGTCACTTCATGTTGTAGGGAAAACAAAAAGTCGTAACATCAAGGTCGCACACATGTATATCGAGTCACTCTTTTGATGGATACGTGTGGTAAGAAAAACACACACAGGAAAGCACGCACACATGTATGTATATATACATATATATATACATATATATGTATGTACATATTTATTTAGTCATGTATGCATTGATATATTATATATTTACATAGCTATCTAGTCATGCATACATACTTATACACTATCATGTATGTAAAGATTCAGATGCATACTGCATAATTACATATGGTTATAGAGCAGGGTATGGTTTGCCACCAAACATTGTACAAAAAGACTAGAGCAACCTTTGCAGCTGTGTTGCTTGATGGTTCACTTCGGTGGTCATAAGTAGGTCATACTGCTGGCGAGTTGTCAGGAAGGTTGTAGGCGCTTACCAAGTGGGATGACCACCAAGTAAAACGTACCAGTGGCTGCAGTCAACGTTTTGGATTGTTGCCCTGAATGGTTCTATCGCAAGTGAACTACCCACCTTGCAGAAACTTAGGCAAGCACTATTCCTTTACTCTTAGTATTGATTTGTGTGGTGTTCACCATGGTGTCCATAGTTTTCTATCTTTCTATATCTATTTATTCAGTATCCATAGCTCACACGAGATTGGTACACACTGTCTCTCTCTCTCTCTCTCTCTGGCTACATGTCTACAGTCTACCTGCATATAGTTCAAAGAGTATGCACCTGCATCTGTGTGTAGATGAATCACTGTTGACAATTGCCATCTGTATCCACATGTCGCTACACACGTTAATTGCTATATACTATATTTACAAAACTGCTCGATCCAATCTATACCATCATGTGAGCACGTACGTTTTCTTTCTTTCTTTCTTTCTTTCTTTCTTTCTTTCTTTTCTTTCTTTCTTCTTTCTTTCTTTCTTTCTTTCTTGTGTCTCAAATCGATCATTCTATGTAAATTGACACGTTTGCATTTCTTTCCCTGTCTGCCGACATGTCCTGTTTAGAGAAATCAACTTCTTAACATGAGCCAGCAATAAACACAGCTCTACAGGTATGACTCGACTGGTTCACAAACATGGACAGCTCTTCACATCTCCACCCCTCGACATCCAACAATCTACTTCGGAAGTGCCACAAGTGAAACAACCATGGATGAATCATAGCTCATCTGCCTATAATTGCTTCATAAGCCAGCTATACAATCAGAATCTATAACTACAATCGCTTATGAGCCAGCTAATAAGCTCGTCTGGCATTTGGCTCATGGATACGGCTGAAACGATTTACCACGGCTGCCATCTCTGAAAATACCCTCTGAGTTACCTATTGGTAATAGTGATCTTCGCCAAATCAAGCTGAGGCAAAGCACTTCTCGAAAGGCTAAAGCCATGATGGAAACCCCAAATTGGATGGCCGCAGAACATGTGTGGCATTCCAGTTGTTCAACCGCACCAAAATGAGATGGCAGGTGATGGCACGTCCAGTAAGAAGTCTCAAAACAAATCCTAACTCTGGATGCCGAACCACGCCTTTCAGTTGTATGACAGAAAGGCTGGGAGCGCAGTTGCAATGCTGGCCCAGAGCAGAAGATTGCCCCATGGCGCTGTAGACGGGGCATGAAGTTTTTGACTATCAAACCTCAAGCGTAATGGATCAGGTATGGGTGAAATAGATGTTACCACAATGGAATATGGCACCTTTGGGTGGTTGCTGTAGGACAGCCTTCCAGTATCAGCCATGTTTACAAAGAGTATGCAATTCTGCGACGTCCATGAATCATCCGAAGAAGTCCACCAAACGGTTTAGGGATGTTCACGAGATGGCAGGGTGGTCACCCCCGTTTCTTTCCATGATGCTTCATATCTGATATGTTTCCGTCTTAAACGAGACCTGATCAGTTTCAAAACTGCTTCTTCAAGCAACTAGTCTTGCGGCGTTCTCAGAATAGGAAAAAATCCTCTGAAGATCAACGTGTCACACAAGTCCTTTAGAACCGACATGATTTGAACGTAGGAAACCAAAATTTATCCAAGGATGTGTAGCAAGCCGGCTTGATTAATAGACTTGACATTTCCAAACGGGATCACTCCTTGCGGGATGGCCGTTACAGGCCCAGATCTCCCGTTTTCTTTGCTACTTAACCTTTTTTGCGAAGAATCATGATTCATATCCATATCGCTGCTTCACAATGACTACGGGATTTTGCTTCAGAATTAACATGGTACTCGTCATCTGTGGTTTCCTGATCACCTCTTGACCTACCAACTTGGGATAGTAGCACCTCCGGTTGCAAAGCGACATCGAGCCGAAAGCTGGCAGAGGGGTGTTTCCAAAAGACCTGTTGTTGTCCAGACTGGCAACGAGCAATCATGCATAAATAACCTATGCCAGATCAAAAAATAAGATATACATATATAAAGAGAGATATTATAGAAGGTAGGTACATCACCATCATTTCTATTCATAAAGAACAAACAAACAAATAATGGTGCCCTTGCAATCAACTGCAAGCAACAAGGAAAATAATCTAATGTGGAAAGGCTGATAGCACGACAATAACATCAAAAAACATCAGATTCAATGTCAGAACAGCTCCACCACTCTTTGGCAGTTTTTGGTTCGCAAGAAAATCTGATACATTGTCTGGTTTGACACCAACTCATTCTCAACGCCAAGTGGAGAAGTTGATTTTATCTGTTTGCGCCACCTGCCCTTGGACGATCGTGGAACTACAAAGTCTTGTCCCTGTGCCGTTGGTACGGCAATCAGTCTTACATCCCCTGTAGCTATTGGTGGTCGTTCTTGGTCCATGGATTGCTACCTAGTACTGTACCCTCAAAGGCATTCACATGGCCAGAATTTGACAAGCAACAAGTCTCTTGACAGTCCAACTTCGCTTTAGCTGCAATACACCCAAACAACGACCAGTCATTCAGGCTTGTCATTGGACGAACCAAAAAACGGTCAGTATTACTATTAACGATTTCTAGATGGACAACCTCTTGCAATAGTCGTGAGGTGGTTTGCTATCCCTTCATCTTTAAGTGCTCATCACAGGTAATTGCTGGATGATCTTGTGGTAGTGTCATCAGCTTCTGATGCGTAGCGATCCCAACATAGCCTGGAACATCCCGAGGCGCAGTCATGATCAGGGTGGGGTGTCCCACCCTTTATGAAGTGTCACTGCAGCACCTCTCAGCTCGGAGTTGTCTCAAAAAAACAAATCGATGGTCTAAGCTCTTGATCTTATGGGGGAGTTCATGGGAATACCCCACAGTTGGCTAGGAATTAGGAATCGTAATTCCCAGTGCACAGAAACAGTAATTAATAGTGATGCAAATTAGCCAAATTGGCTAATTCATGAAGGGGTATTGGCCAAATACAATCCATCATAAATCATGATTAGTGATGCAAATAAAACTACAGTGGAAACCACGTCGAACATGTGTAATTGATCCTCTCTCCAAGGTCCTTGACCCCGCCGAAAGAATCAACTATCTTTGTGGTCATATGACGTCGTCGTTCCCGGCTAGGCTCCAAACATAAAAGGGATGAAATTGAATGACTATGAATGACTTACATTGCCTTGGTGTTGAATTATCTATGAGTATAATTCCTGATCCTGTAAACTGCCTAGTCATTTCATATTGATGATTTTCTGACTGTATGCTCCTCTGGAGTACCCACCTGTCCTCAACGGCTAACTTCTCCCCGGGTTTGGACATATTCGCAACTGGTGCAGCTAGCTTGCCAAACTGCCTGGGAATTTCAGCCATCAAAATGTGCCGCTTCGCCCTCTGTTTTCCTTCTGGCTGTGCCTTGCAAAACGTACAAGGAACCCAGTGTTGAACAGCGGCTTCGACAACCCAGCCATTGGCCTTGCCTATTGCACGAACATTCCGGACCTGGCAGTCTGGGTGCGGTGATTTCCACCGAGAAAAATGATCAAAGATTGGGTGGCCTCAAGTTTTGAGCAACGGAGCAAAGGCATCCGGCATTTCCAACGAAATGAAATCAATCAGCACAACAAGTTTCTCAAAAATCATCAATTCTGACAAGTTATCAAACGTTACTTCTTAACACATACAAATAGATTAATTACTCATTAGGGGGTTCCAAATGTTTCAACCACTGCTCTCGACTTTCAAACCTCTGTATCAAACATCCAAGGGGTTGTGCATGGGAGCTTGCAAAACCTGCTATTTGGGAATGGTGGTGCCAGTGCCATGTGCCAAACAGATGCGAAAACACAGGACATACATGTACAATATCGGCACGTAAATACACAAGTGTACATAAATATACGTTGGGTACGTATTGGTATGTATTCATGTACGCATGTTTGTATGTATGTACGTATATGATTATAATCTTTGGGGAAGCACATCTATATAAAAGTGCTGGCTCCAAAACACAATTCAGTCCACACAACGCTTTGTACTCTTGTGTATGTAAAGATGTATATAGATATACAGTACAATCAATTTGCATCTATACAGTGCATAATTAAACCCATCGTCCTATGATAATCCAGCTATTCCGAGATAATGACTACAGCGTTCAGAGTAGACCACAGGCTTTTAGCTCAAGTCCTGATGTCATCCTATACCGAGTGGTCGAGACATGGGGGAACATGAATTATCAACCATAGGGGACAATACAAGGAAATAGGCATAGAATTAAAAACAAAGGGAAATCAATAGTCATCTATATTATTCTCGTGTCACAAACCTGACACCAGGATTGGTACAGCCAGAATGGCATCTGAAAATCCCCATTATATAAATTATAAGCAGCCCGTATCAGAATACAAGTTCAGTACTCACCACCTAGCCTACCGAATGTTTCTGAATAATTTGCAATGATCATGCGCCACACAGTGGTTAGCGGCTCGCACTATCCAGATATCCTGGATATCCCACAGTGGTTTGTTTGCTCGATCATGTAGACACCATGCAAGTCGCATCTTCATAGTTGTTATCGAGTGTTATTGATTGCTTAGACGCCAGTCAAGACTTGAGCCACCGCTCACGAAAGCGCCGCAAAGACTAAATGGAAGACTAGCGGTGAGGTCCGAATGAGATCAGCAAGGGCGACATGGCAGACCCCGGGAACTGCAAATGACCATGTCATTGTGGGCTTCGGAGTTGCCGTGTTTGGGGTCAAGTCACCATCCGAAACAGCGGGGTTCGTCCCAACCGTTTGGTCCTATGGGATCTTCGGGGTGGTTCCTACAGCATCTGAACCAATTCCTCAGACTTCGGCACGAAGCCCTAGGACTCATCAGACATCATCAACCAGCAGGAAGCAGCAAATAACTAGCATGTATTACTGAATCCAGAACAATCAGAATAGGTGCCCCTTGATCGGGGCCGCTGTAAATATCTAGGGAGACCAATGGTAGCTACGGAAGGCTAAATAAATCCCAAAAAGAAAACTCAACAAATCTAAGTAGACTTAATAACAGAACAACAAAATGCAGATTGATTCCAGCTCCCTCTCCCTGGACAACACTGGACTAGGTAGGTTTTCATCTTCCTGAAGCAGCTCGCCTATCACCTTGGTTGGCATCGTAACCAAGCAGGTCCTTGGTTTTACTTCGGATTTCCTGAGCTTTTCCTAGCCGGCTGCACCTGCTACCTTTTCTCATCAAAAGCTAAGAAAAGCTAACTTTTTTACGAAATTATGCTCAGCTTTTCCAGGTTAGGCTAAACTTTCCCCAAATGATTATGCATTTTTTCCCTTTGGCTGCTGGGGCATGTTGTTACCCATTTACAATTCATTAGTGACTTAAACCAAATTCCCAATGGAAGCTGAATCGATCTCAATCCAGGCTAAGGAAATCCACAAAGGATTTGGGAAACTTGGGAAGGATGTTTCAATGGTTTCTATTGGATTCTATGGATATTTTCCGTGGTTTGGGATGGTAAATGCTCAAAGAAGCCCGTATCGAAAAGACCCTGCTGCTCAACGCAAGCAGATGTCAGCGTGAATCATCAAGGGACTTGCATCACCAAATTAACCCCCAATTGACCAGAACTAATTACTGCAATAATCAAATTATGCGCCAATTAACCATCAATAAATCATATTCACCATGGTCTAATGCGCTTGAATACCATGAACCACTAGGAACCACCGTTGTAAGCGCTACGAATCACATCTCACAAGGGCCAGGTCGCCATCGCCAAGGCCTTAAAAATTATGGCTGTCCCAGGGAGGGACTTGCACTAAAATCTGAAGACTTCGGATCACTGGGGGACAGTCCATTCTCACTCCAAAAATGATGATGACTGATAATGATCCAAACTGGTGATGGATAGTGATATTGATAATGATAATGATAATGGATCATTATCATAACATTGCAAAACTGATAATGATAATGATCCGAACAAATTAAGAATCAAAGGGAGTGACATCGACATTGACATCGCCAACACCCCAAAACCAGCATCAAGATGTATGAGTTTAGATGGGAAATCCATGTTGCAGGTGATGCATGGACAGTCCCCAGTAGACAACCAGTGGACTCCTCATTCGAGGATCAAGAGATGGCGCTCAGCTCTGCGCTTTCCGAAACCGAGGGAAACCCTGTGAAAACACTGCTCTACGCAAAACAAAAGCAAGTTTTACCAAGTGACAGTGTCCAAAGAAATAAATTGATTTCGCAAGACTTAAGGCTGAGGGGAGGTCGTGGACACTCCAGTTTGACACCAATCCAAGGTTCGGAAACTCGGAGAAAACAACAGCCGTCCGGAAATACGGCATCCCACGCGAATGCTTCCATGGCACTGGAACCACTCACTTTGGGCATCATGTTTGTTTCACCACAAGTGCTGACAAATGCCACAAGCACATGTGCAACGAATGCTGATATTTGACATGATTTTGAGGATCCAGCTGTTGGGAAATGTGTGTTCAATATTTCAACCGGCACAAATAAACCGTGACTTTGACACTTATTGATTGGGGGGATACCCTCTGGAAAACCTGATGCCACACCCGATGGCTTAGTGGTCAAAATTTGGTGATGTTTGAGCAATACTATGATTTATCACTACCAGTAGCCATTAAAGCCATTATCACTCAATATCATCAATCGCCATTGACTAATTAATTACTAATTAACCATAAAAAAAACGGTAGTTTCAACCCAAGCCAAATGCAACACTACTGACTTCCAATGGGGACCCCTTCAACTCAACCGAATGAACATCCAAATGTACCAACCACTACTGCAAATGAGCACGACAGCCCTTGGTTGAGAAACGGCATCAATACATAGTTCAAAGATGTCAAAAACATCTCTTCTACCGCAGTTGATTACTTAATGAGGTGTTCCCATGAAGGGATCGCTTGGTAGTGCAAGCCCCAAACACCATCAGCGCTGTACTTGTTGCTAGTGGGACAAATGTTTCAGACCCCTGAGTCAGATCTTCAACCTTTTAAATGGTGCCCCGTATCTTGCACAATCTATGAAGTACATTTACAGCTAAAATTTCATTTGCCATACATTGTCTACTGCGGGGTTGGGAAGCCGCAACAACACGGCTGGCAAATCCTAGAGGGAGCTACTCTGTCCCGAATGTTTCCACCCCTGAATGGACACAGCAGTTAAAGTCATTTTCCGTTGGCCAATTGTGCTTGCAACTGCTGGAAGCATCCGATGGCAAGTTGTTCAAGATGGTGGACTCTAACTACCAGATGCCCGGAGCTGAAGATGAGGTGGAAAACTGTAGAAACATTGAAGTTGAAAGGCAAAGAAATGAAAGAACATGGGTTTTCGACCACGTGGACTGGAACCGCTTGACATCTGGTGAGTGACACCCAAAAAAGGCGGTATAGTTTTCACTCCCCGATCTCACTGGAAACCTTTTGCGCATCCTCAACAAACAGCTAGTCACAGCAGCAGTGTGTTCGCTGCTTTCCTAGCGCTACTGAATTCAGCGTGTTCCTATTGTCTCTTTTCCCTGAGCCAACTAGTTCTATGGTTGGGGTTGGTTTGCCAGTCCGATTGCATTGACATCCGTACTGATGGTGAAGCCTTGCTGAGTCCACTTTGCTTGACCTTTCCTGGTGCTAATCCATGGGCAAATCCAACTCATAGTAAACCCCCCTTGGTTTGAATTGGCAGCTGTGATTTACCATCAAACATGGGGTTGATTAATGGGGATCTACTATGTTGATGAATTTATGATACTTAACCAACTAGTAGTGGCTAAACATCAAAATCAACTATCTAAAAAATGAGCTGTTGATTGTTAGCCACACCTAGTTAGATTCTTAGCAACGTTTTCCCTGTATGGCTGTGGACCTCAATGATCAACTTTCCAACTAGATCCAACTACGGCTCACCAGCTATCATGGCTAACTACTTCCCAACTAGATCCAAGTGTTATCTTAGCCACTATCTATGGCTAACTATGGATCCAACTTACCAACTAGATCCAACCAGTAGATCAACTCAGCCAACTATCACTGATCAACTTACCAACCAACCAGCTATGGCTGTGGATCCAACGTTTGTATTGATCGCTCTGTGGTTATTCAGCTTTCCGTCTCCTCTCCAGCTCGCCGAGGCAGCGATGCCCTGATGGGTGGCCCTTCCAATGAATGGGGGGGGGCCATGGCTTCGTCAACCAAGCAGTACAACAATAGGATACAATAGGTAGATCTACCATAACTCCAACACTTATCCTGGAACCAACTTATGAAAAGACCCTACCTTGCACAAGTCAACGTCACAATTGTACTACAATTCGTTTCTGGCAATTTTATATATTAGATGGGCAAAGGCACTCGCAAAATTCGAAACAACGAGACGTTGGCCAGGAAATCTTTGTCCCTGGCTTGTCATAACCGGTTTCAGCTGAGGCTGACAAACGCATCAGCAATAAAGAAGAGACAGCGGGGCTTGAGAGCACAACGCTGTTAGCCATTGTTGGCTCTCAAGAGGCCAATGGTCGTATGATGTTGTATGATTGGTCCATCAAGACCGACCTTCGTTGTGAATGCCAAGCTGCCATGTTGACAAACCATCCCCAGTCTTGCAAAGAAAATCACTACAGTGGCTATCGAGAAGAATGTTTCAAAGCTGCATCTCCCGCTAACAAAAGCACCATCTATTCATTGTTTGATCTTTGAGTAACTAATTTATATACATAATTCATGCACATCATTACTCACTCGTTGTTCATTCATGCACATTATTGCTGATCTTGCTGGCCATTTATCCTCCTGTCCTGAACCGTTATGAATCATTGCTTGCTAGTACATAAGTATCAATCCTCGTCCATCATGATTATCGTGCACCATTATCATCATCCAATCAATCACACTTGTCAATCGTTAGTACACAATTATTCATCAATGGATTTCCAAGGAAAACCACTATTGCTGAAGGATCCACGAGTGCAACCGTTGGTCACCACTGGCCATCGATTAACAATTTCATTGCTAATCATCCATGAATGCTTGGCAATACCACTCAGCACTTTATATTGTCATCCTAACCATCTATTGACCATTCTCAACCGACCACTATCCACAACCATCAACATTGACTAGCATTGACCATCCATCATATATGCCCATGAACCAGCATTGACGGTTTCATTACCATTTCATTACCATTTCATCATCTTTTCTTTACCATCCTCTACCATCCTTCAATCTAATCTATATCAACTACAGAATCCTCTATACATCAACCATCACTATCACTGACTCCCAAGCAACATCAACCATCACTATCCAGCACTTCCAACAAACCAATGATTCATAACCATACTCCACCACTATCCATCAACCATCAGCCATCAACCAACCATCCCTGCACAACTCATGGCCTTCCCTCGTGCCAACCATGGCCGTCCACGGCCGTCCACGGCCCTCACGCTACGCGAAAAACCGCGCGAAGCGCTGCGCGCCGTGGCGCAGCGTGATCCAGCCCCGGCAGGGCGCCGCCACACGGCCGCGCACGCGTTGCTCCACCTGCAGGATCTCCTGAACGGTCACCTGGCGCACCCGCCACCCGCTATAATTACAAATCATGGTATCATCGGTAGAATCATCAGATTTATAATCACTTATTACTAATCGGTATAATCATTATTAGAACCAGCTATTATAATCATTATTATCATGGTATAATCATTATTAGAACCAGCTATTATAATCATTATTATCATGGTATAATCATTATTAGAACCAGCTATTATAATCATTATTATCATGGTATAATCATTATTAGAACCAGCTATTATAATCATTATTATCATGGTATAATCATTATTAGAACCAGCTATTATAATCATTATTATCATGGTATAATCATTATTAGAACCAGCTATTATAATCATTATTATCATGGTATAATCATTATTAGAACCAGCTATTATAATCATTATTATCATGGTATAATCATTATTAGAACCAGCTATTATAATCATTATTATCATGGTATAATCATTATTAGAACCAGCTATTATAATCATTATTATCATGGTATAATCATTATTAGAACCAGCTATTATAATCATTATTATCATGGTATAATCATTATTAGAACCAGCTATTATAATCATTATTATCATGGTATAATCATTATTAGAACCAGCTATTATAATCATTATTATCATGGTATAATCACTTATTACTTACCAGCTATTATTACAACCATCACTATCAATTGCACAAACAAATCTGCATCATTGCGCAGCGATCATTTCCAAGCACTGCAGCTGGCCATGCCACAAGAACCGCCGCAGGAAAGTTGTGGGTTGAAGTTCCCCTCAGCAGGTTTTGTTTGGGGCACCGAAAACATGGATACTCTTCCTGATCCCTGAGACATCGACTAACAGTTTGATGTGGGTTAAACATGGTTAAACCACTGTGATTAGTAGGGGAAGCAAAGAAAGATGGTTGTCCATATCTGCGTTGGCTTAACCAAGGCCAACAGATTTATACATCTATCATTGTGGATCGTTGATTTTCCACAGTAACCCCGCTGTTGTTGTTGTTGTTGTTGTTGTTGTTGTTGTTGTTGTTGTTGTGCAATTATGAATTTCAGTTGTGCAGGATCAGTCCGTTGCCATGTGAATATCAAGAATGCAATTCTACATCCATTGCACAGTTGGCATATCCATGCTGATATCCAAACAATTGTTAATGTTTCCAAACTATTGTCTGACATCAACAGGTTTTGTAGTTGCTATTGAGATCGATTGATACAGTATAGGTTATGAGAGATGCTATATCAATACAGTTGGATGATATCCATGCTGCTGATCAACATTACTGTGTTGCAAGGTGTGTGTGTGTGTATGCTAGCTGTTAATGTTGGCCCATCTAATTTCTGATGCTGGTTGATAGTGGTACCTCAAGACACGGTTGGTTCTGCTCTGTCTTGATCCCCTGCTTTTGATGGCTATAGCTGGAGATAAATGCCCTACGTTCTTGTTAGCAATGGGCAGGATGTCTCAACCAATGATTGCAGTTGATTAGTCATTGGCAGTGTTTTCTTGTTACTAACCCCTACTATTGTTTTGCTACTTTTGTCCCCAAATCTACTATTGTTGTGATACTAATTCGTACTAACCACCGAACTATGTTTGATATACCATTGCTCTTTTTGTCGCTTCTATTTTATAACAGTACAGCTGGTTTTGATTTGGCCACCACCCCTACCGTCACTACCAGCTATCTACAACCTTTACTCATCCCTACTTCCTACAGTACTTATCTCCTGCTGACCATTATAACAACCAAATAATACTTTCATTTTTACCCTAAACATCACTAACATGATGCAACAACAACAACAACAACAACAACAACAACAACAACAACCATAATTGTACAATATACTGGCTGCTATAATTATGTCAACAAGATTAAGAGACTACTGAACATCATGATAACAATTATTGACCAACATTAACCAGCTATATGAATCAGCTATATCACCTGACTATGAGCCAACCATACTAACCAACTACAAACCAATTACAACAATAGCCGAATATGATCATAATGGACTATTATTAAGGAACATTCACCAACTTTGATCAACTATTAACCAACTACATTGACCAACTCTTACTATTTACCAACCAATAATCAATGATTATCATTGCCATGTCTGGTTCACAACCACCGTGAGTTCACAACTTGTGCCTTGGAGAACTTCTCCAAATCATCCACCACCTCGCACGGCCGCGTGATTTTGTGCCGAAAAACTTGCGCCAGGGGTGAGCATTCATGAGTAGTTGATGGTGTTTGATGGTAGTTGATGAGTAGTTCATGAGCAGTTGGTGGTAGATGATGGTGAATAGGAATAATTTTTGATCCTTGGTAGTTGATGGTAGTTGCAAGCATTATTAGTTGATGATGATTGAACTCCCGTGGCAGTTGATGATGCTTGGTAGTTGGTGGTTGATGATTGTAGTTGTAATGGTTGACGATGATGACGATGATGATGATGATGATGATGATGATCATGTGAAGATGAAAATGCCCCAAGATGACAACCCATGACATGAGCGTTAATGATGATCACCCGTCACCAGGGCTCTGAATCGCGATGAGGGGACTGCCAAGCACTGTCAAAGCTGTGGATATGAGTGCTCTGCAAAATAGGGAACCCCCAAAATAGTTGGTTTACTACTCAAAACTATTAATATTGGTTGATTTGGGGATACCACCATTTTAAGGAAGCATCATATATATATATACTGTAAATATATATATATATATATGTATATATGTTAAATTATGCAAGTATAGGTGCTATCACGAAAACCATGCAACTGAATGGAAAACAAAGCCCCCATTAAATATTAAAGCCTTCTTGCTTCTGCTGCAACAAAAGTGGTGGACAGCCATGTTCGGAAACATTGGAAAACAACCAAACGCTCAAAAACATGTCTAGGTCAAGCTATGTCCATGTGAGTTTCTATGAATAGCCGCTTAATTGCACATTGTACATAACCAAAGAGCAGCCAAAAGTGCTGATCACTACTAAAATCACATTGGTACCAGTTCAACTACTTGCAGCGACCGTATATTGGTTCTATATCATCCGTTTTACCTCCAAGAATTGACGAGTTCACCGACTGGTTTGGAATCAATCACCAGCAACCCAGGAATGCGAGCTTTGCTGGTCTAGGGTTCCTGTTATCAATACTGTCAGATAACACATAAAGTCACGATCTCTTGGTGTATATATTCTGCGCAACAATCATGGCAAATTGGACACCTGCCATTCGGGTCAATACACAATATCACATTCTATCACATTCACAGTTGACTTCAACTTATTTCATATATCATATACATTCATGTACCGTACACATCCACATACCCATTTTTCTTTCTTCCGTTCTTTTGAGCCTTCATTTATCTCGTAAAAACTGAAGCTTCACGGCGACACAGCGCACCTGCTCATCGTTGGGCATGAACAGGGCAGCAGAGGGAGAGACGGTTACAGGCGCTAATAGCTCATAGATACCTGAGGCTGCACCGAAGGGTGGCCTGAGCCCTTGAGGGGTGACTTGTCACACCGACCAAGAAGTAGCGGGTTGTTCTCTGCTCCTTACAGCTGGTTGTTGAAGGTACCAGGAAGTTCATGAGTTGTGCTGAGCCATGTTGGGCTTCAGGTTGAGCACCAACTCATTGATCGTCTGAGCATCAGCGATCCAACTGTCTCCACGGTAGGGGAGTGATGAACAGCCGGTGATGGTGACCCGACTCCTTTGTACCTGGTCAGTAACGCTACAACTGATGCAGTTGACCCATGCCACTGGGGTGACTAATGTTGTAACGAATCACACACTGACGGAAAAAAAGGCATGCGAATGGTATGTTCCTAGATGCCAATACCCCAAACATCCCCCAATCATCTGAAAATCATCACGTTTGCATGAAAAAATCCGCATTTCTAGAGGCACATCCCTGGTAAACATCCACTGACCAGGCGTCAACCCCGCTCCATGCCCCGCGCGCCTGGTTGTTCTGGCAAGGTCTCGTCCGCCTTGGTGGCCCATCGCCTCGGCACAGCCCCTCAGCTCCTAACTCCTGGTTTCAGCTCCCTGGACCACCAACAATAGGTGTTAATCAACCAATGACTAGCAACTATGGGGGACATACAATAGGGATAACAATATTATTGTATATCCAACAATTAGGATAAACAATAGGTATGACCGTATGACCACCAACAATAGGTGTTAAACCATCAACAATAGCTGGTTTAATGGTTAATAAGGGATAACAACTAGCAACTATAGGGGACATACCAGCCATATATGGCGAGCTGGGTCAATATTAACCAACCAACAATAGGTGTTTAATGGTTAAGAATAGGGGATGATAACTTACAACTATAGGGGATGTATACCAACTATATAGATGGCTACTACGGGTCAATGTTAACCAACCTGCATGGAGGATAAGTTCACCAACAATTCATAGTTGAAACCAATAGTTCATAGTGGGGGAGCCAGGGGTTACGGGGTGAACTGACCCATCGCCAAATCAAGAGAAGCAGCCCAGGTGTCCCTCTTGGAGCTGCACCGGATAATGCATGATACAAACATTCATCACACATCCCATGGATATCACTTAGCCACCATGGGCCAGGAATTCAGAAACCTGGTCAAATTTCCGAGTGGCTTTGGAGTTAGCAAGTCATCTCTTCGGCAAGACTCCTCTGGTCCATCATTATCAACCATTGGTTGTTTAGCACCAATGAATCAATGTCAACAACTGATTGTTTGCCATTCACAAACCCATATCAATCACTATCAACCATTAAATAACCATTCTTCTCAACATTGAACTAACCACTAATTATCAACCATGTACGTACATATCTCCACCACATTCCATTCTCAAAAATGAATGAAGCATGATCACACTGCTACCATGAATTAACCATCATCAAACATTAATTTAACTAGTGCGGTGGCAAGTGCAACATGTCAAACTCCAAGGACACTGCTGCTATCTGCAAATTAACTGCCCCAGCAGGACACCATCCCCAGCCCGCAGGCGCCGCACCTTCCGGTCTCCAAGTTCATCAGGGTGATCCAACCAGCGGGTTCTGCCAGGCGCGCGCGAAGTCTCGGCTGATGCGGCAAGCGAACAACTTCCTCCACGCGAACCATCTTGCCTCAACGGGACGCGATTGTTTAAGATGACAATGGTTTGCTATTTCCGAACAAATGGAAGGGAGTAACATTAATCTTGACCAAAAAATTAAGTGCCCACGATAATTTTGGAGTAATGTCTAAATTGAAGTACAAATTTTACTGATTTTTTTGTCATGACTCCAATTTCATGGAAAGGGCCATGAATTTCCAGAAAAAATGAAGTCATTAATAGTAATTACATACCATCAATATCCATCAATCGTTGGGGGCCCAACCCAGCCCAGGGGCCCAGAGGGTTGCCTCTCCATGGACTCCAAATTGGGTGGAGAACCAAAATAAACACCGGTGAACTGCTTCAAGAGGTGATCAAGACGGGGATTGATGTTCTTCGGCAAAGCTAGGGTTCCAATGGGATTCTGTGGAGAGTTATCCCCGTTCAGTTTCCAATGAAAGTCACTATTGAACTGAACGGGGATAACTTCCAACAATAGTGGGTATATGTGGGTATGACCAGCAACTCACGACTGATCTCGGAATAGAATCATCTAATCGTCGAAATATGAATAGGAGGATGGCCCAACAATCAATTAAGTTTGCCTCTGGGGGTACTGCCCACGACGCTACAGCATCCTACCTGACCTGACATAATCTTTCATCGTGACACATTGCACGACTTTGTACACATTCCACACAGGTCAGTCAATGACACTTCTCAAGTTCAAAAACTCATCGTCTGCTTACCCTCACCACCTCTGAAAAAGGAATCAAAGGCAAACATTCTCATCACCTCTGCTGTGGCATTCTCTAGCCTGGTTGGCAGTTTCAACCCTTATGAAAAATATTAATGAACCAACCATTTGTTCATAGCTACTAGGCAAAACCACCAACCAAACATTCGTCTTTGGCCTTCGTCGAGCTCGTCCACAATGTCATCCTCTTCTGGGTTGACATCTACACAGCTCGAGGACACGAAGACCATCCTGGCACAGCCACCCCGCGTGATCAACGGTGCGAATTCGCACCAAAGTGTCCAAGCAAATGAAGGCATGATGCGGAGCCATGCGGAGCCATCGGGTCAACTACTTTTATTGGCTCATTAGCTGTCACGAAGTATCTTTAACACTGACTGCTTCGATGAATGGAGGTGCCTGAGGATAGAAAATAAATGACACATGCAAGTAGTATCAAGATCAATCATATATATATATACATTTATGGGGGCACCCCGTAAATTTGCAAATGCGTACATGTTTCACCATGTTTCTATATCGATCAAAAACAATTATGTGTGTACCTGGACCATCCACTTTGCAAAGCTGTCGTCCCCAAGTTGCAACTCAAATGGTTATTGTGGCCTAGTGAATTTATTGTCGTTTCAGTGGATTTCGCTTAAACAACCCACGCCACCCCACCCTGAGCAACAACAATACACGGAAAACACTGTGGGATTCTGTGCGCGTGCTAGGTTTTAGTAAAGCAACAAAGGTCATCCTAGTTCAAATACTGAGTACTGATGATTTCTGTACACCACTCATGGTGTAACAACCATTCATCATGTATCATATGATTATTACTCAATATTCTTAGAAATCATCGCAAGTAGGTGCAGCGTTTCTGGACAACCACAAGCTGCGTTTCTGGACAACCACAAGTGCTTTGAAATAATATATTCATATGTAAGATATCTCTTTTGCAGAGTGGTCGTAAGTAGGTGTGAAATGTTGTGAAGTGGGGCACTGGTACGATCGAAGGTACGAAAAGGTAGGAGGTGTTGGGGTTTGCTTCAGCAGTAAAGCCATGACTCAACGACTTGTGGGGCCCTGGCGCCGTCCTCTTCAAGACATAGAGCCCAGGAGCATCGTCCTGCCAGAAGTTTTTGCTGAGGGGTACCAAGGAAATTTGTGGAGACATGCATTTGCTGCACCGAGGAAATGCATTTACACATACAGGAGATTTTTTTGTGCTCATTCTCAGGTGCTTTTCTCAATCTACTTTGCGTTGCATCTGATGTGTGGAAGGTAAGCACCGCAACATGGCCGGGACAGCGAATCTGAATTGTCTCCAGGTGCTCGAGAAACATCGGCAGGGATTGGCAAGTTAATGGCCATCTGTCTAACCAGTTGACTGCTGACTAAACGTCATATAAGTTCATTGCATAGATCACATGGACTAGCATAATGCTGAATGGGTTACTAATGGCTCATAATAGGTACATAGTGGTTAAAGCGGCATTGCTAATACTTGAAATCATATCCATCAGTATATACTGTCTTGTTGCGTCATCTAGTACGCGGCAATGCATGTGATCAAATGCCCTATGTACTCCCGGTAACCTGCAACCAGCACCTTTTTACAACGGATAGCCCCTCCTGCTGCACTGCAAGGTCTGAATACCAGTTCTCTTTGAGAGTGGCTGCCCGGGTTCCAAACTCATCCTGACAGAGACATGCCCCGCGGCACCCCGGGACTCCAACTACTGCAATGTCTACGGCCTTTTGAACTAACCATCTAGGGGTTTGTTTTCATGACTGTGTGTCTGTTCCTTTCTATCTGTACAAAAATATGCAGGTCCCAACGTATCATGATCAATGTATATACATATATATGTATATATATGTAAATATATATGTATATATGTGATTCTATATGTGTACACATATATGAATGAACATGGGTGTGTAACTGCAAATGCCCATGTAGAATGTGTGCATGTATGCAAGAGATATATGGAGATGCAAGTACATACTTTACAACACAGCAATATGAAAAAACATCATCAGTAACGGATGAGTTGCTCTACATGCCCTGGGGTGGGGATCACAGTTTGGACTGCGTGTAGCATCATTTAAGCTGAGGTTGATGTGAATCGAACAACAACACATAAATGGGTCCGTTGCAGTATGCATATATCTTTTCACCTATATATACAATATAGATATGTATTATATATAGTGTAGATATAAATATAAACATGTAAATGAAAAATCAAATATTGATATGATCGTTCCGATATGTAGTGTGAACCATCTTAAATGTGAACATCAGTTTGATCTGTCTACATAAGATGTATGAGCTCACGAATATATTTGTGCACTCTACCCACCTCACGGATTGTGCGCACAACAAAATCCTAAATGGCCAAGCACCTCCTTCCCAACACCGCCATCACCAACAACACCAGCGTCACCGCCCACAATAGAAAAAGCCAAACCACAACAAAACAAGAATAACAAGAATAAAACGCAAAAGAAAAAAAAAAACAACATCAGGCATATATCATATGAGACAACCTTATATAATCCCGAACAACTGGAATGGAAGCATGGCTTGGAAATGCGGTACAAAGCAAAGACCACCATGGACCACCACAAGAAATTGTATTCAATAGATATATCATGATCATCCATGATCCATTTTGGGCGTGGAGTTCATCAGAAAAACAATATAGTGCGACCATCTATACCGACCAACACTTGCCTAATGGATGGTTACCGGGTTGCGAATCGTCAGCTGCTGCCGTCCACATCTATAGAAGCAAATGATACAAATGACACACATATTATCTACAACTGATGATCCTAGTACAACTGATGATCCTAGTGAAAATACTACTGTGATGAATATGAAGTCCTTCACTCGAACATCCAGGATCCCAATAGACCAACAGACTCGCTGCAGTGGAAGGCTGAGCGAGCAAAGCTTCAGCGTTGGTTCATCAGCTGGTATCCACCTGGCCTTGAATGGATGAAAAGATAACAAGAATTATGCTGGACTCTGAGATTCTTGGGATTCTACATGATTCTACTGTGCAAAATTAAAGTGTCTAAAGAGAACCAAGGTCATCCACATGACCCTCGACTCCCTGTCCCCCAGACAAGCGGCAATGAGGGTGATCCACCCAACGCAAGGTTCGTCCAATTTGGCTCGCCTGAACGTTCGACTTGTGCGGCTTTGTGATTCTCCGTTCGGTTTGATGGGTAGCAAAAGGTGTTCATGGATCATGCTATCGTTGGTCATGCCTGCGCTCCGGTGGTGAGATTGCGCAGCGAAAAAGACGAAGAAACCAAGAGAGCAACACACTTGCTGCTATTGTGAGGCTTGCACATCCCAATGATAATGTGGAAAGGATCATCAGTTTCAATTGGGTCCGCATCGTGTTTGTTGCTCGGACCCTCATATCTTGTTGAACTGGTACTTCCAACCTCGTCTTTTGTGGATCCAATCTGCATCTCCCAGTGCCCCGGAACCTGCGGATCTAACCTCCCCACTGGGCAAACCGCACACGCGATTCTGCTCGCGGAGCTCCAAAATCTCCACGATTTTGATCGCCTGGCCGCAAAAACGGTGCAGTGGACTTGGAGGGCTTCGGACTTCCAATTTCCTGGAGCCATGCGCAAGACCATCAACATCCCATCAACCACAAAAGAAAAGAAAGTCATTTATCAGCGTCCATCACTTCCCATAGCATTGCATGGTAAATATGTGTAAGTAGTCATAGTGCATTATCCACAGTTTGCCATCCCTGGTGCCCCAAACGAAATAGCAATTTCCATCCCAGCATAATCGCAGGAAATCAAAGATGGTGTACATGCTGGATCTCCAACCATTCTGGATGGTGAACCACCGTGGCAAAATTCAGGGTAAGTTTTAACTTTTGGAGTTGTCCAATAAAGGTGTACCCGCAAGACTGGTGGTTTCCCTTTCAATGATGGTTATCGTTGGATGATTAGTATATGTACCACCATGGCTATAGACAACTATAGCTCCTTGTTTATATAAGCATCATTGTTGCGTATCATCCCCATATACAACAGTGTAAGCCTTTATTAGCCACCTTTATCATATAACCACCTTTAATGACCACCTATATTCACCACTTAAAAACCATTATAAACCACTCATAGATGACTATTTTCAACCACTTATAAACCACTGATCAAACACTATGAACCTTTGAAATTGCAGGTATTTTATCAGCTGGATCTCCTGGGTTCCATCTGATGCCTGGCCGCGCTCCAACTCATCCACCAAGACATCATCGCTGGGGTTGAAATTCAGCGAACCCGGTGAGACCACGATGGGCTGAAGCACCACCTCACCGCGAAGCCAGGGCAGCAGTTGAAGTGGCGACGAATCGACAACTTCTCATGGTTCATTCGTTGAATCTATGGTCATGGAGCCAGCTATAAACTTTATAGTGAAAGCTATAAAAAAGAATAGTGAATCCATAGTGAATCTCAACAGTTGATACATCCAGCATGGTAGTGGATGGTAGCGGATACAAATCCTCTAGTCGCCAATTCAGGCCGACATGGCAAAGCAAATTGGCTGGGCTGATGCTGGAAAACAGAGGATGCGACCAATGGTTTGTTGGGTCCTGAAGCGATGGTTGGCCCCCAGTTGTGGTTGTGGACTGCAGGGGAAATCAATGGTCAATGGTGCCTTTGGCAGCGGTTGCTGTTCAGAATAAAACTCCCATGCACATGTGGCAGTCAAGAAATGATGGCACCAGCCTGTAAAGAGCGAGCATGAGGGAGCATTACGGTCACCGCAGGGAAAGCTTAAAGGGGGTACCCCAACCCGCGGAACCACACAACACATTTATATTTATAGATGTAAACCAGGAACTTTAGATCATACAGCCTTGGCTTGCAAGTGACCCGCTGAGTGTGAGAAATCATGGAGATCTAGCTGTAAATTGCAAGCTGGTTGTGGTTCAAACTGGTTGTGGATCAGAGAACTACCAAGACTCTTTGCTTCAACACACTTTCAACACGAGGTGGACCCAACATGTCCACCAGTTCTGCGCTGGGCACATAGTCGCCGATCTGGTGCTCGTGAGGTTCCTCCGGTGACCTCTCCTGCTTGGCTCATGGAAGTCCCAGCGTGGTTGTGCTACGTGTCCTTCCAAGTCACTGGTTCCCAGCTGTCCAATCTGTCCATGTCACCAGGGGATGTCCACTCCCGATTTGGGACATAGCTCATCTGCCGGATGGGACTGGAACCAATTTCAGGATTCACGACTTTGTGGCCGGACTTGCCAACCCAAAGATGCAAGCAGAACATGAAGACTTAACATAAAGGACCTTAAAGTCATGAATGCTGTAAGATGGCGCTCAACCACCTGTTCTGCCAGGTGCTTTTTGGCCATGGACCAACCCAGAAGTGCGACTTGGCGACTGAGCTGATGGTTGGTCATTGGTCAAGCTGCCCTGCTTTGTTTCTTGTATGTGAGAGGTTCTCCCAACTAGGTTCGCACCCAGCTTGCTCAGGCAGTTTGACAGCATAGGTAGCACCCAGCTCACCTATGATACCTAGGCATCTAATTCTCAGGCATAGCTTCGTACCCTCACCATCCCAACAGGTTGCTCCTCAGCCGTAGCTTGGGCTTTGACTCCGCTTGGTTCAGGGCCAACTCGCAGGCTGCCCTAAGCGCAGGAAGTTGGGATGCGACAGGTGAGGTGTCGAGCTTCGTATTCTGCTTGCATTGCCGTGTGGATTCGTTGAAAGAGCGCGGGAAAACAAAGAGGAAACCAGGGAAAAAATTAACAGGAAGGTTACTAAGGGCAAAAAATACGGGAAAAGGCTTGTGTGGCAAAAAAATAGGAGCGGAATGCACCAGGAACATCCAGGAACCATGTCTATATGCTTGTAACAAAGTGCATGAAAATTTACATGGGTCTTTCCCCTTCAATGGTATGCCGGGACGGTTCTGGCTTTCTGAGGCTATATAACCCATTCATGATAGACTGACCCTCCCCATGCACACACCTGCAAGCCACACGGTGACATGGCTATTGTCAAAAACTATCAAACCTCCAACACCTTCATGGATTTCGTAACATAATACACCATGTAATTGACAGAATGCCAGCGTTGTTGCTATGGTAACAACCTTCACATCCCTGAGATGCCGAGGGATCATCAGCCCAGGGATACCATGTCGCACCAGCATCCTCACCTTAGCGGCAACCGCGGGTGCCTCCTGTGTGGACTTGACCTCCGCCACGGAACTCTGCACCGGAGTCTGGGCCTCGGCGATTAGCGGTGACCCACCGACCCAGAGCTTGCCGGAGCATCTTCGAAGATCACAACTGGATATGTTCCGTGACCCACCACATCTCCATGCCTTTTCCGTGCAAAAGAATATCTTCAATACTTGGGGAATTACGGGTAAAAATCTATTTGAGGCGTATCTACACGCTGTAGAAATGAGATCCCCCGGAAATTGCCACATTCTCTATTTGAGGAATGATCTTTAGATCCTTGAATTGGAAGGAAACACTTGAGAAATGTCTTCGCTTCCCATGTGTCGTCCCAGGTGCCAGGTTAGTTTATGAATGAACTCCGTGAATTGTAGCTGTACATTGCCATCACCAGTGAAACCCGGCTGCATCAACAGCTGGATCTCCCAAACTCTTGTTGACTATTGCCCTGTTTGCTATCGTGACCTCTGCTGGTCTTATGGCACTGCTGTTGGTTGATACGAATCGTTGTGGGTTATGAACACTGTTACACTGTGAGGTGTAGTTGTCAAATTTCCGTGTTGGTCAGTAAGAGCTGCTGCCTGGTTATTATCAGCTACAGTACAAATGATTACTCTTAGCTAATTATTAGTAACCATTCCTAGCATTGATGTCGGTCATTGTTCATGACCTCCTACTGATGGTACTGCAACCATTGTTTGTCAGCAACCTTTATTCTCAGGAACCATTGCTGTAGCAACAACAATGTGTTTGTTGCTTTAGCAAAACTTGTTCCTTACTTACTATTCCTAGTACCCTCACTCTAATAGTTCACTGGCTGGATAATAATCCACCATGCAAGTAGATTACTAACAAGGGAAAAGCCATGGCTAGAAGTCAGCTATCTTTGATTTCCACGACTACTTTTATTCACCACTACCATGGTCAACACTACCAGTACCATTATGATTAAGTAACCAACCATTGCCCTCCTATTACCATGTGCCTTCAAAACCCTGAACAAAAGGTAGCTGTTTACCCTCCAAAATATGACCTGTATGTATCCAGGAAAAATGATGTCTTTTGGGGGCCGAGGTAACAACTGATTCTTTCACGGTGCTTCCAACAAGGCCAGGGCACCATCCCCATTCTCGCTACGGTTGGACCGACAGCTTCCGCGCCATCGCCGGCGCTCGTAGCGCTGTGTTGCCGGGTCCTGCAAGGGGAGGTGGCCTGCCACACCTATCGAAGCTGCCGGTCCTTTTTGATGATCCAATATCATTCCAAGGTCATCTTACTGAGGCTGAAGGGATATAAATACAAATTTATATATATATATATATATTTATATATATATTTATATATATATATTCAAAAAAGAAAAATAAATAAGAAAAAAAACAATATATTATATATATTAAAAAAAAGAAAATAAATAATAAAAATAAGTGTATATATATATATATATATTAGTAATATTTATATATATATACCTATAAATGTATATATTTGTATTCACACATATATAATAGGGAATATCTGATTATAAATGATCATCCCAAGGGTTGTTTGGACTGCTGGATATGGGGATATCACCAAGCAGCACTAAATCCTTTCTGCCCAGCAGCACCAGCCAACCAACCAGCCAACCCTGCAGCTGTTCCGCCTGGTTGGTGGATCGGACTTCACTGACGATCCTTGGCAATGGCGGCTGGCCAAAATGACTTGGGGCTGTGGTGAGGTGACAAATCTCAACCGCTTGCGGTGGAAGCGCTTGACGGGTCTCAGCACGGAATCTGAAATTCGGAACTGGAAAGCTTCGGATTCGAAGGATTCGGAGTCTTGCCACAGTTATTGGCTTAAGAATCCGTCACACTGACAACTGCCTGAGATCTCGGTGCACAAACAGGATGACTGAGAACTGCTGAAGCGTAAGACATCAAACACCTACGTGGCTATGAGTTGAAACCACCCCAGCTGCAGAATGACAATGACACGTTGTGATCCTCCTGAAGCATTGGCCTTGCTTCACAACTGGCTGATTTTATCAACGGTTCGCGATCATGAGCAGCAGCTTCATCCAAGCCTCTGTCATCACCATCCACCTGTGACCGCTGAAAAGTGGTGCAAAGTCAGGATTTGGGGTCCAGCGGACAAGGGTAGCTACAAATTGTGAAATGGCATGTCTCAGAGACTGAATCTTCAAACGATCTCTTCAAACGATCTGGGAACAAGAACAGGACATGTTTAGATTTTCTGACAAACATTAGAAATGACAACCAACAGCAAATGTACAATTGCATGTAGGCCATGTATGTATTACATATTCGTTTCTCGTTCGTATACATACACAAAAGTACATACATTCCAAGCGGCGAGGACAAAGAACCCATGTAAGAAGCGAATAACCGCGCCACCTATGCAGCCACATATCATATTTGGAAGGAGGAACCACAGTCATAGCCACTTCAACCGGAATGCCCTGGCAACACTTCTGTCCAAAATGCGTACATCTCATCCATTCTCATCCAATGGTAGATCCACATTGATAAACCCTATATGTGATAGTAAATCATGAGCTATTTCAGGTAGGGATTTCTCAACACGGATCTAACATTACAATACCTTTGCTAAAGCTAACCTTTTCAAATGACCGGTACCCAACAATCTCGTGAGTCTAAAGCATGTTTCAACCTTTCTTGATGTCAAATGACAATGTGCAGATCGAGATCTGGAAGGATCTGAACCACCGAGCAGCACCTCAGACTCCTCCTCCGAGTCTTCGGCCTCAGAGACCGCCTACTGCAAGGCAGCAGTGACGTGGTCGGTTCTTGGGGTGGTTGGTTAGTTGCTTGGCGAACAAGCAAACATGACCGTTGGGGGACTATGACGGTTGTGATAGGGGATAAAAACTGCAGCACAAAAAGGATGATGAGCGTTTATACTCTATCAATAACCATTTATGATCCGTTAATAGCCATTAGCAATCCGGTAGTGGGCATCAATAATCATTCAAGATCCGTTAATAAGGAACAAATGACAGGGAAATTCTATTGTTGGTTATCAATTGGTTTCTTACTATGTTTCCTATGGCAATCAAAAACCCACAATTTAGTATGGGCTACTATGCCCCCCGTGGACGCTGGTGATTGGTTTCATTTGGCTGTAGTTGGTTTGTATTCCCATCCAGGTTTCTCCCTTAAGCCCAAAAATCAACCTAGGGATTTTCTCAGCAGGTGGAAACTCAAGGCCTTCAACCGTCTTCAGAAACAAACCATCATGAACCATGATTAATGAACCACCATCAAACATGATTCCTGAACCATTGTTAACCATCATTCATCATTATTAAACCCTATAATTCACAATCATAACCTCCTTGGCAACTGCTACCGGTGTCACCACCAACCACCAGGGAGACACAGCGAGCGCCTCACTTGGACTTCCAACTCGCTCCACGGGCTCTGCGTTTTTTCGTACGGCCCAGCGCCTGACTGTCGTCAGTGTGACTCAGCCAGCAATGTTGGGATCGTGATTGGAGGGCCATGGCTGTTGGCTTCTCAAGCCATATGGAACCCCCAAAAGATAATGGTTGATTACGTACTGTAAATGATTTATCTTGGGTGATTGGGGAGGTCCCCTCTTCTGAGAAAGACCGGCTATGGGATGCTATGGGAAGACTCCAGAGGGATAACCACAAGTCTATGCTAAGGGTGAATTGATGAAAACAAATTCTTAAGAGCTTCGGCATTGTCCACCATTATCAAGTCCTGGCCAGCACAATAATGGTGCCAATAGCAGCCGTTGTCAATTCATGATTGCCACCATCATGAACCTGTGTTCTACACTTAACCGTTATTGACCATGAACCATAAACCATTATGAATTAGCACAGCATGAATTGGTTCATTTGATTAATCTAATTGATTGATTGGTTACTTATTGTTCTTCAACATGGTCGGTTATTGAATAGTGAGGGACCCATATGAATCGTAAATGCTAGCAGTGTGGCTTAGCATAATAAATCGTTCTCAAATCAGCAAAGGGAAAACGCAGTCACTGTTGGCTCACCTTTAACTCTATCAGCTTCCATAGTTGCTAATGGTTCATAATTCATAATGATGAATTAATATTAATATGGATCTACACACTACTAATCCTATCATGCAGTAATCAAACCACCCATCATCATTGTTCCTTGGAATGCTTGGGCTGAGTGGGTTTGCCTAAGGCCAAGCTTAGTTTTTCCATGGTTTTTCTACAATTTTCTTACAGCTTTCCATGGTTTTCTTACGGTTTTCCATGGTCATCCTACGATTTTCTTACGGTTTTCCTATGATTTTCCGATGGTTTTCCTATGGTTTTCCTATGGTTTTCCGATGGCCCACCATCCCAACATCCACCGCTCGTTCCGCCTTCCAGTCTCCGTGTTGCGCAGAGTGATCCACCCCGGTGGCCGTTGGAGCCGCGCGCGCAGCCGACTCTCGAGCTGAACAACTTCGAGGACCCGAAGCACGGTGCCTGGTGAGCCATGGCGGGTGGGGGTCTCAAGATGGTTGATGTGGTGAACCACCATTGTGGTTAATATAGTATATGGTTTATGATGATAGTTGTAAGTAGTTTACTATAGTTAAATGATTTTAAATGGTTTCTTAAAATTGGGGACCCAAAAAATCGTGGTTTATTGCCGTAAATGGCTTACAAAGGATGATTTAGGGTTACCCCTATTTTGAGAAACACCCATATGGTGGTAAACCACTATTATGATAGTTGTGGTTTATCACTATGAATAATTTATCAAGATGATTATCGCTGCTTATTACCATTATATAAAGTGGTAGTAAAAATGATGGTTGACACTTAATGATAGTTGGTAATGGCAAATGACCGATGTTGTATTATTATCAATGGTCGAATTTATTGCTATCCCCATTTATCATCCAGTTTATTGACCATCTATAGTGATAAACCATTCATAACGTTGAGGTCCACAATTTTGAGAAACTACAATTTAGCTGGTAGTGAACAATGGCTATAACCCACAGCACTATTCAATACAGCGACCAATGTTAGGGTAATGTGTCCCTCTTGTTTCACATTATAGCTATGGGAGTTGTAGCCATCAACAATCAACCAACCGTTATAATATTGATTAACAGTTTTAGCCATAGCTACAACCAACTAAATCCAACAACTGCTGAGAATCAACCAGTAGTGGTAGCAATGAACAATCATGGTGAACAAACAACAATGACATGTATAACCAACAGTACTATAAACAAGGTTGATAATTAGCTATAACTATGACTATAACCAACAAATGAGAGATGCTGTTGATAAACCGGCATAGAAATTGATGGTAGATCACCACCTATTCATTGATGAAAGTTAGGATTGGTTTATTGACATGTAAAGTATGGGCTTGTTTTATTGGCTCGGATCTAAATTCAAGTCGCATGATTGTGAATCAAGGTGCCTTCCCATTCACGGATTTTGGCAAGTACACCAGAGATTCGAACCTCATATCAGAAGTAACCAACGGATATATGATATATTTGAACAACCTGGGCAAGATACCCACAAATCGCATTACATAGGTGGTGCCCAATTCAATTCCCGCCTCAAGGGAGCAAGAAGGGTATCACAGTTGCCCCACAGATATCCATGTAGAACTGGGCGATCCGAACCAATTTGAGTGATTGGCTGAGTTCTGTAACATGTCATATCAACACTATAGATACCTAAACCATCAATGACCCATCAATCAACCATCAAACATCAACCATCAATCAACCATCAATCCAATCAACCATCAAACATCAACCATCAATAACCAACCATAACCAACCAGCTAATCAAACAACTATTCAATGCTTGGGGGTCACCAGCCTGGGACTGTGACCTCACCAATCACCTGGCCGCCCTGGCCTTCATCGATCTCATCCACCAGCTCGTCATCCGTAGGGTCCACATTCTCACAGCTTGGTGAGACAAAGACCATCCTGCTGCGCCGGTTGCTGCTGGTTGAAATATCTGGCTGTTGTCCCCTGGTTGGAATGACGCTTAGAATCCTTACTAGTACCAAATAGCTGATCGATTCTAAGATAGTGATTTTAACAACACCGCCCAACAAAGCTTTCTTGTTTGACATTGCTGGATCCGTTCATGAGAATTTGGTGATTTACAAAGAGTGCAAGCCTGAATTTATCTTGGGTGATGCATCAAAACTCACGGTTGTCATGAGAGGTGGTAGACCCACGGGTACCCCAAACGATCATGGCGACTTCAGTCCTCTGCAAGACATACACGCCAGGGCCATCCTGAGGACATTCGGCAGGCTGTTCCGCAGTTCCCTGAACTTCGGGAATGAAGATCTTCGGAATGTGTGGATTAGTAGATCTCAATTGTGATGATGTCAATTGATAGATGATGATAGATGGTAGATATTATGAGATATCACTCGATTGGTGTATGATTTCATACACCAGAGAATCAAACAAGATTTCTGAGAAAACCGCAGAAAATACTGGAAGTGCGGTTGAAGATTCAATCCAGGGATCACACCCCATCCAATGTCTTTATTAACTCCGTTTTAGTTTTGGCACTGGGCAGTGACAATCTAGCGAAATTTGGCAGTGACCAAACTCCAAATTCCTTACATTCCTTGACACGCGAGTTCTATCTGCTGGGGATGCCCATTTCATGGACGGTAAGTCTGCAATAATGCAAGCAGAGTCTCGTTCAGTCCTATGTCAACCACGCGATCAACCAATCAATCCTTTCTGACCTCTGGCCTGATGGTTGTCTCAACACACTGCTTCTGAAGAAAAACACACTTGCTGGCGATTTAAACGGGGCTCAATTGCCAGGGACAACGCAAAGGGACAACATCGAGCAGCACAACGCTGTACATGATCCCTTTCCCTCGTGACTGGAGATAGGTCAAAAGCAACGTCTGTTCAAGCATACTTACTTGCGGGGGCATATGATCGAGGCCAGTCAAGTTACCGGAAACCAGGTGATTATTATGATGCCAATAATGGATGTTTCAAAAAATGAACCTACGCCTTCATTCGGACCCACAATTACCTTTGGGCAACCAATAGTGGGATGTCTTTGACGCCTTGAGGCCCAAGTGCTCAATTTGCCCCCCAATTCAATTGGCCATTCCAGTCACCAGCATAGGAGCGGAGTCCTTCCAAAATGATGCGGAAACATGGCAGATATGACTGAATGATCCTGGTCAGACTCATGTGATATCATGCACAATTCATCCGCTTACACTAGTTAAATCAAGGAACCCACCATTGTACTAATAACCCAGTCATACAGTTGCTCTAGTACATCTCATAGCTACACTAGCTACAACCCTATCATACTAAACCATCTCATTCAATCATATTATCCCAAACTAGTGTTCCTAACCATCATCCCATATCTACTAACAGTGACCTGCCAAAGCCATCAACCCCATGGGAGGCACCACCCTCGTCTGCCTCTACTCCACCATCATCGCTGTCGATGGCTCCACCGTCCTGAGCTTTTGCTGTCACAAGAGTGGTCAGGGTCCAGCCAGGTGGCGTGAAAGTCTGTGGGATGATGCTTATGAAGGGCTAGTCATGGGTTAGTCATGGGTTGGTCATGGGTCAGTCATGATGGATCATGATTGTTCATCATAGTTCACTGATGGTGAATGTTTGATTGATGGTGTGTTGATTTGATTTGAAAGTGACTATGCATCAACGACAATCACTTTCCGCGAGGCAAACCCACAAATTAAGAATGACCATCACATGTTGCAGTAAGTAAACAAGCTAAAAATGGTGGATCTTCCGCGTAACCAGGTTAGCTTGGCATGAAGTAACCATCAAGATATGGGTTTGTCACTACTTCTTCTTCTTCTTCTTTTTCTTCTTCTTCTTCTTCTTCTTCTTCTAATGCCAACACTGTCTGTGTCGTCGGCACGCGTGAACAGATGGAGAAGAAATGTAAATCTCAAGCCAAACAATAACAAGTCTGCCGTCGCAAAAATTAGTGAAACAGAGATCGAGTTCACAACGAATTAGAAACGAAAGGCAGCAAGGCCTTAAAAGAAGACTCCAGTCCGTTGGATTGCTTGGTTGGGGTGTAACACCATTAATGGACAACCCCATATGCAATGTAGCGTCGCCTCAGGCAAATCTCAGCACACTTTCCAGCGGTAACATACCACCATCCCGAGATATGGGCTTTTATTTGTAGGGAAGCAGCAACTGGCAACCAGCTATGGGTGCACCAGCATAATCCATCGCTTGATACCCAGCTGCTGATCACCTTTGTAGTGGGATCGTGTCCACATGTTGCCCGACGCAAAGTAACCAAATGGGGGTTTCTCCGAATAGGGGACCCCCCAATGATTCCACTACTAATCATGTTTATTCATACGCCAACCATTTTTGAGTACCCCTATTCTAAGAAACCACCAAACGTGTCATGTTTGCCAAACTACTGTAGCAAATGATGAGGCAAGAACGCAGCCAAGAAGGCGCTTTCCAACGACAGTTGATGCGCTATGACATCTTCATCCATCTTTACCATGAAACCAGAAAGCATCCACAAAACCATACTGCAATTCAACATGAAGTCAATAGTTGGGGCTGTCGGGAACAAAGGTGCCAATCACCCAAAGCGTGTTCGTGGTCAGTTTTGGAAAACCACACTTTCATTGCGTCTGCGCACATCATTGATCGAGAATATTTTTCATCTCACACATCTGCGGTTGCCACGCAACCCTCTTTCATCTCAAATAGGTCATTTCGTGCCTTCCACAAAACTCAGTTCGCAAGTCTGCCTAAACAAAACCACCATGGTGATTCTTTGTGATCATTAACTCCTTCCCTAAGATTTAGGAATCCCCAAGACCGACACTGTAACTGTCTTCAAAAATATTAGTTCTTAGGGTGTGCCAATTTTGTGATATCAAATTGTGAATTGCTCTGTTCATCAGTGACTACATTAACGATCAGTGATGCACGTATTATCCACGCATAACCACTAACTAATGTCAATCTGGTATTAAACCCCCTAAATAAAAGTACGACAAATCCCTGTTTGCAAAAATACCCCCCCTAAATAAGGTACGCCACAAAAAATTGGGTAACTAAATTTGGTTTGAAAATTCTGAACCCTGTCCTGAAAAGTAGACTGGGACAAGACAAGACAAAGGAAAACAGGGAGAAAGAAGAAAAAAACCAACAACAACAACAACAACAACAACAACAACAACAACAACAACAACAGCAACAGCAACAGCAACAGCAACAGCAACAACAACAACAACAACAGGATTCTGGATTCTGGATTTCCTGCCAATTGGATTTCTTATTCGTCAATTTAAAACAATTGGGATCCCTCCAAATGGCTTTATATAAGTTTATGTGAGGGGATGAGAAGGTGGATGAAGGTGGAAGGGGTTATGTGAATGTGAGTTACCACCAACTCCGGGCGTGTGAGATCCCCCACCTCCTCGGCCACATCGCCGGCTGCAGCTTCGGTTTCTTCCACCTGCAGCCGGTGCAGCCGGCGCAGCCGACGCTGAAACGCATGAGATGCGCATGGTTGATGCTGGAGAATGGACACCTGCCCATTCCATGGTTAATCATGGTTGACTACTGATGCTTAGTGGTAATCAATCATAAGGTGAAAGGATTCATGATGGTAATGATGCATGATGGTTCACGAAGGTCAAGGATTGTCAATTAGTGGATCGTGGTGAATTGTGTACTGCTTCATTCAGGACAAACAAATGGTTCATGATAGTGACATAAACATGCATGATCAAACATTTGGTGGTTGTGCAAGTGTACTTTGTCAATCTGGGACATGAACAATCGTGACAAGTTCGAAAATAAACAAGAATAAACATGTGCTTACATTCTCCGCGAAGCAATAAGTGACCGGAACATCTTCACCAACAAGGCACAAACACATACTATTGTCAGGATAACCACACTTATTCACCTCTCTTCTGGGGAGTTTGGTTGTCACCACGTTCATCTTCACCAACAAACACATTGAGGATAAGCAAACTCCCCGGAAGGATGGTAGCCACTTCCGGGAGCCTCAGAAGCCGCAGGTTCCAGCTCTGTTTCAGGGTCTGATGCCTGAGTTGCGCGCATGCTGGTTGTGTATATACTGTAAATAAACAAATATATTTACATAATGTGCAAATACATATACATATATATATATATTATATATTTATTTATTTATATTCATACGTATATAAACACAAATGCATATTTGTGTCCAAACGCAAAAACATATTTTTTAATATGTATTTGAATACATGTGTATAATAAATATGGGGTGCATACATGTATATATGAAAAAATATATATTTGTACGCGTATATTTGCATGTACGAATATGTGTTTTTGTAATCAAACACCTATGTATATATATACACATATATATTCATGTACCACAATATGATATACATTTGTATGTCAGTTCTTGGATACCATTGGAATCTATTGGATTTCAATGAGCTATTAAATTGAGCTCTGTACATGTATGTCTCCTCAAAGACGCATTAATTAAAAGGTCCTTGCTTGCGTATGGGTACATGTGCACCCATGCGAACATATACAGATTCTCATGGTCATTAGATCCCCCCATTGCGAGTAATGTACCATAGCTACCAAACAGTCTTCTGGTTAAGTTATCCGAATCACGTGCTTCAGAATATCATTTTCATTTGCTGATTATCTACCTGGGTCATGTGTTCCCGGGAATCCCAACTACTTCTAGAGCGTAGTAAGTTCCCAAAAGTAGTGTGAAACAACTGCAACTTTCCATGGACTCGCTATTCATGGAGTGGACCAAGACTGCAAGGAACATAATCTCCAAGAACAATAATACTGAGGTATACGGCATACCCAATCTCCATGAGAAATGTTTTTGAATATCCGGTTTAACACAGATTGTGAGTTCTGTGGACCAAACTTTGGCAAGAAGCCTTTGCTGTTGATGGCAAAAAGCAGCAGCAATGCTAGATTTGAAGGAAAGTTCTATTCTACCATGAACATATGTTTGCAGTCCAAAAACTCAACCGCTGTTCGACTCTTCCTCATGTACCCGCAATGCTGTACCTTTTGGCCAAGAATCAGCATGTAGAACATGTCCAAACTCTGAATGAATTAAGTGCAATTTGAAAATGGAGTCACTGCGAAATCAGAACCCTCATCTGTTCCACAGCCATCAACAAATTCTTTGCTGTTACAGTCACTAGTGCTATGACTACTGGGACAATTGCGATCTATCATCATCATCATCATCATCATCATCATCATCATCATCATCATCATCATCACGAGTTCAAACCTGACCACCAGCTCCCTTTCTCGGGCCCAAACATGCACACTATCATCGTCGCGCTCCAGAATGTCCTCCTCAACCTCTCCCTGTTTGATGGCCCAGCGCCTCAGAATTCTGAAGGTGCCAACCCCAAGAAGGTGGAAACCTTTGGCATAAAAGTTGAAGTTGAAGGCTTATAATCAACCCATTTCGTCAATTTTGACTGAGGCTATCTCCACCGAACATTGACTTCTCTGTGCGTACATTGATGAGCATGTACATCTAAATTCTCAAACATCAACAGCTTACCTACCAATTTGTGTGACCGCCTTGCATGGGACATGAGTCACATGCTATCACTGATGTCAGTCCGTAGATTCACTTGCTTCAGGCGCTGATGGGGAGGCATCTGGGAAAGCATCTGGAAGGAAACCCCGAGAAGCACAACATCCTTACGTTCTTTCGAGCAAAGCCAAGTAGTTACTTAAGAACCATCCTCAGTCTCAAGATCGTAACTCAAAATGGCGAACTCTCCCCATTCTGTTTGAGAGAGGTGGTGCCCATGTGGTACCATGGTGCCCCAGCTTCTCCCAAGGCTTCCCATGGGCAGCTGCCACCGTGGCGCCTCCCCGTCTCCGTGTTCTGCAGCGTGATCCACCCCGCAGGCTGCGCCAGGCGTGCGCGGAACCGCTGCGCCAGGAGCTTCACTTCCTCCACCTCGACCAACGCGCCTCCGGGCGCCATGGGACGCCCCAAGGCCCTAAGGGCGCCGGCGTCCAGGTGGTACAGCTGACCATGAAGCATCAACCGCAGCTGTACCAGCATCCAGCAATCATGGTACATCATCATCCAACAAATTCGTCACTATAATCAGTCATGAAATATGAACATCTCCAAATGAGGACGTTCCACAAAACTATACCCTGGCAAAGCGTCGCAAATCTCCGAACGAAACACGCTGGGTGGCATGGATTCAACATGTGGTGAGCGTTCCGCTCAGTACATTGTTCAGGTAAGTACTTTGGTGGCTCATACTACTGCGCCAAGTCTTGGATGAACCAAGGCTGAAGGCACTTTGAATCACTAAGATTCAGTTTTCATATGACATTTATGGCGCCAGAAGCAAGATTGGATGGTCACTGACCTCCGAAGTTTCGCGCAACTCATCCCATGCCATCTGTGCCTTCATTGATCTCTGCCAAGACCTCGTCATCCTCCGGGTTGATCTTCTCGCAGCTGGGCGACACAAAGGCCATCCTGGACGGTTCCACTGTCGCTAGCCATGGGTCCGTGACCCAACGGGGTTGGTGACAGCTGTTGAGCTGTGAACGATGCTGTCATTGTTCAGATTTGAACACTAAAAGTTGTGGGTCTAGGTGTTGACTCCTGTCATGGTCAAAAGTTTGGAATCCTCATACACCGATTTCCTCTGGCACAAATGAGGAAAACGAACCCCTGATGTGCCAAAATTGGGCCGCACCAGCCATGCCCGCCATGCCCACAAGTCCGGCAACACCCAACTTCTTTGCGGTGTCCACACAGCCAGGCAACATGGGAGCCATTCTTGGGGGTCTCCATGGCGTGCATTCCACACCATCCAAAGATGATAATGCTTAAAAGGCATTGGTTTCTAGGGGGATACCATTTCTCTCTGGGTGCCATGCGGGTCGGTTGGCTCTGATCATCATTCTGATCAGCTAAGACTTCCTAAAGCAAGATCCCATCTAGGGGTGACACCATTGATGTACAGCCCATCTTACATCGAAGCTCAGCATTGATGTGGTCTACTAGGGGTACCTGCAATGCGGAGTTGAAGTCTGTGTGGCCTCGGAGCTTCATGCGAAAACTGACCTGCAAATCACATTTCTTCATGTGTAAACCGTCTATGAATGGGTGTTTCTCAAGCCATAGAAGAAACCAACCACTGGGGGGTCCCCTATTTTAAGAAACCACCAAATGTCTCCACGCAACAAGGGTTGCCTTACCCAAGAGTATTTGTCTGGTGGTTGGGTCCATGAATTCAGAACTGCTCGTGCCAACGACTCGTTTCAAGTCTTTCAGGTCCTGGAAACCGTTCGCCCAAACCATCCAAAGCTCCCATGGCCTATCATGGCCTGATGTCCCCCTCTGGAGGATCATCCAACAACACTAAGGAGTTATCGATGCTCGGGTACCCAGCAAGCAGTGCGCCTGACCAAACGGTACAGGCCCGGTTTGGGTCGCTCCTGACGGCCACACATCACCCCAAAGCAACTGGCAGTTTTACTGCAGAAAAGCATACAGAAAATTACTACCCTGTAGCAACCATCGCAATTTTCTAAGTAGAGCACATCTCAATCATTCTGACAACCAGTTCCGACTTGGCTAATTTCTATTGAGAAAATGTTTCCAGAGTTCTGCCAATTAAAGATTCAGCTAGAGGTGTTGAATGGATATGAAGCACATGCATCAACTTCATCCTTTGAGAACCGGTACCTCAGGCGCACCATCCTCTTACAATCACTTCTTCAAGCATGCAGCACGGAAAACCCTATCCCCTCACTCTTAACCATAGAATGACGCAGGAATTCACTTCAAAAAAAGACGGCACCTGATTGAGCCCGGAAGCATTCAAGACGGATATAGACAAGTGAAACCGAGCATCCAAAGCTAAACCATAGCTGGGTCTTTCTCAATATGGTTCACCACATCCCCAGCATTGCTGGATATATCTATACTTGAATGTGCTATCTTCACTCCCGCTTCTTGAAACTTGACTCTCGTTACCTGCAAGCCTGGATCAGAACTGAAGATCTCGAAATAAATCTGTGAAGTGATAAGTAGTCTCTACGTTCACATCGCTATATAGATATCATATATCCAACCCTTCTGCGCTGAATTCTTGGTGATGTTCACGCATCATGGGTGGTCAACCCCAATCATACAATTGCACGTGTGTATCTCCAACATCAACTGAAAGACACAAACAATCTAACTTGTGTAGAAAGTGCCTATATCTTACGGTACACACTAACAAATTCTGACATTACCAGTATCAAAATATATCGTAAAATACACATCCAATCATATATAGAGGTGTATCATAGTGTATCCTATCTCCCCTTGTGACACCCTCCTCCTCTTCATCGTCCGAAGCCTCTGATGCAGATGCCTGGCGCCCAAGGTCGCAATGGTGGTAACTCACCATGCTGACTTACCCCTGAAAGATGGCCAGTTTGTGGACACCGAAAAACTATGGAAATCTCCTGGCCGGAAAATTGCCTCATACCCTGCTGATAGACAAGCGATCCGGCGAACCCAGTGAACTGTGTCACTGCAAAACCCGTCGGGTCATTTTCTAAGAAGGCATTGTTCGAGTGGTTTGAATCAAAAGTACGTGATATGTTGTCTTCCAATGGCACCACATAATTACTTGCGGCTCTTTATCACAGCTTCAGTCCGGATTGAACCGCTACATAAGTAGCGGAAAAGTCACCAAGTTGTGCAAGATTTGATACTGTAGTCAGCTGTGTTGGTACCGCGAAGCCAGTCTCTTCCTTGCAGCGCAACCTACTGCTTCCTGCCTGAGGCCTAGTTGGACCAACTTCAGGGGTCAAAAGGTCAAATTCTATAGATGAGACTTTGGAAAAGGGGCGTGAAAATGCCATGTGCACACACACAAATATATATATATATATACATGGATATATAGATACTAGATGCAGATGTATGGATTATCAAATATCTATATTTAATATTAGATACTTGCTAATCAACTGCATACATATTATGTCATAATGCAGTACACATTACCAAAGAGACAATGTATGCGTTTGTTTATAAAGAGGAAAGATGAACGTGCTCATGAATGTGTATGTCTATCTGTCCGTATGTAGTGCATAGACGTGCTTTCCTCGCGAGAACTCAAGAGGTGGTTGGAAAGATTCATCTGCAAAAGCCTCCATGTTTTGAGTGTTAAAACATGCTTTTTAAATATATACACATACATATATATATATATATATATTTACTTATATATATATATATATTTACTTATATATATATATATATATATATTTATATATAAATAAAAAAATACATAAGTAAAAAAATATATATATTTTTTTACTTATGTATTTTTTTATTTATATATAAATATATATATATATATCTGAATATATATATTTACTTATATATATATAAGAATATATATATATATATATATTAATTTTTATAAATATATGTATATATATATATATATTTACAAAATATCCAAACACATAAAAAATGATGAACGAAACAACAAAAACATGGCACCTCAGCTTCTGCAACGTCTGCAACTTCTGCAGCTTCAGACTGCAGGTCTTCCTCGGGTGGAGGCGAAACCTTGGCGAGTTGCAGACCACGGAGCGCTTCGACGTGTGATTTTTTTTGCCGACAAGAAGATTCCAACCATCAAATTCTGGAAGAGCAAGGGATATATATATATATCATGTATACATATAAAAATGTATATCATTGTATATTTAGATACATATAATAAATAAACCAAGATGTACACATTATACAATATATCAATATATCTTTACTTATTCAAAATATATTTGATGATCTATGTATTATGCACATTTCCTTTACATTGACATACAACATAGTACAAAATAGCTTATGAGCGACGGTCAATATTTGGTGTGTGGCTCAAGGTCATTTGGATTTGGTGAGTGTATTATCGTTTTTCAGGTTTTGGGTACTTCAGATTATTATCGTTTTTTGGTCAGTGCATTATGGGTTTTTTCGGCTTTTAAACCCACTTCTGAAACCCACGACCCTGCGAATAGTAAACATGATAGAGTCAATTTTGGCTGTAGCTCATATGGATACCCAGGAGTCGCTTCATGTCGCTTCAAAGAAGCATATCGAAGTATGCTGACATATCTTGTACAGACACTAGTGCTCTGTGACTCCAAAAGAAGGGAAGTTGCGAAGCTGGGAATCGGCACAGCTATTGAGCGCTCATCTTCACCCTGGAAAATGTCCGCGAAGCTGATCAACACTGGCAATGATCCACTTAAACGACTCCGAAACGTTGCGCGGTGAATGCTGTTAAAAGCTGGTGCGAATTGTTGCGATCTGTTCTATGTCTGTGCCTGGTCATAAGAGATCAACATGAGAAGTATTTCGAAGTGAAATAGAAGAAATTGACATCCAAACAATCATGTCCAGGCAAACACACTGAAGAATTTCTGCACAATTGAAGTGACCAAGGGACTGCCAGTATCTTATTCTACTGTAGTGACTCGAGACGTCTATGACGGCTTTCAAGCAACCAGCCCGGTGTGTTTCCAAAGGGCCCAACAATGTGCAAATCCATGTTGTTATCATCCCGGCTGCTGCCAAGGGACTGGGGAGAGTATGGTCTCCATGTCGTCATCAGAGGCCTAGCTGACAGCTCAGTAACATGCAGCTTGCAATGACTAAATGGGTGTTTCTCTAAACAGAGGTAATTACCCTCAAATCATCTTTTCTACGTAGATGTGTTTACACTTTGACAATCGTTATGTTTACAATAATAAACACCATTTTTGGTTGCCAACTATTTTTAGACCAACTATTTTCACCAACTAATTTGTTTATACCGTTTATCAATTTTTTGGACCAACCATTTTTAGACACCACCAAATCGTGCCCAAATCTCGCTTCGACGCTCGTTGTCCACCTCCGATCTCGCTGCGCTTTCCTCGGCTTCCGAAGGCTCGTCCTCACCTTGCCGTACTGCCCACTGCCTGGATGGCACAGCGGCGGCAGATCTGCAAGGCACCATTGGATAACCATGACTTTAGTAGGCCACCTTAAACGCAAAAAGCTGGTGATGTAGCACTTTTGTATATAAATGGATGTGTCAACTCACAGGGTGCGATCCGATCCTGCACTTTTTGCAACGAATGTGTACCAATATCTGAATAAAATGCACCCAAACATCAATGATAATGGCATGTAATGGCAAAGCCTGCTTGGTGCTGTTGGACATTGTTGGCCTGTTGACTTCATTTGGTGAAATTCGCTGTGAAGAGAGTATAAAGACAATGTTGAAAAGTTGGTTTCCAAAACTGAAGGGCCCGCCAGAAAGGGTGAAAGCAGGTCATCACAGAAGTCACCAAACCAATGGTGTGCTTCGCAGTCGACGTAGAGAAAATGAACCAACACAATCACTCATGATTCTTGCTGGTGACATCAGTCATGGAGATCTATCTTCCCCGATTTCTGCAAGCGAAGTCCATGCCAAAAAGTAGAACCCTGTGTTTTGATTGAAGTTTGAAGCTACAACTTTCTGTGGGTTTGTTGAACCCTTCAGCTTTTCTGTTGGTGACCCCCGGCGAAGCAAATCATGTGTATTGAAAAAATAAACTAAATCATAACTGATCATACACGAGATCCCTTTGAATGTTCACAGCTACCCCAAAGCAGCCAACCATTTTTGGTGAGCCACCTTCCCAATCTTAGCGATGTGGAGACAAAGTGTTTCAAATCTGTCGGTACCCCAAAGCCCATGCGGCACCTGGGTACCATCACTGGTGGATCCATCTCCTGGGCCCCGGCGCCTCCCCGTCTCCGTGTTCTGCAGCGTGATCCACCCAGGGGGCTGTGCCAGGCGGGCGCGCAAGCGCTGCTGGTGCTCCAGGTCCACGACCTCAACGACTCGGATGGAGGTGCCTGAGCAAAGGAAGTTGGGATGAAAAGCTGGGTGATAGGATGAGATTAGTAGGGGATCTATATGGATGAAAAGCCAAGATAGTAGATCTATATGGAGGATGGGTGATAGGATGAGATTAGTAGGGGATCTATATGGATGAAAAGCCAAGATAGTAGATCTATATGGAGGATGGGTGATAGGATGAGATTAGTAGGGGATCTATATGGATGAAAAGCCAAGATAGTAGATCTATATGGAGGATGGGTGATAGGATGAGATTAGTAGGGGATCTATATGGATGAAAAGCCAAGATAGTAGATCTATATGGAGGATGGGTGATAGGATGAGATTAGTAGGGGATCTATATGGATGAAAAGCCAAGATAGTAGATCTATATGGAGGATGGGTGATAGGATGAGATTAGTAGGGGATCTATATGGATGAAAAGCCAAGATAGTAGATCTATATGGAGGATGGGTGATAGGATGAGATTAGTAGGGGATCTATATGGATGAAAAGCCAAGATAGTAGATCTATATGGAGGATGGGTGATAGGATGAGATTAGTAGGGGATCTATATGGATGAAAAGCCAAGATAGTAGATCTATATGGAGGATGGGTGATAGGATGAGATTAGTAGGGGATCTATATGGATGAAAAGCCAAGATAGTAGATCTATATGGAGGATGGGTGATAGGATGAGATTAGTAGGGGATCTATATGGATGAAAAGCCAAGATAGTAGATCTATATGGAGGATGGGTGATAGGATGAGATTAGTAGGGGATCTATATGGATGAAAAGCCAAGATAGTAGATCTATATGGAGGATGGGTGATAGGATGAGATTAGTAGGGGATCTATATGGATGAAAAGCCAAGATAGTAGATCTATATGGAGGATGGGTGATAGGATGAGATTAGTAGGGGATCTATATGGATGAAAAGCCAAGATAGTAGATCTATATGGAGGATGGGTGATAGGATGAGATTAGTAGGGGATCTATATGGATGAAAAGCCAAGATAGTAGATCTATATGGAGGATGGGTGATAGGATGAGATTAGTAGGGGATCTATATGGATGAAAAGCCAAGATAGTAGATCTATATGGAGGATGGGTGATAGGATGAGATTAGTAGGGGATCTATATGGATGAAAAGCCAAGATAGTAGATCTATATGGAGGATGGGTGATAGGATGAGATTAGTAGGGGATCTATATGGATGAAAAGCCAAGATAGTAGATCTATATGGAGGATGGGTGATAGGATGAGATTAGTAGGGGATCTATATGGATGAAAAGCCAAGATAGTAGATCTATATGGAGGATGGGTGATAGGATGAGATTAGTAGGATTATGAATGGATGATCTATATGGATTGTAGATGGGATCAAATTCTTATGGATCATGTATGAGGATTATAGATGGGATTGAATCATTATCTCCAGTTGTAAGGGATTGTCTATGGGGTTCATAATCCTACTAGGATGATAGATTGGATTATACAATAGTAATCTAGTAACTAGTTAACAATGAGATAAAGAATGGATATATTATTTATACTTGAGGTCAACAACAAACAACTAGAAAACATGAAACACCAACGAACAATCAACTACAGTAGCGGGTTTTACGTTAAGATAATGACAGTTACATGGCTTTTTCAAAGCTTTTTTTGATTGACTAATTGACTCCAGGTAATAGTAAGCCATGGGCTAAGAGTGGCTTTGAATAGTATGGTTGGTACATGTTTGAATTCTATATATATAATATATGCATATATATATATATATTTCTATACATATATATATATATATAAGGGATTCACCATGGCTCATGAAGCATCATCAGCAGAAATCAACTAGAACAAATCAGCAACAAATAGGGGTGCACAACAAAACAATAATCATCAAGCAGAAACAAGCAACAATAAACAATCAAAAACGCAACGGAAATCAAGAATGATCAAACTAGTCACATTTATAATATAGAGACGGCAGGAGAACCAATATCAATCTAGCTAAGCAACAATAGTGTCATGGTCGGTGGTTGCTACATCGGATAAATAGGAGTATTGAAATATATTGGATATAACAACTATTAAGGATCAACAATAGCCATCCATGGTGAAGCAGACCATACAGTACTTGTAGATAGCAAGTAGCAGTGACCAACAGTACCTAGTGGCCCTCACTAACAACATCCACAATAAACAACAAAAAACATCAATCAACAATGGCTGATCAACTTTTTTGGGGTAGAATCGGTAGAATCTACCCCGGTAGAACAACCAGTATTATCATGAGAGAAGCAAAAAACACAAATTGCGGAGCTCTTGATGGATGCTTCAATTTGCAACAACTAACAACAACCAACCATTCAGAAATATTCCACGTGATATCCAGTTGCGATGCTGCTCAGGGGTGAGCGTCGGCTGGTTCCTACAATGATGAAAACAAAAAAATCCGAGAAATCACCTGAACAGTTGTCAGTCGCCACGTGGGGAACTGCTTTTTAGAAAAAATGAGATGAATATGCTAAAGAGCGGAAGAACTCTCAACTGCCAGAAAATCCTGGTGCTTAAGCCCAAATCCGTTCAATTTTGCCTCGTCAATGATTTTGACTTTCATCAAAAGGCAGAACCACATACTGCTGAGACAACATGTATTTCTAATCTAGGAGTTTAATTTGTTCACAGTAAACCTCAATTTTGTCAAGCGGGCTTAGTGATGAGACAACATGCTTTTAGGAGTCCAATGCCACAAGTCCCAGCGCCGGCCAGCCTTCTTCAAGCTCATCAATGATTTCATTGTCATCAGGGTTGATATTCAGGCAGGAAGGAGAGACGAATGCAGTCCTGGTGAGTGGCATGGCAAATACTTCTGCGCAAGAGGGGACGTGGGTATGTGCCAAAATGATGGCACCCCCTAAAACCAATGGTTTTCTAATAAAATTATCACTTTTTGGACACTCCAGCGGTGAATATCCCGGGTGCCCACAGGGTTGTCAGCCGCAATATCCTCAAACTTAATATGAAACAACCCAGAGACTATCCACCAAAGCAGGGTTTCAAGTTTCTGGGTTGTTTCATATCAATAGATTTCAAGGTTTGGTGGATGATGTTGGGTGATGATCTATGATGTTCGGTGATGGTGGATGATGGATGATTGGGTCCCCACATCATCAACCATCAACAAACAGCAGAACTACCCTGGTGAAATGGTCCCAGGGATCAGTCACTTCGGAAGCACTAAGTTTGGGCGCGCCTACAGTTGCAAATAATCGAAATGCGGCAGGAGAACATTTATAATTCGGGATCACAAATTGAAATTGACTACCTAGTGAGAGATCCATGGTAGTAGACCGCTACTCAGATACCTTGGCCGTTACTGAACGGATGACCCGCTGAAACAACGACGCCACATGAAATGCCTTTGGCTTGACAATGGTCACTCAGCCGCCCAGTCAACCTGAGGCCTCTCCCAGTAGGTCAAGAACAAACGTTCGCCCCACAACTGTGAGCAAATCGTCCCTCTGAAAGGCTGAAATTGGGCTTTTGAGCCAAAGACAATGCCTTGAACATGTCTACTACACTCTCAAACCTCTCACATGTGGATGTTTCTCAAAATAGGGGTACCCCCAAATCATCCCATATTAGTCATTTCTAGCAATAAAATAGCCATTTCTGGGGTCCCCTATTTTAAGAAACTCCCATGTCACCGCAAACAACTGTCCTCGTCAAAACGTAGAGGGTCCCAGGGCTTTCTTCCTGGCAGCGCACCCACAGATTTGGCGTGACCTGCCGAAGATCATCCACGCTGGGTGCGAACATTCCAACGTTTTCGCTAGTATGGGATAGGGTAGGCATGATTGGGTTTTTTAGGATATTTTTCGATATTTCAGGATATTTAAGGATTTTTGAGGATATTTAAGTACACACTCACCAAAATACCCCGAGGTTAAGGCCTGCTCTGAATCGTAGACAGTACGGTCATAGAATGCATACAAATGTGTGAGCTATGAACGTCACCCTTCAGCAGCCTAGGAATCAACATCCACAGTTGCTACCTGTCCATGCGTGTCCACATCTCCAGGAGCAAACTTGAAATAATTATAGTGTAGCCCCGCATGGTCGACTGCAATTTTTTAGTACTTACCACTCTTGCGAATTGATGAGAATTCCAGTGGTCAATTCAATCTTTGTTTAAATGAGTGGTAAGCGATCAATAACGCTTAAATCATGATTGTAGTGACTACTACTGGTTCCTAATGGATGCTAATGGTCTTTCAATGAATCGTTTGATTGTGAACCAATGCTTTGAGAAATGCAACCAATGGTTTGGACCCAATGGAACTTCAGTGGTTTTAAACGAAGTGTTTGGATGCTTCCAAGGAAGCTATCCCGCACTGATTTCTGGGAGCCGCATCCCGTGCTTCGTTGGATCTTTGACCTAGACATTGCGACATTGCTCTGGGTTTTAAAGCCCGCAATGAATATTCCAGTGGTTCACAATTGTTTGTCATGGTTCAAATTAGTAGGCTGGTTGACAATGGTTTAAACATGTTAAACCTGGGTAACAATGGTTGATACTGCTTAATCAATGAAACGGTCGTTTCAAACGACTACAGAACTGAAAATTTGGGATGATCCATTGCTATCTTGGATATCCGCCTGTTCTTGTTTGCTACCGATTCCTGTGATTGTGGCTTACATCCAAATAATTGCTTGCTAAATAAATATATATACATATATAAAATATACGTACATTCTTTTTGCGCATATATAGATACATATACACACCCAGTACCCGTGAGCTAAATAAAAATATGTATATAGATATATATACATGTATGTAGATGAAATATAGATAGATAGAAAGAAAAAAAGATAGATAGATGGATGGATGGATGGATGGATGGATAGATAGATAGAGAAAGAGAGCGATAGATAGATAGATAGATAGATAGATAGATAGATAGATAGATAGATAGATAGATAGATAGATAGATAGATAGAGAAAGAGATAGATAGATAGATAGATAGATCGATAGATAGATAGATAGATAGATAGATAGATAGATAGATAGATAGAGAAAGAGATAGATAGATAGATCGATCGGTAGATAGATAGATAAGCCTACATATTTCTATGTGGAGACATTTGTCAACACGTCTATAAAGTCTTTATATATGTACAGGTATCTACAAATAGACATCCCACGACATCCCCTTACACATTACCATATATTACCTACCGTTGTTGGTTGTGACATGAAGGCGTCAGAAACTTTGTAATCCAACCGCCAACGGATGAAGGGCCTCTGAGATCTCACTTTCCACAGCCTAAGCCGCACTGGGCTGCTGAAGGCACCTCTTTCCGGGAACAAGTTGGAACTAATGATAAATAATATTATGTACATAATGGATAATACTGGCTGATAATGGTTGATAGAGGTTGATTAATGGTTGACAATGGCCGATAATGGTTGATAATTGCGGGGAACAAAGGGCTGATAATGAACTGCGAAGGATTCAGAATACTTGGAAAACGGTTACCAATGGATTTGCCATTTAAAGCATGGCTGATGGTGAAGGGCTAGTGAATGTCGAATGAATTTCAAATGAATGGCTAAATGGTTGAGAATAAGGATTCCTGAAAATTCCTCAATGGTTGATAGTACTGGTTCCTAGAAGAAATGGTTAATACTATCTAGTGATCGGAGAAAGGTTTATACTTGTTATCTAGAGAAAACACGTTAAACAAAGGATTCACCCTGAATAAATGGTTGGTCATGGCTAATGATTATGAATGGCAAGTCAACAACAAAATAAGGATTCCTTAATGGTTCACAGTTGTTAGCAATGCGTTATGATGATCAATTAATAACGCATATTAGAACTTTTGGTAGTAAGTAGCAGAAATTTGCAATGATGGCCGAAGTTGCATACTAATAAACAGACCATAATTTTTGATAAAGCCGATGGTATATTGAAATGGATATCCCTATACCCTACCCGGAGATTGCAATTCTTGTAGACTGTTAAAATCCATGGTTAGGGGTACATACATCACGGTCTAAAAGTTCTCAAGTATACAGTGCTCAATTATCAAAGGTTCATGATAGGATCCAAATTGATGCTGGTGATAGAGGCGCCAAGTGATGCACGGACACGCAACGATTGGAATGATGATTGTCTATCCCTGCTGTTTCTAGGTACATCTCTGTCAAAATCTTTGCTTGAGCACATTTGAGACCAAGAGTTATGTTTCTGGAGGAAATGGTGAAGCGAGCGCATGGATGCGCCAGGCACCTTTTCATGACACACAGTTCTGACACAAATTCCTGGTTTGACAAGTGCAACTTTGTGCTCTTGCTTGGCCATGACATGCCATGACGACCGTTTCATCGAACCGCTAAGCTAAGCCCCCGTGAAAGACCAGTAAGGTGTCTCTGCAGCATCTACGGGGAAAAAGCGACCCAACAGTGCATTGGCTAAGGAGAAGCTCAAAGAGTTTGGCAATCGCATGTCCTTCGATACCCACTTTCCGTCGACAAAATCACAATGCAAAGTATAGTAGCGAGTCACCAACCAGAAGAGAAGGGCCAAACAAAACACCATCACTTTTGGAATCATCTCCCACAAAAGCAGGAAAATTCCAGGAGCCAATGTGTCTGATTTGGACAAGGTTTCTTGGTCACTGTGCGTGTGCAAGTCTCCTTCCTGGTAGAGAGGATACTCCTGGCATTCGTCAAGGAGGTGATTGACCTCTGCAGACAGCATGGCATCTGTTATGATTTCATCCAACGTCAGGAGGAAACCCAGAGCTACTGAGTTCACGATGATATCATCGATGCCTCCGGTCTCCATCAGGAAATTCACACCTGCAGTGGAGTTATGACATAACATAACTTATGACCGTTAATTCATGTTAATTAGTGGTACATCTCAGATCAATGAACAATAACTTGATAATGCTTGTTCATCACCTACCGTAAGCATCCCAAAGTCACAGCTTGGAAAGTAAAAAAAACAGTTTCCACCTGTGGAGGCAGTCATCTCCCACAGCAAGATCTTGGGAAGAAGCACCACGAAGACATTCACCAACTTCCAGGTCTTTGGCATCCCTGCTACCTTGACTTCCACTTGGCTCAGCCACTTTTCCATCGTCTCTGCAGTTTCATCCTCATCCTCTTCGCCCAGCTGGAACCACGGCTGGTCTTCACTTGGAATGTAGTACAACAACTTCATCATCTTGACGATGTTATCCAACTCCTGTGTGATACTAATGACATATACAAAGCAACAAAGAAGACGGCAATAATAACTCTCCACTCCATACTCTCCCGGATCTGCCACTGTCTTGATCTTCTCCGCTTGCTCCGGAAAAACCGCGGCTAAGGAATCCCGGACAAAGCTACGAGACGCCCACTGGCTCCAAGAGTAAAGCCTTGGGGCGGTCACAGGAGTTCCAAAGGGACCAACACATTTTTCAGAATCATCATCCAAGGTGCATGCAGGTAAGTCAGCTCCGAAATCACAGAGATACATTTGTCCCGCAAAGAGGTTCATGACATGAAGTTCCTTCCCCACATAGACCAACATCGTTGCATGGACGAACATGCAAACGAGCAGGTAGAAGTAGCTGCTACAAACATGTGGTAGAAAGGATCGATGCCACCGTGCTGTTCTGGCCAGTTGCGGCATCAAAACAGCAGCTCCATAAACGGAATTCGGCTCAATGCCAACTTTTCCCAGCTGCATAAATTTCATGGCACCAACGAGCTTTGCGTTTGCCAAGAGTTGCCTGTACTCTTCCAATGACACACCCAGATCCTCCGCTGGCTGTATTCGAAGTGTATCTCTTCGACTGCCGCACTGTCCCGCAGTTAGAGTCGAGTCCGAAGCCTTGCGCTCCCCGGCAGACACTCGAATATAGCCACCACTGCCTGCGCCTATGGAATAGCCAACGGACGCCTCCCTGGATGACGTACTCTCTCCATATTCGACCTGTTCCAACCTGCGAAGGCCTCCTGCAGATTTCGAAGGTGGAATTCTCGTTGTCATTGGGAGCCAGTCTTTGGCTTCCAATCAACGGTGGGAACTGTATGGAACTGTTGCTTGTGAAAACATGTGAAAACCCCTCAGTGTTGTTAGCGATGTCCTACGGTTGATGGTTTTTGGGGCCGCCCAAAGGTGTTCAGCTGCTGATCTTGAGAAACTTTGAACAGGGGGCAGGTTGCGCCCCACGGCGAAGCCAAACTCAGAGCCCTGCAATGGTCGATGTACAGTCACGTGGTGAGAGGGACTGCTACGCAATGAAACCACAACCCATACTGTATTTTCTTGCATCATTTTGCATCATTTTGCATCATTGTCCATCATTTGCCATGATTCAACATCATTTAAATCATCATTTCACTACATTTATTCATCTTTTACCATGATTTCCACACCATTTCACATCATTTGAATCGTTGATTCACCGCAAGAAGATACACATCTCCAGGCTCGGGTCACGGCACCTCTGTTTCGCCAGGCTCGCTGCGGGATGAGCGCTCATCCTCGCCACGGGCTTAAGTGCGCGCTGCACCATACCGTATTTGGATAGAAATTCTTATCCCTGACTGGAAATCATTACTAGAAATTTGATCTCGAACCCAGAGAAAGGATCTCAACATCAACAAGGCTTTGAATTTGATCATCCTCGCCAATTCTGTGATCAGTTGCTATGTGTAAGATATGTGTGTGTGATGCAAATAAGCACATGCATATATATATATATACACATATACGGTGCTTTGATGAAAACGAGTAGTATATGTCATATCAAGTGATGACATGTGTATAGTATGTATGCACCTGCGCGGACAAATGTTCTACATGTAATTACTGTAGCCATTGGCGAATTAGTGCAACCCACTGGGGTGCATATGCGTACCGCTGCTGCTCCTCATCAACACTCGCTTCGCTGGCAGCGTCATCCACAGGACTTGGTGCTGCTGAGACCTGTGGAGTGCACCCGAAAGGTTGATGATAATAAAGGTGTAGAACATCAATATTAGTCATTGACAACAATACTTTGTAATCAACGTCAATATTAGTAAGTAATTAAAAACAACAGTAACTAATACTGCATAGTGACTCTCATCAACGTTGATGATTATTGAAACACTTTCCTAAAAATTCCTGAAACAATAATCATTCATATCTTTTAACAGCATGATAACAATCATTGATGCTAATAAAGGGTTCACAATGTATGGTGATTATCATCCATATCGTATACTTCATCAACAGGTTGCTGATGCGAATCCACGTCATTATTAATACCTGGAGTCTTTTAGCGGTCAACCATAATTGGTCATGCATTGGTGTGCACAATGATGCTAAATGATGGTGAAGTGCTGTGCATGGTGGTTCGTAATGGCTAATGATTGGTTTCGTAGTGTTTCTTGATTCACCTGCATGGTCTGCATGATCCAGTCGCACGCAGCCAGAAAGAGGGATGACAACAACGCTTGTTTCGTTCAAGTGGGCTCAGGCATAGAGGAATCCCAGATAATCCCGGAGCGTTCACGGTTGCCAAGTGTAAGATAGAACATATTCAAATTCTGTCCCATTGCAATATATTGCAATGAGAAATTCCATACCACAAGTACGTAAGATAATCCTCAGTACCAAACCGTAAAACTGCCATTTCTTGTCACCATCAATTGCATGTCAATCTGAAAACAGGAAAACATGCTTTATTGCAAGAGGGCGCTTGGGTTCATGAAGGCTTCAAAAGTTCCCCAATCCCGGCTGCCCTTGTTTCTCGTTGCGCCCGAGTCTACAAATCATCATATAGCGTAGGATACATAGATGATCTACTTTCTAAGAAACACCTATATTCTCATGTATACAGCAATAGTATTCTAAAGACATATGTCATATGTGAATAATAACATGTACCTAAATCTATTCCAATGTGCAAAATATGTCTATAATATGTACTTAACTATTAGAGATACTATATATAGGTAATCTATTTAAACATGGTATCTACATATTATAAACATATTATAAACATATGATTTTGTGGTAATCTATTCAAATGTGTATCTAGAAATTCATAGATGGAACCCATAGATGGTCACCACATCGGCTCCACGTCCGCGCCTCTTGTGGCGTCTGCACCTCCCGCGCCTCGAGCTTTTCGGCCCAGCGCCTAGCCGCGGACGGTGCGACGAAGAGGTGAAGGAAGTGACTGGATGAGCTAACCTGGATGGTTGGTTATCATTAGATAGTTATCCAGTATCACAAATTATAGTTGGATAACTGGATATGGGTTATGATTGGATAAGAATTAATGATATAGTTAGATAAGGGTTGACATAATGGTTATCATTGGTTATGGGTTATGGTTGGATGAGATCATTAGTTGGATGAACTAACCAAAATGGGTTAACATAATGGTTATCATTAGTTGGATGAATTAACTTGGGAGGTGTTGGATGTTGTACAGATAGGTAACTAACACAACAGGTGAAATGGTAGGTTAACAAATAATGGTTATCATTGGGTTATCGCTAGCATCCATATACGTATATATAGCTGAATTAATAGATGAACTAAGATGAAATAGCCTCGCTTATCATCAGGTTTTCGTTAGCATCTTTGTTCTATCTATATGTATCATTATATCTATTAGCTTACAATACGCGAAGAGATGAACTAACCTTGATACTAGTTGTCAATTTTGACTGATACTAGATGCTAACCTTGGTCATGAGGTTATCTACTGGCTTTTCTTCTTCTTCTCAGCCTGTGTCAGTCCAATTCCATTATAACTAATAATATATGTTATTAGCCAAGGTTTGTTATTAGCATCTATGAGAAATTCCTAGATGAATAGTCTTTGGTACTTTCGTGATGCTCATATGGTAGTTCATTACTAAAATGATCAATATGGGATGATTGGGCGTACCTCTATTTTGACAAACACCAGATTCGCGAATAGCGAATAGATGCTGACCAAGGACTATCCCTCACCATGGTGATACCATAGTGATGGTCCAGGATCTGGTGGATGAAATCATGATCTGGTGATCATAATGCTTGATGATCCATGATCAAAACTAGATATCACCATTGGTCCATAATGCTTGATGATCCATCATCTTTTGGTAAACAACAGCGTGACTCGACCAACCTTGGCAGTAACGAAAGAAAGGTCTCTCTGGAAGGAAACTTAGACTCCAGTAATTCCACTTTCTGTCCTGGCCCGAATAATCTGAGGGCATGGCCCGGGCAACTACACGAACTGGGAATGAAATGTCCAGAAGATCGCGAGATCTTAGAAAGAAAATATATAACACATAGGATAGGAGTATCAAATCTGGGTAGCAAACTTGAGTTTAGAAACTAATTATGACATATTTCACGCGTATCGCATTGACAGAACATACAAACATATGTACAAACATATGTACAAAAGACTCTATATTACGAGTGTGTGTGCATAAATGGTGAATGGATTCTTCATTAGACCCACTAATATGGTCTCACCAGATCCCCATTTGAGTTGAGACCATTATCCCTGTGGATTCCTTGGCGTTCGTCTGTCAGGGGTCAAAACATGAAGCACCCACCATGTAACAGCAGCAAAAGTGAGGTCTCCTCCTACTGGATTTAGAGGACTCAAGCGCATGGCTTTTGTTTCGTTTTAAGGGCACCTCATGTATTTCTGACCCAGGCCACCACCATGTGGACTGTCCAAAAATGGGCAAAAGCTCAAAGTTTTGACGTTTCCTCCAAAGCAATATTTCAGAAGTGTTTCTTCTACTGCTGGTCAACCCACTATACCCCCGGTGAACATCTAACCACTTTTTGGAAACATCAACTTGTTGACTTGGGATGTTCATCTCCCCACGTTTTGGATCCTTGGATCTACTTTTAGGATCCTTGGTTACCCAGTGGAGCCACCTGGCACCGGCCTTCCCGTGGCCGTGTTCTCCAGCGTGATCCAACCCACACAGGGCTCAGCCAGGCGCGCGCGAAGTCGATCTTCGTCCTGGAGGTGCACCACCTCTTCCAGCACCAACTTCGTCCCTGCCGCAGCACCGTGGTGGTTGAAATGCGGGGTGGTCCGACCATGCGATTTCCGGGAGATATCAGAGATATACCCTGGGTTGAACCAACTGCAGAAAATATGCAGAAAACACTCTGTTTGAATGGGTTTTTTCTAGCATGGCCGATCTCCGAAGTTTCGATAGTTGAAGCCATGGCAGATTTAATGCCTGTCGACCCAAAGGGTGTAGTGGCATGAACAATGATTCCAAGGATTCCAAGTTTATATTCTGTTACCAAATGCGATCAATCAAGAATCATGCTGGAAATGTATTGCCAACAAACATACAGCATACATGGATTAATCATGATTAATCAACACTGACAATACAACCAACAACAAAATAACTGCAATGTAATAAAAAGTGCAAGTACTCCATGGCTCTCCTATTTGCAAACCATCCAAAAACTGTACACCTCTGGCATGAGAAATCAATCCTTTGCCCTGGTTCAGTAATGATGTCTGCCCTGCAATATCCTGCACAATAGTGTGTCCCCGAGCAATGGATTGCAACTAGAACAATTCATTACTTTCATCCGTACCTACAAATCGATGTTCATTCCTGCACTACAGCCCACTTCTTGATCATACACAGCGGGATGTCCAGCGAAAGAAATCTAAGCAATGTCGAATCAAGCAAGTTTCAGAAAATCTTAGAAAATCATAACATAACCAAGCGAACGATAAGAAAAACGGGCAAATCATAGAACATCAAAAGAAAAACGTGAAAATCGTCAAAACTCTTCCCGCGTGCAATCATTCGGCCTTCGTCCAGCTCATCCACCAGTTCATCATCATCTGGGTCGAGGTTGTCACAAGTCGGTGCCACAAAGGCACTCCTGCCAAGAAAGACACAGAGATGCAGGAAGCAAAGCAACGGGTGTGGAACAGCTTCCCCCATTGTGCCATTCTCAAGTGTCAATACCTTCTCCCAGCTGGTGGACGGCTATGGTTGACCAGATTTTACGCATGAATGAATCGTGTCACTCTGTGACATGAGAAGCCGATAAGAAACACGAAAAAAGAAGACCAACAACAAGACAAGGGCAGTGAGTGAGGAATACAGTAATTCTCAACCATGACATACCATAACGTCGTTGTATTAGTTGAATCGTTTTGTTCCCACCTCGTGGGTTGCCATCGCTCCTCATTCATCCGGTGGTGGATACATTACCCGAGACTCAAACACGAAACGGTTTGTTGCATCACATTCCCAAAAAGTTTGGATTGCTATATCACCACGCTAAATAAATACCTACTTAGCACTCCAAGTAAAGCTGGAGAACACCCAACCTTCAAACAACCAGGTCGTTGAATGGATAGACATCATGGGGCCAATCTCAAACAGCAACGACGAAGCTGATGCCACATCTCGCTGTTTGCCATGAGTCTTCCCAACAATTCAATCAGTGCTGGCAGTGGTCCCAAAAGGAAGAGAACAATGGCCGCTGTAATTACATGTGTAATTATCCGTAACTATGCCCTAATAGTGTAGACTATGGCTAAGAATCATCAGTAACAGTGATAGTTATTTGATAAAAAATGATTTACAACGGTCCTAATCACAGCTTTAAGTGTTTGAGAATACATTATGGTTGATACACCATTCAGCATTTTTTCGCCATAATTTCTTGGCTTGGTTGACTATTGTGGCCAATACCGTTTGCTGATGATGATGACTTATGGGAGTACTGCATTCAAGATGCATTCCATCAAGAGCGAGGTCAGTCACATGATCCACTGCTCTGTCTGTTTGTACCACCACTGGTTTCATGGTCAATCCGGCACGGCAAACAGTGACTCGTTCTCCCCACCACTAACAAGAACATGGATCAAGCCATGATCGTGGCATCATTGCATATCTAGGTGCCAGGCAATCAATCAGGAAATCCCCAAAGGCATTCTGCAAAGCAAAGACTGGACCTGTAGCCCTATGATGCAGCCCACAAAAAGGAGTAGAACAGGTAACGCCAAATGCCTGTATGTAATCTAATGTAATGTAATGTAATGTAATGTAACGTAACGTAACGTAATGTAATGTATGTATGTACATATTATGTATGCAGGAACGACTCTTGACCCAGATCACGATCTTCTGATATAGTGCACAAACCATAGCATTGGTACCTTTCTTGTCTTTCAGCATTTTTTCTTCAGTACGTGTCTATGGAGAACATGCTGAACGCAGTGGAGCTACGAAACTTTCACATGGACTGAAATGCTGTGTGACACTCCTCGTCAAGATGTAGAGGCCAGGACCGTCTTCCTGCCAGGAGGCTAGCCATTCCCAAAGATTTCTCGCAACCGATACCGCAACGAATGCGACCACTCAAATCCGATAGATGGAATTTTGGTGCGTGACTTGGTTGACTTCCCACTCTGGACATGAAAGTTACATTATCCGCGTCTACCCTATGCCCCGTCGTGCTTCCATGTCCTGCGATTTCTGATGGATATACATAGCGAGATGATGAGTTGTCTTATCTCACATGACCCTGAACAAATCAACTTGTGGGCTGTACCACTTACATCTTGCCATCTATTACAATTTCAGCTGAGGTTATTGCTATTCAGTACCTACCTTCACTTTCTTTTGTACGCGCACAAAAGTAGTTGCAATCATCCTTCTGCTTGTTCCTGGTTGTCGCACAATATCTGCATTGGCTTGAAAGAACCCGAACTTCTACTCCAGCCGAGCTCACTTGTGCCATTGTGCTATTTTCTTCCAGGTTGGAAGTATGAACATCCCAAGATCTAGACGGTGCACTTGGGATATTGATAACACCGTGGTACTTGTCTCACTGCAACTATAGAGTACGGTTGAGTAGTCTAAATATGATCAAACTCTCTGTTGACCAGTTGCGAAACGCCAAGTTGATTCATTCGAGTTGTGACCCTGTCCCTTGGGCTCAGTTGCCCCCGGATTCCCCGTGCTCCTCTGGAACTTCTTCCGCCTCGGTCTCCGGCTCGTCTGCTTCCGTGGTGGCTCGTGGGGATGCAGCCTGCAGCTGCGCTGCTGCCCTGCTGACTGCCCAGCTACCCACCGGTGCCTCTGAGATGTCTTCCTTGTGACTTGGACTCACAGCTTCAACCTGCCAGTTGACAGAAGGATTAGTGGGGGACCAAAGTCAGCGGAGAACGGCGATAATGGCGATACACATGGCCACGGACTGCAGGCACATTGTCTCCCTCTTTGAGCGCAGCTCAGGCGATTTTGCAATATTGAACTTTGTGAAACCACATACTGGCACTTGGAATGCAAGGACATCCTTGGAGGAATACCATAAAATTGAATTCTAGACCGACAATCCAGCAATCCAATTCCAGCTGGTACTTTGTACATCTTTGTGCCGGTTCGAAATTCTAAGTTGTTTATGCTGGTGATTGAAGGCGCACCTGGTGCATTGTTGTAAAGAAGCCATCGCCAGCCCTTCTTCCCACCGACTCAAACAAGCAACGACTTTCTAACTCCCTGCAACCATCCTGCTACCTCCCTACAAGCGTACATTGCCACCAACCTAGACGTAGGAGCTGCTTGAGCTTGCTACCCCCATACAAAGCTGCCTAGCTTGTCGGCTTCACTCACCTTGCTGACTGCCCAGCTACCGGTGCCTCTGAGATGTCCTCCTTGTGACTTGGACTGACAGCTTCAACCTGCCACCAGCCAATGGAAGTTTCACACATGACACTTGGCGTTGGAATTGATGTTGGTTCTGACTACATAAGAGAAACCGTGCGTCATGAAACACGAGGTAACATATTCACATAGGCCCTTAAAAGTGAAGATGTGTCCAAACACCGAAAGCGTGAAGCCCATCGCCACGTACCTATCTTGAGAGCTACTGGTACCCCTTTTGGCTACAAAGGTTACGTAGCAAAGTACACAGCTACATGTTACATACAGCTACCTTGCTGGCCTCTGAGATGTTTTCCTTGTGACTTGGACTCACAGCTTCAACCTGCCACCAGTTGCCACATGGAGTCTTTGGAATGCGGAGATGGCATGGCATGACGGTGTCCAGAAGATAGTGGAGGTAGGGTTGGGGTTCCTGATGGTTCTTCAATGCTTGGAGGGGCACGATGCACCATAGAACTTCCGCATTTGTTGGTAAGCTCAAGAGTTCCATCTGAAGTGTTTCGAGATGAAGACGTGTTGTATGCTGCAATTCGGATGTTCATGCTTGTCTTGAACATTCTAAAAGCCATACGACCGGCACACTTTCATGCAGATCCACATATTACTGATCCTACCACCACCATCACCACAACCTGGTTGCCACTTACCACTAACCACCCAAGCCACTGATGGCTACTGATGGCGCATTTGTGGGGCATTGGGACCCACATGTCTTTTGCAACTCCATTTCTGATGGTGACAGCTTCGGAATGTTTTGACCCACGTAAACTTATTTAGGAATGAGAGGCGTATGGCATGACAGAATGTTTCAATGTGCATTGCCTGGTTGACAGCACTTTTCAGAAATCAACAGAAAATAAGCCAACATGTGAAGAATAAATCCAAAACAAACCAACGACAAAAGTTACTTCCTTCGAGTGATCCCCACAATGACGTTCCAATCTGACATTCTATCCGGAATATTTGTTGACATTCTATCTAGCATATCTTTCTGGCATCCTACCTGTGATACCGAAACATCTTCTGACCCTCACTGGCATTCTATCTGGCATATCTTCTGACATTCTTTCCGTCTCTGAGTGTCTTAGTGATTCTTCTTCTGGCATATCTTTCTGGCATTCTGTCTGGTTCTTCTATGGCAGTGGGTCAAAACCCCGTACCCCTGTTTCCCCTATCATTAACCATTGGTTTCCTTATTATTGTTGGTGGAAATCCACCATTAGCTGGTTGGTTCTTTCCCCTTCTTTCTGGCATCCAACAGCTGGCAGCCGGTCCAGCGGTGCCCATCGCTCAGAGAAGCGACAAAGGCGGGAAATCACAGCAACAAACACAACAACGGGGGGTTTCTCAAGTCCATAGGGGTACGCCCAGTTGTCATCCTATATTATTGACCATTTATAGCAATAAACCATCCATAACTTGGGGGTCGCCTAATTTAAGACCCAACTGCCAAACCACCACAATAACCACCACAACCAAAATTACCACAACGACCACGACAACAAGAAGGCAATCCGGTTGTCGTTCGCGGTTTGCCGCTGTGACCCACCCAACAAGCCTGGCTTGTCTGATGGGATGCATCCACCTTTCGACAATCAGAAGGGCGATCTCTTTAGTAGTGCCAGGTGTCATCCCAATCTGTTGTGTAGGTCACACTTTTGTATACTTTTGTGGTGGTTTCTCAAAATGGGGGTACCCCTAAATCATCCATTTATAGTCATTTATAGTAATAAACCAACCAATTTTAGGGGTCCCCCATTTTGAGAAACCAACGTTTCAATCATGAACAGGAACAATGTCAATGAAGATTGCTTGCGCAATCGTGTCCTCTGGTTTCTTCACCAAAGGACCTAGGATGCCTTTTATTGGCTAATTACCATAAAATTCTAGGAACTATTAACCCCTGCAAGCAGATTGACAACCATTCCCCAAGCACGGTGAATCATCACCAGCTGTTACCATGGCTCATCTGAGGACCACTGAGCTTCCAACGACATCAGCATCCAGCTCCTTGTGGTTCGCGGGTGCATGGTAGCTTGATAAGCTTGTGGCAACAATCGACCAAGGGATCACCATAACAATTGAGTACACCAGGTCCTGGTTGAAGAATGTTGAAGATGGGGATGCAAATTCATTGCGCTCATGGTTGTTCAACATGACCAGAAACATCCATCTATTATCGGGTGCATGACATCACCCGCCAGTCTTGGCGCGGATTGTTGCAGTAGAAAGTCAGGGCTGCCCTCATCTTGGACACATGGGTGTTCCTCAGAGTGGAGAACCCCAAAAAATGATAAAAAATTGATGGTTTCTTAACCAATGTTTACTACCTATAGCCTACAAATTTAGGGGTACCTCCCATTTTAAGAAACCCCAAAATTACTGTTGAATATCTCCGAAAGCTATGTCTCTGCTGTTTCTATGCTCATCTGATGGCAAATGCGTTCCGAAGATTGAGAACGATTTCTTCTCCTCAAACGCTTTGCTCTTCGTTCCGTTCAAGTCTACATGATCTGCCACTTTTGATCGAACGGAACAGCTTGCATACACACAGCAAAATGCAAACACCAAAGAAAGCATACAGCATTCACCACACTACCCCGGCCTCTGTCCCACAAAGAGATGCATGGATCTTTGAGATCAAATCCAACCATGCACAAACATACCAAACCTCTGTAAAAAGTTATTTCAAAAGTGCAGGGCTGCCAAGTCTTGACCCACATCAGTATGCCTGACATATCATGTAGATCTCTTCCATGTCACCATGTTCAAGATGTTTGTATCTCTGTACTCTGTTGAGTCGCTTCGTTTACGCGCAAAACAATTGGCTCGTCAAATTAATTATGTAACATCCCATAGTATTCAAAAAAATGGATCAAACAACCAGCCTTATCGTTCCTTCAGTTGATCAGCTTTGGTACTCTCCAAGCACTCTGGCTTGTCGTCGGCTTGTAATTATTATCAACTAACAATCATTTGACACCACCATCTGGACACTGTGGTTCTTTGGCAACCCGCAGCCTGGCTATCTAACTCTGTTTGGGTTTTGTTCTTGATGCCCCTGGTTCGATTGGATATGTGTCCATGGTAATTAGTTGGTTATTGCCTGTTATGAAGCATCTGTCAAAACGCCATGCAATAAGCCATATAATATGGACTTCTAGTGTTGCTACATTTCCGCCTGCTGTTGCTTATCGTTGGTTCCAAATCGCCATCAAGCACTACGGCTATTGATACACCTCACATTGTTGTCATAGGATTGTTTGTAACTAAGAACCGTGATTAACAGTTTAACCATCATCAATCAATAGTGACACAATATGTTTAACTGTTTATAACTATCCATTAAATATGTTATAATCATAACTATCCTATGATTGCAACTATCAATATAGCTTTGGCAGTTGATAGTTGCTACCGACCAGCCATGTTAATAGGCATGGCTCCGGGTGGTTCTTGGGCTTCACCAACCATTCGGAACCATATGGGAAGTAGTAACCATCGATAAGCATCATCAGCACCATTGAGTGTCCCCAATCTTGCTGGTTGATATGCCCAATAACTATCCCTGCCTTTTGCAATTAATTTCCATGATCAAAAATCAAACCATCATTTCCTTAATCAATATATATATATATATTTTTTTATATTTATATATATTTTTATATTTATATATATTTATATATATATATATTATATGTACAAAATAAATCCTCAGTAATCCCCATGTTTGTCCATTCTCCTGATTCACCATGATCAACCCTCCACCCGCTCGGTAGCTGTCGCACCGCCTCCGGGGGGAGCATGGGCCTCTCAGACACCTGGCGTGCGACTAGGAGTTGGAGCGACATGGAACCAGAGACCTGGTGGGTGGTGAGCCAACCACAACTGGTTGGTGGTTGAAGCACCCCGCCGTGAAACATATTAGTCCACCAACCAACCATTTGTTAGGACAACTGGGAAAGTCAAACATGTTTGAAACCACCCACCAGAAAAAAAGAGTCAATCAACCAACCATCCCAAGGAATTATTTTGTGAAACAAATGCTTGTAACCACCAGCCAGATATGGTTATGGGTCACATAGCAAATTGCTACTGTAATTAATTAATACTAATGGTAGTAAATCTATGGGTCATACAACCAGCCATCCAAACAATTCGTAGTGAACCTATCCCAACAGCTGGACTAGACATTTGGGAGATGTGAACAGCCCATGGCCCACCATATTTGAGAATTGGTTCTTGCTTGACACCGATTTTGGAAAAAGTGGAAACCAATTAAGTTTGGAAACTGGTTGCGTGACACTGATTGTTTGACACTTGATTGTTTGGAAACCCAGCAGTTCAAGCAATAGCAATGAATTAAGACCATTGCTTGGTGCCACACTGGGTTTGGGAATCAATAACTGGGGGTCTATGCGCACGTTCGACCTCTCCTTTTTGCCCGCGAGCCAGACCAAACCTTCAATTTAATCAAGGATTTCAACTGTGGCCGCATCTGTCCATGCATCACGCGCAGCTGATTGACAGGTGTCCCACAGACAAACTTCTGAGACTGTTGAGAAGGCCCACTCTCTGCAAACTCTGATTGAAAAAAGCTCCGAAGGTCAACTTTTGAAGCTTTCTTGGCAGGATCACTCCCTCCAAACTCTGGTTGAAATGAATTCCAAAAGTCAGATTCTGAAGATTGCTTGGCAGCGTCACTCGCTCCAAACTCTGGTTGAAGTTCTCTCCAAAAGTCAGATTCTGAAGTGAGCTTGGCAGGGCCGCTCCCTCCAAACTCTGATTAAATGCATCTCCAAACGTCAGATTCTGAAGATTGCTTGGCAGCGTCACTCGCTCCAAACTCTGGTTGAAGTTCTCTCCAAAAGTCAGATTCTGAAGTGAGCTTGGCAGGGCCGCTCCCTCCAAACTCTGATTAAATGCATCTCCAAACGTCAGATTCTGAAGATTGCTTGGCAGCGTCACTTGCTCCAAACTCTGGTTGAAACTAGCTCCAAAAGTTACATTGTGAAGATTGCTTGGCAGCACCACTCGCTCCAAACTCTGGTTGAAAAAAAATCCAAAAGTCAGATTCTGAAGATTGCTTGGCAGCGTCACTCGCTCCAAACTCTGGTTGAAGTTCTCTCCAAAAGTCAGATTCTGAAGTGAGCTTGGCAGGGTCGCTCCCTCCAAACTCTGGTTAAATTGAAATCCAAAAGTCAACTCTTGAAGCTTTCTTGGCAGGATCACTCCCTCCAAACTCTGGTTGAAACGATCTCCAAAAGTCAGATTTTGAAGATTGCTTGGCAGAGTCACTCCCTCCAAACTCTGGTTGAAGTTCTCTCCAAAAGTCAGATTCTCAAGATTGCTTGGTAGCGTCACTCCCTCCAAACTCTGATTAAATGCATCTCCAAACTTCAGATTCTGAAGATTGCTTGGAAGCGCCACTCTTTACAAAGTCTGGTTGAAAC